>CM057820.1:64213792-64813792 GCA_030067965.1 Latrodectus elegans
AATAGTCCATAGGTGAAACGTCAGGAGACTTCACAGGGATATGTTGAAAATGTATATACATGCAATACCTGTATTAGTCATCATTTTTTCAAGAAATGCAGTGGTAGTTTTTGGAGTATGACTTTTAGCTTTGTCTTGATGAAGTTTCTCTCTTTGAAAGTCATTGGGATAAAGAAGCGGTTTGATTTACTTGTCGCTCAACGGTAATTTTTTTGCACACGAGGGCTACTAATTAGACCGGGATCTACTGTTTAAAGTGGATTTCGAACCACTACAAATATTCATGCCCAAGGTGGGATTCGAATCCACGAACTGTTGAACCGAAGGCAAGAGCGTTAACCATTCGGCTGCCAGCTCCCCGGATATAGAAGTGGAATTTCTTTTGCAAATATTGGGCGTAAAACCTTCTCCGTATTGTACGATGAGTTGATTTTATAACATTTCTTTTCACTTTTTTCTTTTTTTAATTTCCCATTGTAAGATAAACCTGCGTCAATCATAAACTCCTTACTGAAACTTTCTTTACATTGACGGAAATGGGTTTGTACACTTTTTTCTCCTCATTTTCTATAGTAAAAAGACCTTTTTTTTGTTGCAGTCATTTAGGTAAACCCATGATTCATCAAGGATCACAATGTTTTTCCATTTATCTCCTGCTAAGTGGTTTTCATACAGGATTCTACCAAATGTTTTGCGTTGAGCCACATGTTTCGGCAAAAGCTGGTGAACATAATGTTTTTTAGCATTTTTAAGTTGTAAATACTGGTTTATTATTTTATTTATTGTTACTACAGATGTATCTAAAGACTTTGCAATTGATTTCTGCGTTGGCGGATTTTTTCTTGTTACCAGCGATTTCATTTTAGAAACATTTGAAACAGTACGTACATTTTACGGATATTCGTCTGGAGTCTTCTTTCTATGTAGATACAATGATTGAAAGTTTTTACCTGTCCAATTAATAATATTGCTTATTTTGCATTTAAAAATTTTAATGTTATGCATTTCACAACGTTTTTGAATTCTGGAATAAGAATGTTTATCTTCGGAAAGCGCAAAAACATATCCTTCAGTTCACAGCAGGGCAGGTTTATATGTGGCATTTTTAAAGAAGAATAAATTTAAAAGTAGCAAACGATATTTCTCATTTCAAGTAATAAGCTGTTGCCAAAAATTTTTATTCTAAAACATTTACTTTTTTATAAAATTCGTCATCAAAATCGTTCTAAAAATGTGTTTATACCTTCTGTACATATTACTGACAAACCAGCATAAAATTTTGGTCGTTAGTTTCATTCGCTAGCCACTCTTTGCTCATTTTTATGCATGAATCAGTCTACCGAGAGAAATTATTATTTTGAGTTTGAAGTGGATTTCAAACTACAATAGGTATCCATAGCCAAGGAGGGAATCAAAAGCATTAACTGTAGGTTACGGCACTATCATTGAGCCGAAAATTTTGGGGAATCTCTCATTCCCAAGATTAATAATAATTTGATTCTACTATATATGTATATATATATATATATAAACTTCATCACCAACTTTTCCTTTTTTTTTTTTCTTCTTTATTCTCAAAAAATCTTTTCATCTATCACTTGATGGTCTTTTAGTTTTATAACAAAAAGATAATCTTTCATGCGTTCTAACTTGTATTGCTAAACAATTCAAAAGTCTTTATTTTTCAGTTGCTACACATCAGTACGAAATTGTTTTAAATTTCTTTTTATATCAGAAACATTTTTCAAATATTTTTAAGGAAATAAATGCTTACTTGATTTAGAAAAAGGTTGAAAGATTTATTGATTGCTTAGGAAAAGGTTAACCAACTTGAAAGTATAATTTATCAGCCACGAAAAGATGAAAATATATACATGTGTAAAAGGATTTTATATGGTAAATTCATTTAAAAAGCAAAATATATATATATAAAATATACAACTGCATGATTCGTTTTACAAGCAAAAATGGTTTTTAGTTGTGATGAATTTTGTGTTCAAAGGTGTGTTAAATTCATTTTAAAATGATTAAATGTGTTGTTAAAAAATCAGACAAGTATAATATCATTTCTCAAATGTTAATAATAGAATATATATAAAAATATATATTAAATAATACACAACAAAACTTTCCTTTTGATTTTATTACTATAACCTCGAATTCTATATTTAAATGTGAATATATGTTAAATTTGTTCCCGTGTTTGAAAATCAACTTTCAAAAATGGAATAAATATAAATAGTGTTTCTTAAATTGCAAAAACATATTATATATATATAAAATATTAAATAGCAACAACAGAATTTTATTGTTATAAACACGGATCTGTGTTTTTAAATATATGTGTTAAATTTGACATATGTGTTAAATACGTGTTCAATTTGTTTCGATGATTAATCTCAAAATTCAAGAAAATGAATTTTATTTCTTCAGAGTTGATAACATATTAAACTTATTTTATATAACATACTACTACAGAAATTATGTATATTTTAGGCTTTAATATTATAATAGATTTTATATAAACAAATAGGTTAAGCTTGTTTCGATGATTATAAATTTAACCTTAAAAAAAAAGCGAGGTAATTTTGTAGCTCAAAAGATGATAACATACTAAAATATTTAATTATTGCTACAGAGCCTTTATTTACAGTAATTAATATAATCACAATTTACATGCAAGTCATATAATTGTAATAAGCGCTATGAATGATTTAACACTTGTTTCCCGAATAACTTCAGTAACATTTCCTCCTGCATTGAGATAAGCCGGAAGCTGGGTTGGCATACCTCCAAACAAAAAAAAAAAAAAGTACTCTTTAGTTAAGAACGTATTCTTAATCACAATATGCAAGTGCGATTAGTCAAGGACCTATTTTCTAATGGAATAAATGCTATTTCGGCATATTACAAAAATGTACAAAACAAAATATAATATTAAAATACATCAAACGCGTGTAAAAAATGTTCTTCGTGATAAATTTCTTTTGTAATGTTACATGTAAACAGTAGAACAATTAATTTAACTTCAATTAAGGGGGGTTAAATTTAATCATCGAAACAAGCTTATATAACCTACATGTTTATATAAAATATATTATTATAATATTAAAGCCTAAAATATAAGTTCTGTAGTAGTATGTTATATAAAATAAGTTTAATAATATTATTATCAACTCTGAAGAAATAAAATTCATTTTCTTGAATTTTGAGATTAATCATCGAAATAAATTTAACACGTATTTATATTGTTATGAAAATATTCCACATAATATAAAAATAAAAAAAAAATGATGTTACAAGATTATCCTACCATTTAAAAGAATTCATTTAATAATATTTCACCATGAAATTACTAACGTATGATAATTTTTTGGTTTCATTATCAACAGAAATTTGTTCCTATTCCAGCATCTTTAGGAATTAAAACATATAAATGCTTTCATCCTACTTTTTTCAAGTTGTTAACACTTGCTGCAATGTAAATAATGTTATTAATAGGCAAATTTCGCTAGTTAGGCAATTTTACGTGTAAATATGTGTTATTAATTATGGATAATCCTCTCCACACGCGCACTTTGTATATTTTGTTTTCTCGTCTGCTCAGAGAATTTCGATGAAAGATTATCTGGCCAATATCATGGTTAACTTGATCACCTCAGATCACATCGTTGGACTTTTTCCAGTGAAAATTTATCAAATGATATAGCCTATAGAAAGAAAATACTAAGTGATTATCCGATTATTGATGACTATACTCCTGAATTAAAATAAATGACTGACATGTTTGTCTGTATATGCCATGAAATCGACTGCCATCTTTATATTCCTTATGCAGAAAAACATGCATACATAAGTATAAGTTTGTTGGTAAGGGACATAAAAACTATTTGAATCTTTCTAATCATTGATGTTAATAATATAATTTTGTCTTTATTTTATGATTATTAATCTTTAAAATGTGTCAAACATTTTACAGGAATCTTGCATTATCTAAGAGAAGCAGTAAAACTAATTCTAAATATATTGATAAGCGATGGTTAAGAAATAACCAGAAAATTATTGCCAACTAATTAAGAAACACACCTTTCTTAATTTTTAAATCAAAAGTTTTTTTAAGAAATTACAATGTAACCAAATAATAAAATTCTTAATCAATTATTTTAATGCATAAAAAATGTTGCATCGAAAAAAAAAAAAAACGCGATGCTAAATTACTTTAAATTAAGCAACAATCCTCTGGTAACAAGCCGAGTTCAATTTCAATTTTTGAGTCTTATCCACTTAATTAAGATGATATCAAAGTAAAAGAAAACCAACTAGAGTGCCGTACAGTGTTTTTTCATTTCTATTTCAGCTAGAACGAACGTGTTCCGTACAGTGGTCCTATCAATCAAATTTCGGCTAGACGTAAAAATAACTGCTCAAAAAATCGCTCGGTGTAGGCGTGAGAGGAATACGAGCGTTACTTGTAAAAGGAATCGCGCCAAAATACTTATGTGGGCGACTTGGATTTTGATTTGGCTCAGTTAGCAAACAGTGGGACCGGAAACTGCTCTTCAGAAAAAGGAAACATTGCTTCTTTAGCACATTTTTAAAAGAAACATAATTGAAGAGAATAATTTTTTTTTTGAAAAGTTTAGTTAAAAAAATATGTATATAAATTAAGTTACTTATCTTTTATGTCTATGTACAAGTAACAGCTAAGAGTGTCTGTAATCAACTCTATTCGGAGATATTGTTTGCCCAATTTAATGTGATGTGCTGCTCAAATATTATCGCAATTTGATTTTCCTTACAACGTTGGTTTTGATTTGGCCATCATTCATTTCCTTCTTTAGGATTAAATCAATTGAAAATAATATTTATATTATAGCTAAAATAAGCATTGTTTTTTTTAAAAAAATTAAATAGCATAGTTCTTAAGTGTTATACATTGGCGATTATCCGATTATCAGTCAACTGACTTCTACATAATTGATATAGCTTACTAAAGGTAAAAGTGTTATCTTAGCCATATTTACATAAACTTCTAGAAAAATAAAATAATGGGACCGCAACAAATGAAATACATGTATATAAAAGTCCTGAATGAAAGTTTTTTAAAGCATTTAATGGCCTAGGATTAAGAATTGATTTTATTAAGCCTACATTTCCAAAATATTCATAAGGCTCAGGAAAATTGTTCATCTCCTCAACAAAATTCTCATTTATAGCAGTATTGTAAATAAATTAGAAAATCCAACATTTCTCAATTCTTATAATCTGAAGATGTATTTACATATCACCAAATTAGTTTCATCGTCTACTTACATATATGAATGTAAATCCAAAAAAGTTATAGGAAATAAATTATTTCTTTTTTGCCTATTTTTTAAATTTTCCTTTAAGAGCAGAAGTAACGAAGTAGTGGTATCGATTAGCAATAAACCAACTTTGTTTTGTTGCTATCCGATTTTTATAAGATTTTTTTTTTTTTTTAAACAAAGAGCACGTTTTTAAATGTCTCATATCATGCACTGGTAAAGCTTTAAGCAAAGTTGATGCTGTGTCACCATTTTTTTTTCCACCAGATATTGCGAAATTGAAGACTGCTTCAAGTCTGTCTGTTCGATTGATTTGTCTCACTAATGTTAATGTAAACTAAATGCGTTTAGCGCAAGTCTTTTTGTTTTGCCGAATTCAAATGTTGGAAAACGAAGTTAGAAAACAAATCTGTCAGAAACGCTACTCCATGCATTTTATAACAATATGAAAAATAAATAATTCCTTGTGGCAGTAAAATTTTCATGATAACAGAATTCAATCAACTTACTCTAAAAGCCAGGAGTAAACTGACTTGAAGGCTAAACTTAAATAATTCTTCATCTGCTCTGTTTCCTTAGAATGATTATTTCTATAACGTCACACGCAAAAGAAAAAAAATTCTTTTAATCTCAAAAGCAGAAAATATTTTTGTTTAATTGTTAATCACTTCTCATTTTCAATCTTAATAGCATGGAAAAAGATAATTCCGAAAACTTTTTAAAAACTCATCGATTAACAAATCTTCTAAATGATTACAGAAACAAGTAAATTAATTATAGAAAGTACATGCAAAAAAGATATAGTATTGTTGAACTCATTGCAGTATTAAATAGAAAAACAAAAACTTAAACGAAAACAAAGTTATTGAATTCATGTGTAGCGTGTAGAATGAGATGTATATATAAATAAGAATATGTTGTGTTGCTAAATTTAAAAATATTTTTATGTTTGCATATTTAATTGGAGCCACGAAGTAAATTATTTGAATTAAAGTTATAAACTATTTGTGTAATTATATGACTCTATATTATGAAATACATCTCAAATATTTCATCACAATTTGCATGCGAAGTACGGACGTATTCCAAATTAAGAGGCACAATCATACCATCTTCAGTTTCAAATCTCATTTTTCGTCATATGGAAATTATTCTAATCGGATAGCCAAGTAGTTGAAAATTGATATAAGTCATTTGATCATCTGATATTTATTTCTTGGGAACTATTCATAAATAGGGAACTATTCATAAATAGGGAACTATTCATAAATAGGGAACTATTCATAAATAGGGTATCGTGCACATCTCGTTTGGAAGGACACTTTGAAAATTCTCGAATACCCACAGTACTCATATGCATGTAAAAAAAAGAAGTACAACATCTATATCCTCTTTCTTTTATAGTGGCTGAGACTGAATCCGAAACCTACTATTCATAAGAACGTGGTCCTACAGTTAAGCCATGATAAACAGTTACATTGCACGCATTAGGCAAAGCTTTTATTAGTGCCATGCATTCTGTAAATAAATTTGTTTTGACATGTAATTTAAAGAGCAGACGTTTATAGGAGATTAATTGCTCCTATCAATGAATCACTTACGCCTTTATTCACCGATTTCTAAATTTCTTGATTGTCAATTTGTTAACTTTACAATGATTATCTACGACTAGGCAATGACAGATTTTTCAAATGAATTATTCGCAGTCTCAGAAGACAAGTATTCCATTATGGTAAGAAATATGCTCAAATGACACTCGTTGTGTTTTATGATTGAGAGCTCTCCAAGTTTCTACTCGTGTAAAGCATAAATATGTCTCACTCAATGAAAAGCTTAATATTCTCTTGCTGGTACAAAACTTGTACCAATTTTATTTTGGCTTTTCATTATATAATGTAAACGTAAATTTACTATATTAGCGAATTAACATAATCATGTACAATCATTTTATTTAAAAGGAAATAATTTGAGTTTATTTGGAGATTTTGGTTTTTTTTTTTTTTCTTTTTTTTTTTTTTTTCTCTTTTTTGCTTAAACCTACTGAAATTATATTTAAGAAAATAGGGTTAAAGCATATTCTTTTTATCAATAGTGTATTTTGCAATTTTATCTTTATTATTACTTTTTTTCTGGAAAAATCATTATTTATAGGAGAATCTTCGAAAAAAAAATGGCTTGAATTTCAAATCATGATGTTATCGATACTCTGGAGTTTCTTAAATGAAGTGTCTGTATTCTGAATTTTTAATCTTACAACAAAATTTTATCAAATCATGATAGAACATTGAATTATCTCAACTAGTTAATGTCTCACAAGCATGAAACTTCCAATTTTGAACAATCTTCAAGACATGACGTCTACTCTGAACTAGTGCTGTCCTAACCAGAATTTATCAGGCAAAATATATTAATGTACATAGACCCTATATGACAGTGATCATTGATTGAGTCAGAGTAGATCAAATAAGATCAATTTCATTTCAAATCTACTCCTGCCAACTCACTGAACAAGCCTACAAAGTAGTTGTTCTTTTTAATACTGCTCTCAACCAACGACGCTTGGTGTTCTGAGAGGGAACCACCATAGCTTATATCTCTTCATGCATAGATTTTTCGAGTATTAGAAGGGCTACATAACACTGGAAATATTTCTCATATAACTAAGCGGCTGACTGTCAAATAAAGTTTTTTTTGGAAGTTTTTGGCGTAGCATTAGCCAAAAACTTCCAAAAAAAACTTTATTTCGGACGGAGTTTTTCGATAGCTGGTAATGTATTAATAAAATAGTGACAACTAACTATATAAGAAACAGAGATTGAACACAACAAACCTCCACCATAATTTAAGAAAATAAGAAAGCCACAGGAAAATACACCTAATTAAACTTTCAGACCAGTTTTCAAACATAAAACATTTATTAAAATTTAAAAAAAAAATGATTTTAAATAATGTAGATAAAAAAATTTTTCATGTGAAATTTTTCATATGAATGAAAATATATAATAAATTTTTTTTTAGATCAGTAAATGTGTTATTTTTGAGTAATGAAACTGAGATTCATATTGTTTAAAATATTGAGATATTTATAATTTGATTTTTGGTTAAAATTAATAATTTAATGTATATTTGATTTTTCACAATAATTAAAATATTTAATAATTAAACATCAGTAATTTAATAAATTTTCAATTTTAATATAAAAACATTTAATTACTTTCTTAATTTTAACAAAAATATTTATTAATAAGAAAATTTATTGTTCAAATTGTAGAAAAATACACATATGATTCTTTAAAAGGCTCAAAATAAATCTTTAACTTCTGCAGTGAAACTAAATTTTGAATTGAAATTTTGATTATAATAAATTTTTCAGCCAAACAATTTTTTAATTATAAAATTCATTTGTTTTAATAATACACTATATACGATAATAATTATGTAAATTAATTTTCAATGCACAAAATAAGGTTCTATTAGTCTCCCATATCTCTATAAAGAAAAATCTTATAATGATTAAATTTTATAACGAAGTTTCCGTTTTAACGAGATTTTGAAACTGATCCACTAATTTCGTAATTGTCATAATAATTAAATTATAACTGTCTTAATAATTAAATTTACACTGTCTTAATAATTAAATATCAAATTAATAATACGAAATAGAAAAATGCACAGATAATTTAGTTTCATACGTAGTTTATATTTGACCTATTAGTTATAAAATTTATAAACTATTCCAGTTCAAAAATTAAATAAATTGCATAGATTTTGCGGATATTTATACGATTACATTAACTTTGAATCCCAAACACGTCTGACTATCAGAGAGGTTTTTCATCACTTTGCGAAACTTTAGTAACACGCTACAAACTGGGATGGGGGGACAGACATTCGTGACGAGGGAGGAGGTACCAGCAAGAAGGTGGGCGCGCTAAATAGAACCTTGAGATTGCACCTGTTTGGGTTCGTTTCCTATCCGTCTGGATAGAAAGCTTTTCGTGATACGGTTACCACTGAGAGCACGACTCCGCAGTTCCAAACGCAATATATTTTCGAAAATGATTTTTTTTCTTTAAATCTTGCCTAAAAAGCGATGATTTTTAAATATTTTCGAAATATCCCTCATACCAATTATAATTAGCTGACATAATGAATTATGTCAGTTAATAACTATCAAAAATAACTATTTTCCCGCTTATTGATGCGTAAAATTCTGAATACTCAATTAATTTTTCGAAAGATAAAACTGAATACCAAAGAAAACTCCTAAACACTATACTTATACCATGAAAATGGCACTTCTTACGTAAGAACTTTTCTTATAGTGGTTTCTAAGTACATTTTCATTGTATGAGTACAATGAATGAGTAAAAATTTTTACCACTTAAATAAGAATTTTTACTTATTCATCAATTAAAAGCAAATAAGATTATCGTACATATTTTCGCGGGGCCATTACATTTACTTTGGATCCTAAACGTGCCTGACTCTCATAGCGAGATTTTCTTCAGAAGCAAACAAGTTTTTACAAGAGGCCGTGTAAGCATCCTGATGGGAGAATGCATATTGTTCGAAAGAAATAATTTCGGTATTCTAATCTAGATGAAAACCATCGTATTTGAAAAACTTATACATATACATTAAGTATTCGTTGGATTTGATATCCATCTATCAGTATGGTAAATTCATTTTCAAAAGAGGAACTAACTTAGCTGCTGAGCTCTTCACCTGACCTTGGCTCAAAATAGTTAGGTGAATAGCTATTTTTACTGGCTATGGCAGGCAGCAATTGAACATCGGTAAGGAATGCAATAATCAAAACAATTTATAATTATAAGATCAAAAGAAATATTAAATTAGCCTGTATCAAAATTTTATTACCACAGTTACAGCTTGATTCGGAAAACTTAATTTTTTAAAAAATAATATATATTAAACCTTTCAGCTAAAATATTGAGCGATGCTTAAAGTAGTTTTTTGTCAATAAAATTATTAAAAATGTAACATTATTTTTAATTAACATAAATAGATGTAAACTTTTGGAAATAAAGTTATTATTATTAGATTATCAAACTCATGCACATAAATATTTCGTAGGATCTTCTCTACTTCCGCAGTTCTAGAAGATTTTTGCAATTTAAAAGGTGATCATTTCACTTGAACGTGATTCAAAATTGAAAGAGGAAATGTTTAATAGTTTGTATACATCAGTAAAATGGCTATTTAAAACGTATCGCAGTAATTAAGACAGAGTTCTAAATTTTAAATTATAATTACATGAGAATCTTAAGTAAGACTCTAAATTCCAATAATTTTTGATAATGTATTTGTATATTGTTCGGGTTTTCCACAATCAAAAATACAGAAATCAATACATATGATCATATCATTTCATTCATATTTGGTGTCGATTCTCTTCTGAATACTAAAGGAAGCTTTGCTGGATACAAGTAAATTATTTTACTTGTTGACCACATAGTAATCAATGGCTCTACTTGCGTCTTGAGCTGGAGAAACTTGATTGAAGAGTTAGTTTGATTTTCGCTTAATTTTCTTTGATCCGAACTGAGACAATGGCATTTAACATCTGGAGCAAAAACTCATTTCAAGCACCCTCTCTTGAATTTTATTTATAATAGTTATAACAGTTTTGATGCTCCGAAAAATATGATCCCGAGTAATTAGCTTCTTCTCAAGGTAGACTTTTCAAAGATAAAAAGTTCTCTATGAGATGAAAGGAATATTGTAGGGATCAGAATTCTTCCACTGGTTGAAATGGGGAAAACTCATATAAGTTTCTACCTTCTCACTTAATTACGGTTCAAAGTTAAGATCATGAATGAATGGCATGAATGAAATGCATAGTTCAGTATTAAGAGCATTTGAATTTTTCTTTGCTCACGTTGCAAATGCATTCAGGAGAATAAATATTTGAAAAATTATGCACGGATAAAACAAACTCCTTCATTATTCTTTTATTACTTATAGTATTAAATTAAATGTTTAAAATTTTGTTACCTATAAAATAATTCTTTGTTTACATCGGATGTATTAAACTTATGAGCTTCTTGTTATGAAGTTATTTAACTAAACATTTCTGTTTTAAATATAATTAGCAATCATATCCACTACCGATTTTGTAATCCATTAATTACGAAACTAATAATGCTTCTTTTGACATACATTTACCAAAATGATGGTCCAATAACAATTTCGTATGAAATGCATTGTTTTCATCTTCAGATAGTGACAATTCAATATTCCGTCTAATTAAAGGCTTTTACAATAAGTGTTTTGTAAAGTCTACTGTCTATATTCTGGTATAATACTGAGTCGAGAAGAAGATAACAGATAAAATATCAACCTCGTCATTAAAGCGTAACTTAAATTGCGGGGCTAGTTGGCATTGTATAATAGATTTGATTGATAAAAAATTAACCAGATCCATATTATAATAACCTAACTTACCTTTAACTCTATAACATGCAAATTGATTCGACAGCGTCAAAAACTTAGTATTATAAAATAAACGTTCTTTCAAGAAGTATAGAAATCTATTTTTTGTTAATTTTAATATAAACTTGAAATATAAAAACATGATTCGCGCTTAAGTTATATAAAAGTATTCATATACTCGTATGTTTCTCTAGTTTCATAAAGTGTCATGGCGGCTACTGTTGAAGGAACTGATGCCACAGCTGTCACCAACAATGCCAGTAATTCGCCAGCGCCGCTCGATGGACCTTCCTTCAACGACCAATTCAAATTGTTCGCCAAGTTTGGTGACAGTAAAAGCACTGGTGAAACCATCACTCTATCTAACAGTGATAAGTGGATGAAGCAAGCGAAAGTTATAGACAAGAAGTTGACGACCACAGACACTGGCATTTATTATAAAATGGTTGCCAAGTAAATACATCATTTTGCAATTCTAATCCACTTTTATTTTTTTAAACGTATTTCTAAATGCATTATTGAGTTTAATTTTATTGATACTGTAATACTATTTTATTGGTAGCGCAAATCAACATACTTGATGGGAATCATAGAGTGGATTTAAGTATGGGATAGCAATAAAACAATTTTTTCAACAGAACAAATGTCGTGCTTTATTTGACAGACATCATGCATAGGATAAGATTATCGTAGGATGTATGGGAAGATCTTCAAAGATCCTGAAGACGTCAATGGTTTTGTGGATGAGTAATACCATCGAGTGTCATTTTGCTGATCCAAATCACATATTTATTCCAAATATATCGCCTGAAAAAAATTATTATTATCAGAAGACTATAAGATAAATTAAACTATTACATATCGTATTTTTGATTGCATTATTATAAGTCAATAAATAATAGTAACAAAAGCCCAATCTTAAGAGCGGGACTCTCGGAATTAATTTGATATATATTTACTGTCTGATGCTAAAATTTTATATAATTCTTCATGCTGTAATAATTAAGCAATAGTTGTTACATATCAAAACACCAAAGTCAGTCATCATTGGCTGTTGTCAGGAAGATGAGAATCCATGTTTTTATAAGCTATAATTAAAATCTCATTGTGTCCCAAAGACAAGACTGCATTTTTATGAGTGAAAGATTTCAAGTTCTATCAAGGCCTCTACTTGACAGTTGATATTATTTCCTGATTACTTCTGTGCATCATTTGAGATGTGTATTTGGAAGTATTCTAGATTTGTTCCGGCCAAATATCCTTAAAAAATCCTCTTCGAAAGCATAACATTATTGGATGATCAAATGTCTTACAAAAGTTTTAAACATTAAATCATCCAGGTTCAATATTTATTATTATTATCTCCTGATTCTAAGCAAAAACTGACTTAGCTTATCATGGTTTAGTGAAAAAAACTGCACTCTTTAGAGGGGAAAATCTTTCCTGAACAATATAAGACAGAAGTTGCGTTTCCGCTTTCTGCATACTCATTTGTCAGATAATGCGTGAATGCTGTAAAATAGATGTGAATAAGTTCTCCCTGAAGGAAAGATGCGATGAATCTTCAAATCTTTATAACAGCGTTCGGCTTTTAGCCTATCTGCTCCGCTACGATAAGAGAGTGCTTAATCTTTTGTCACAACGAAAACACAGGTCATAGGTCGAAAACAAAGGTAACTATGCTGAGAAATTTTGCTTAAGAGAATTTTAATAATCAGTGAATGAATAAAATAGTTTGACTTACTAACTGCAATAAATATGTCTTCAGTATATAAATACCCTAGGTTGAAATGAGACTTTAAAACAATGCACTGATTATAAATCTTTCAATCAGAATAGCTTGCACGCATGTCTTTCAATTGATGATGATGATATCGTGTCATGGAGTGCGTGCAAAAACCCTAAATGTCCCCAAAGCTGTCGAAGACAACCCTGGCGAATATCATTCAAATAATTTATTGAAACGAATAATTTTTACTTCGATAAATCAATCGAATATTAATCTTGTTAGATCAAATGATTTGGATAAACATCATTGATTAAACAAATTCGTTATTTTTTTTATTTCCAATTATGTTTTCTCCTTTTGATTTTGGAATAGAAATGAAATATATGATTCTTAACAATAAATTTCCTATTATTATGTATATTTACAACCTAGAATTTCTGCCAAATGAAATTGCTTGTATAGAATACTGTCTAATAATTGTGATCAATGCTCAAGAGACGAGTTCAATATTTGAAACTATACAAAATATGATACTTTTCGATCTACAGCACAATAATGGCGTGACTTTGAGCGCTATAAAAACTTTTTAGTACATATAGAATCTCTCATCATGAAAATCTTTGATAGAGTGTTTGATTGATTCTGTTACACTATGAACACCAAAAAGATGCCTGTCTCCATTAAGCTACAATAGCCTTTCCTATTATTTGCTATGTATCTTTTATTGCAATCAAACACATAGCTCACAATCAATCATCATCAGTGCTTTTATATTTTTTGATAATTCCTGCGAGTATCAAATAAGAAATAAGGTAAACTAGGTAGTTTGGTGGGAAAATGCGTCATTCTCATGTCCAGAAGATATGTATCATCATATGAAATCATTCTTATCTCCAACAAAATCAATTGTGCTTACAAGAACAGTGTGCATAGTTTACATAATAGTGTGGAGAGGTAAACGCCAGTTAAGACATCTTTCTTGTAACTTAATACATACTAAAAATTAGTTCACGTCTGACCCTATGCAGAATTTTTGAATGATATAAATAAAAAGTGGTAAACGAATGAAAAATACAGAAGGCAAAACATTTAACTTTCTTCCTCCTAATATTCAGAGGGGAAAAAAAAAGGAATTTGAAAACAAATATCCTGAAACGATTAAAAATTTGAAATCTGTTTCGGTCTAGATACAGGGAATTATACTGGTGTAACAACATTTCAAATATTTCTTTTTAAATGCATCTTATTTCATTCGTATTTGACCTATACCATGAGTAACTTTGTTTCTTAAAGTATCTGAACCAATGAATCAAAGTCTTTGCTTGTTCTGGCTGAAGTCAAGAAAAGTTATCCTTGGTTGAAAATAACTTTTCAACATCTTATTTAAGGTTCGTTTATACGCAGAAAAGAAGAACATTTTCATCCCGGTTTCTTTTTTAAATGAAACATCCTTTTCACTGTTATTTATTTTTCAAAACTTTTATCGAAGTCTTACGTAATTTATCTACTTAAAGTAAAGTTTAGTGGTTTTTGAATAGAATGTTTATTATTTATTATTTTTATTACTTTGTGAATCTATTTGGTAAAATATAATTTTTATTAGATTAAGGAACTATATAGTTATTTGCCTTTTTAATAACTTTTTTATTAAAACTGGCTTTTTTTTTTAAAGTAATGATATACGTATATAATCATTACTTTCCACAAATTTGTCTTCAATCGAAATTTATTAAAAAAAAGCAAATAAGAAAATTTTCTATATATATATAATACACACACACACACACACACACACACACACACACACACACACACACACACACACACACACACACACACACACACACACACACACACACACACATATATATATATATATGCATAAACAAAATGTTAATGTTTTTCTAGTGATTTAATCCATTATTTATCATTAATCGCATGTTAAAGTCCTAGATTAACAATACAAATATTTCATGGTGTAAAAAAAGTGAAAAATCATTAACTTAAGGAGATAAAGTATTTTTTTGATATACACAGGTGTATGTTTATTTTATATATACTAAAATTTGTTAAAAAATTTTTTACCAAATTTATTTAATATTGTCTCCTTTTTTCAATTGCAAATCCAGCTGGCACATTTGCATCCTCATTTGATGGGGAACTGCTTGCGATCAGAATTGATCTTTCTCAGTTGACTTGCCATCTTAATAGGTTCTCCAAGGCAGTTTTGCTTAGTGACTCCCGGGGCGCATTGCAATCCTTGATGCTTACTTCAAATTCTGTATTCTCTGTTGTCCATGAATGTTGGAGCCTACTTCAGAGTTTCTCTTCCAATGAGAAAGACATTGTTCTTCAATGGATTCCCGGACACTGTGAAATCCATGGCAATGAAATTGGGAAAAAGGCACTAGGGCAAAAAGGGGGGCCCTGACTTTACAAACATCATTTTCTAATGTATCTTTTTGCATAATAAAACGACTAATAAAAAATATATTGTCTGAAAGATTCAAAAAGATTCTCAAATCTCGATCAGAGCAAAAGTCTTGGAAAGACAGACTTTCTGCAGTCTCAAAATGGCCCAGACATAAAATGGCGGCTGAGTTTAGGCTCGCCACCGGTCATGACTGCCTTCTTAAACACTTGTACCTTTTTCGCATAGTTTCAAGTCCTATCTGCAACCTCTATAATCTGGGATGGGACATGGATTGTGACCATCTACTCCAATGTAAGGCGTTATCGAAACGCTCAATTGCGGACTGCTACTGGGATGCCAGGGGACTTTTAGATACATCGGCTATTGTTACAGATGTTTTATTTTTCATTTTTTTTGTTGTTATTTGTATTTTTGCTGTAATTGTCCTTTTATTTGTGCCATTGGAAATAATAAAAAAAAACTTAATAAAATTCATTGCACATTTTTTATTAAATGGAAAAATTTCCTAACTTAAGAATTGCTGTTCTTATTTCGCTAACTAGAGCGAAGAGGGCACTTTCCATAAAGGAATACGAACAGTTCTTGGAAACGCTAGCAAAGAATAAAAAAACAGACGTAGCGCAGATGAAACAAAAAATGGCTTCTTGCGGTCCTCCAGCAACATCCAAAACAACTGTAAGTAAACATATTCATCCCCTTTTCTAAAGATTTTATTTTAATAATTGTAATAATATTTATCGGAAATCTGGAAAAGTTGAATAATTTGTTATTTGTTTCAAGTATGTAATGAATGTACAATTTATTACTCGTCTCACTTGTTCTGTAAAATGAAATATATTTAACGAACATTATGTTACATTCAAAAAATATTCCTTTTTGTTACATTAATCAATTTTGTTACTAATTAACAATTTGTTATGGGCATCAATGTGTATATTTAGACGGAATAAGTGTAATTATTTGTTACACGTATTAGTTGTACAGCGTTTGAATAATTTGTAATGTACATCACTTGTATGCTTGTTGAATACAGCATATGGACAATTTATTACGTTCATTTTTATTCAAAAATAAATTTAATAAGCAATTTGTTGCATACAAAAATTACCATTATTGTTGACCGCATCAGCTAATAAAAAAAATTTATAACATTCAATTGTGCATCGAATGAGCATTTGTTATGTTCATCAATCTACATGGCTAATGAAGAAATAAGTTAAATAAGCATAAATTATGTAACGATATTTTATGAATGTTTGAATGCGCAATTTACGTATATTATATTAGTAACATGGATTCTTGAATATAAAATGAATTTTAAACTAGCAATTTAAATGTTGATTAAATTATACATAAGTTATCTAAGCTTCAAGTTGAAATTAATGCAAGATTGTTTCACTATCGAACAAAGTTACTTTATATACTAAATAGAAAGATGGATGTAGAATGGCTCCGGCACCGATATTCGTTTAAAGTATTGCCATTATACATGATATTTTATTTTCCCTTTCTCAGCTATTTCTTATGTTTGTTTCCTAAAGCTAAGTTAATTGAAATCACAGCTTTTTCACATATAGTTTAAAATATCTTTTTTTGAAGGATTAAAGTTATAATTTGCTTAAGTTTCCGAAAGTTGGATGCAAATCCCAGAAATCATTTTACGAGTTTTTTCTAAATTAAAAATCTTTGGTTATAATTTTAATTTTCAAATAATTTATGTTTGTCATTTTCTATTACTGATTATTAAAAGGCTTGCATTTTATTTTGTAATATATCTATTCACAGATTTGTAGTCTCTGTTATATGTTTAATATCTTACTTCAAGTCTTGGAAACTAGAGTTATATCGATATAAGCATAAAGAAATTTCTCAGAAAAAAAAAATCAAAATCCAATTTTTATTTTGGCAACATTGTTTTTTAATTTTGTTAAAATTACATTGTTGTTTTTAATCATTTTGTAAGTATAATAAGCAGAGTGTCGGGCAGCAAACAGGACCATCTTATTTAAAGATGATTGGATACCGTGTGAGAACCTCATATAACTATATTTTTTAAGTATTATCTTTCTCTCGATGGTGACATTTGGATGTAATAAAAATTGTCTTTCCCAAAATATTATTTAATTTTAACAATAAGAGAATGTGTTCATAAAAAGTGCTTAGAATGAATTTAGTTTTACACGGTTAAATGAAGAATAATGAAGATTTTTCGAGTTTAAAATTAATTTTAGACTTTAACATTGAACAAATATTTCATTTGAAAATGAACTTTATTGTATTTATCAATTTTCTTGCATATAGTAAGTGCTTTGAGTTTACAACGGTTTGTATTTTGAAGCAACTGAGAATATAATATTGATTAAACGCAAAGGAATTTTGTATTTATCCTGTAGATGACAAATTTCATCTTTGATTCATACTGATATGTTTACGAACGCATTTACATATAATTTTTTGAAAAAACTTGCAACTATGTACTTTGATTCCATTTTTGTATTCATTATTTTTTGCACTATTAAAATTAATGCTCAAATTAAGTTCCTACAAAAAAAATTGCGTTCTCGGTGAATTTTTTCAATGTCCTACAAAGACCAAACTTAGGATCTCTTATTTTTTATTAATAAATGGTTAACGTTTCTGAAATTTTGCCCTTGCCTACTATTTACAGTGAATGCCTGTTGTTTTAAATTAATACCTCATGAAAAACTCTAATATTCACAATAAAAATTTAGAAAAAAATGTGAAATACCACAGTCTGGTAGTATCGTATTACATTTTCAATAGCCTACTTTTGTCAATTGAATTGCAAGGCACACATAAAACGTCGCAATTTTAAGGCAGTTGAGTAAAAAGCTATCTGTTCAAATCCTTAGCCAGGTTTAGATGTTTGCAGTATTTCGGAATTTATTTCAAGTTACAGGTTCCGATTTAATAAGCCTCCGTGTAGAAAAAAAAATGATCGATGAGTGACAAACAAACCTAAGTAACTAATTTTAAGCCTCCTTTAAGTGACGAAATTGACACTCTTGGTTGGGCACGCTCCTTTCTCAAATTCAAGTTCCCATGAACTGGGAGAATTTATTCCTGATGAAATTTTAAATTACATTGACCCTCTTAGCAAGATGATCTTAGGCATGGTCAGGTGATAATTTCACTTAATTTCAGACTCAAAATCTATGCCGTTCCTTATTAAACTACAGCCCTTTGATGTTTTTTGATCAAATGTAATTGATATACACTGTTTAGCATTGAACAGTATCCAAGCGCTTCCCTGACTCACGAAAATGCAACGAATTTGTTTCTCAAAAACTACATTGAAAAAAAAAATGGATTTGCGTATAATGTTCATTAAAAGCACACTTTACACCAATTATGCTCTTTAAGTTCTGATATCATTGATGATAATTTCATTTATTTCCACTCTTTTTCTAATCATTCTGTAAAACGAGTACAATATCTTTAAATAATGTAAGCGCTGTATTGGTAGAAATGCAACCCTGTTTAAAAAAATTAATTTTTAAATACGTAAACATACATACAATACGACATTCCCTCCGAATACTATTATGCATTTGCTTTTCTATCAGTTTTTAATTAATGTAACTTACGTTTTATAAACATCTTACCTTGATTTTTTTTGCTGTAAGATTGTAATACTATTTACTAATGTCTAATTTTCTTTTTTCTGCGCAGCCAACCGCAGCTGTTGGAGCTGTCAGCCGGCTGACAGACCACACGAAGTACACGGGCACCCACAAGCTGCGATTTGACGACACCGGCAAGGGCCGAGGGAAGGAAGGGCGAGAGGACAAACCCAACGAGGCAGGCTACGTCCAGGGTTACAAGGACCAAGGAACCTATGAAACCCTGCACTGAAACGAAAGGAAATGTGTACATAAATGTTTTAAAGGAAACAGAGAGATGTCTTCCGGAGACCTCAATCCAGCTTTATTCTTATGCGAAAGCATTATATTTTCACTTAATCTCGAATCAATCAATCAATTGTTGTATAATCAATTGAACAATTATCCTCTAAAAATGATAATACTTGTAAAATATATAAGTCAGTTATCGATAACATACTGATTGTCATAAATCTCCCTTTGGCATTCAGATTTTAAACTGGAATAACAGGAATGTCGATAAAGATAGCATTGATCTTAATCGATATTGAAAATGTTATTCAACATTTTGTTACTTTTTCAACTTCGAATAAGATTAATGCTATCTTGAAATTGCTATATTCAATGTTGTAATGTAATGTTTATAAAATCGATTTGATTAAAATGATTGATATTAAATATTTCTTTAATCAAAAGATATTTAATATCAATTATTTTAATCAAATCGATCAAAAATTTAATCGAAGAGGACTATATGAGGGTACTTTAATTTATGGTAAATTTTTGATATAATTTTAAAGTTATACCATATTTTTGCAACATTGTTTCACTATCAATTGTAAGAAAGAAATTATTATATAATCAGTTATAGATATCTATATATTATGTATACTTTGTTGCGCCCACATTTTATGAAGATAGTCATAATTATAAGAAATAAAAAAGGGATAATTTCATTTAAAAATTTTGATTTTAAAATTTTTCATTCAATTTATAACATACAACTCATAAGTATTGTAATATTTGAAAGATGTTAATTTATTTAAAAAGTTAATTTTATATTATGTAGTACATAAAGCAGCTGATGAATACAATTTGTAGCTCTCTAGAATTACACAAAAGACTATTAGTTATAGTCTGGAATACGGTCCAAGGAGACATTATGTCTTCCAGATGCTCGATTGAGGTCCAAGAGAAGATTGGTTGATAAAATCTTATGTTTATTAAGGCACAAATTTTTAAATTTCAGCTAATAAAAGCATCATAGATTATTTGTAAATAATATGCAAATAGTTGTAAATGTTGATGCATTTTTATCATGTATAATTTCGATAAACTTTCGGTGTTGAACCCCTTTGTTGTAATAATTAACAGTTTACTTGTTATAAACTTAAATCTTGATCTTTAAGATAGGTTGAAGTGCTGTGTGTAATATTAGTGTGTTTTCGATTGTGCTTATTTTTTTATTGTAAGATAATTGTATTTTTTGTTCTATTTGTATGTATGTATATTTCATGTTACATAAGAACTTCTCATAGAATATGGCGTTCACTTTTAAATACAAGTTTAAATTCTCATAATTATAAAATGTGTATCATGTTAAAGTTTAAAATCTATTATCTCAGATGTCCTATTTTCTCTTTATAATGTAAAAGCACTAAGATTAGCTTATTTTAAGAGAAATGTTCTTTTCTATGAAATTTTCTCTTCGTTTGAGATGTATTAGTCAAATTCGTGCCTATGCTTCAAATTTTCCAAATTAGGAGATAGTAAGTTACAAAGAACTTTAAGTGCATAAATTTTGCGCAAGTAATTACATGACAACTCAAATCTGACTACTTAAATCTGAACTGATAAATTCAAAAGTATTTTTAAAATGAAATCAAAATTCAGTAAAAGATAATGCTCTTAAATTTATAATTAAAATGATTCAATTTCTGAAAAAAATAACTGTGTCAATATAACTCCCATATGAACCATTGAATAGCAATTATCTTCAAAATGAATTCAACTTAAGGGAGAAAAAATCATATTTATTAATATAAGAAAAGTTTTACTAATAAATATGATTTTAAGTATATTTATACATTTGGACGATAATCAATTTTTTTTTTAAATTATGAGCAACTAATAATGTTATTTTCCGAATAAGCATTTACAAAGTGGAATGGAACATCATCGATTATAAAATAAAATACATTATACCACTAATCTAAACTTAAATAACTCTCTCAATACGCACACTGATATACATTAAATTTGAGATTCCTTATTATTCCTAAATTTCCCACAGCTTAAATTTTAATCTTGTCGTTCTCGTTGTCTTTCAAAGAAAGCTTATACGCGTATTGTAATGAAACCAATATTTCGCATTATGTGCTTGTTGGAAAAAAAAAAGCGTTCATGGCTGCCCTGTTTAAAATACAAATGATTTGTAATAAATTAATTGTAAGCAACATTTTTTTCCATACTCTGTAATAAAACTAGAAATAAATGGCTACAAATAATCTAAGATTTTTTTTCTTTTGCACTCTTTTAATATACTTAATGAACCTTACTCAACCATAAAATTTCTCAATTTTTATTTGTTTATCTAATTGTTGCAATAAATACAATACTATTTCCTTTGAATCACTTATTACAATCAGATGAATGAACTCAGCCATTGAGGGTATGCTGCATATCTTCCTAGTAAAATTGAAACTTCCTTAACTGCTTATCTTCCTTAATAAATATGATGTTTCCATACTTATTATATCCTTTATTCATAATATAATTATTATGTCCTTTATTCATAATATAATTATTATGTCCTTTATTCATAATATACACATAATGTCCTCTATTGATATTCTGATTGTGTCTATTTAGCTAACCATCAAACTATACTTATATTTCATCGATTTGACATGAATTCTAAATTTTAGAAGGAAAAAAAAAAAGAACTAAATGTTAATTTATCATAAGGTGGAATTCACTAAGATGATTTTGAATTTAAATATAATAGTAAAAAAATTTGGTTAAATTCTGCACTTTACGCAAAACCTGGCATACTTAAAATTATCGAACATACTATTTTCCTTTTTTAGAAAGTGAAAACAAACAATAATAACTTTTAATATGAAAACAAAATAAATTAACATTGTTATGAAGCATTCAAATTTTAAAACTTTTTGAATTTAAGTAATACACAAGAAGTGCTTAGATAATTCCTTGTACTTATTTAAGTAATTTTAACTCCGCAGCAAGAAGTTTCTTTTGTATAATTAGATTGGTTAGTTTGCCATAAGCAATGAATTCTTAAACACAATGGTTAATATGATCGCAATCTTCAGTTTATAATATATTACAATCCACTATAAGACCAACTCTTAAAGAAAGAAACGAACTCATGAACTGAAACTAAGCTATTTTCGCTAACTATAAGGGTACCAGTTCAGCTTGCTTATAGTTCAGAGATAAACTATTATAGTAAAGAAAACAACAACTAACACTCTTGAATATACAATTAGTTTATTTTAAATTAGCTATCGTAAGGTATGTGATAGGCAGTACTTTAAATAATATACTGATAAGCGATATAAGAACTTTTTTTTATCATTCTTTTTTGAATTTGAGGAATCATAATTTGATACTCAATATTTTACTCAGATTTCATTTTTTAGCGAAAACTCATATTTTCAAACATTTTTTTTTAGAAATAATACACATTATTTTCAAGTATATTTTCATGTAATGAAATAATCTAAATTCGTTGCAGTTACATAGTATAGTGCTAAATAAATCCCAATTTTTTCTTAAGGTATCTAACTATTTCAATTAAAATACATGAATGGAATTAATGTAAAAATATATGGTTTATATTAAAACAGTTTAAGAATTCTCTTTGATTAAAAAAACTTCTAACATCACTAAAGGTATGAACTCATTTCATGCGTTAATAATTAATAATGGAAATACTGAGTTTTCCTTATAAAATATTTTCTTTAATCAACAACCAAAACACTTTTCGGTGCCGGTATAAACTATTAAATTTAAACATTATATAGTAAATATTAAACAAAACAGCTCTTTGAAAAACATTACGCTTATAATGGTTATTTTCATTTGTAAACGGCTTATAATCGTAAAAATGTTACAATTATAAACGAATTTTTCTATTTTGTTAAATTAAAAAATGTTGCTAAATATTACATAAATAACGCATACATATAAAAAAATGACACACATATTGCACACTTTAATCATAACTTACAAAGTAATAAAAAAGGTTTAAATACAAGTCATACAAAACAAGTACATTTTATAAACTATGTCCAATCTTAGTCAAAAATGTAAAATTTATTATAAGCAAATATATGCATAGAGTATCTAAAATTTTGTACACAGTTTTTTTTCAGATGAGAACCATTTTCTAGTATGATACCTGAGTCACAAGAAAAAAAATTAGATTAAAGCTACATAAAACATTAACAGACATTTCTATTATAAATGTATAAAAACATATTTTGATATATCTTTAGCAACAATTCAGTACTTATCCACATAACATGTCTGCATAATTTAAAGTCCTAAATTATTTTAAAAGAAGGAAACCTTTCCAATAAATTACAATATAACTTTTGTGAAAGCCTTTCTTAAACTTATAATGCGTCAAATTTCCAGTAACTAGGAAGAGAAATAGGCACATCAATCAGTAAAAAGGAAATCATGAGACAGATTGGAATTTTAGATGATGGGCAAAAGCATGGACACTTTTCGATGAAAAAGAATGATTGATTTTAAAGGGACAGAGAGGCCAGCCTCAGACAAAAACATTGAAAAAGCGTATATTATTCGATTTTGTAACATTTTCATAATTAGTAGCCCACTGACTTAAAAAAGTTACTTTTGATACTGAAGGAGCATTGTGTAATAAATTATCATAAAATAGGTTCTTTGCCCATTAGGAAAAAATTATCCTAATTAGCAATCTTATGTCGAATCCAATGAAAGAGGCCTTTCATGTAACAGAATAATACTATTTTGCTGCCTCATGCTCCTTTGGATGATATTAGGCCAACTTCTAGAAATGACAGTTGTGATAAATTAATGATATGTGAGGAAGGAGATTAATTTGCTTATCAGATAAAGACGATTTTGTTGCTTAGAAAAATATTTTTATTGAAAAAATTCTTTTGCTCATTAAGTACTTAAAAAAAGTTTGAAACTTACTGGTTAATATATTCATAAAAGAAAGACTTTTTTTTAATTTTCTATACATATTTTTGATAATTTAAAAGATTTTGAATTGTTTATATTTAGTGGTATTATAGGTTTGTTGGTTTCAATGCGCACTGAAATTTATAAGTAAACACATAGTTTTATATTTATAGTAAAAAAAAAAAAAAAAAAATGAAACGTAATCTGCAAATTAAGTTAAATGAAATTTGCAACAATTTTGATCTCATGTTTCTTTATTTTAAATCTATATTGAGATCACAAGTCATCAATTCATGTAAACATATTTGATAGCAAAGATTTAAAAACATTCAACATATTAAACAAAAAAAGTTATTGAAATGAATAATTTTATTTTGCTGAGACGTTTAGTAAACATCTGGATACTTGTTTTTTTTATATATATATATATATATATATATATATAAAAAAAAAAAAAAAAAAAAAAAAAGATTAAAAATTATAACAAAGCAACAAGTTAAATTCAGAAAATTATGAACAAGTAGGGAACACCTGAAAATTTAAGATTAAAAATGAGTATGAGATAGTCAACTTAAGATATTTAAGATTAATTACGGAATAACTTATTAATACAAGAAAATCATGAAAGAATAAGATAAAGAATGAGGTGTAACTGAAAAGCTTAAACAAGTAATTTGAGGTCATTTTGTCTCATGTCTTATGATGATGATGAAGATGATGATTTCGGACTTCTGGAACTACCTCCTGACAGCTGTCGATGGCTAGGCTGAATGACGTGACATATCAACAAATCCAATAGCCCGATGGGAAGTAAAGACATTATCCACAGACGAACTTTGTCTGAAGGTCCAGAGCATCTGTAAACGATCTTGGGATTTATTTCCGTCACTGCTTGCTCCATGCTGTCGACAACTTCACCAAGATATGGTCTGGCATGTAGGGCCATCTTTTGCATTCGACCTTTGAAGTCCTGGTAATAAGGAAAACCGTAAGCTTCCTTAATAGCATCCGGGGTTTTCTCCCAAGAATTGTCCAAAGCACCAGTCAACACATCACTTCTGGCGATTCTTGTCCTAACGTCAAAACCAAAAAGCAATCTTTAATGTTACATTTTTTAAATTAATCCAATTAAAATTTTAGGATAATATATCTAAGCTAATGCGATATATTATGATCATACAGTAATTTTAAATATAGACAGTGCAGAATGCATTTTGTAATTGACACCATGGTTTAAGATCGAATTTTAAAATATGTGAGATAAAAAATTAAAAAAAGCAGATAATTTCTTGAAAATTTTTCGAAAGTATTTTATGTAGTTAAAATATTATATGATAAAAGATAAGTTTAATAATTGATTGTATCAGAAACAACGAAACATCAAAAACAAAATTAAATATTCCACCATGGACATAAAAATCAAAGCACTTGCACTTCCCACTGCGAAAGAAATGCGTTTTAGTTTACTATACTTATTATCATTTATATTATTGTAGGACAAAAAAGGATATGGGGGCTTTTTCTCTGCTTACATATGCACATTTGCCGAAGCTGGTGTGCTTGAGAGATATCCAAAATTTCTTCATTGCTCAGTATTATGCTTACTGCTTATAAATTGACCTCTGAGGAGGCAATATGTTGTTGATGTTAAAAAATGTTTTTTATTTTAACTTAGTGAATAACAATTAGATTATTCACAACGCTATATCAAACTATATTAAAGATTAATAACAGGACTATATCATTCAAATAGAAAATTTCGAAGTTCAATCTTGCCTATTTTTGAACAAAAGAGATGGGATAATGTTTTTGTTCTCTACATGCACATCTGATAATGTACATGCTTAGGAGTTTCCTATGCTTTTCTCCCTTGCAATAAGTGACTCTTTTCTATTATCTACAAAAAATCATGTAGATCAAATCGATATATGGTAACTATAAAATCTTTTAAACAGCTTTCAGCTATTAACCTATTTACAGTCATGTCAGCCTATTTTCACTTTATTTACAAACATGTCACTTTATTTAAGTCTTGACAAAAACATAAAACAAATTTAGAAGATAGATAGAGATTTAGATTTTAAATTAGAGCATAAAAATGGTCAAAAATTCATTCGTACGTACAATTGGCATGAGTGAAAAACCACCGCTTAAATTGTTATTTTTCTTTAGTTAATAGTGAAATAACGAAGAGGAAAAAATTCCACGCATGACACATTCATCAACATAAAAGCTACACCTGATGTTTACATCACCTTATTTTAAATAACTATGATCTAGTGACATTTAGTTCTTCACTTTTTATTTTCATCGAATGATGGAATATGCATGCTAGAGTAATGATTTCATGTCTATTCTATATTTCGGAATAACTAAATATTCTTGAACCAGCTGGCCCACACACATATGTCATTAGTTTATATATTATGCATACATTTTGGCTGTTAAGAAAAAAGAGTAACTGTCATGGAAATTCAGCGAACATAATAAAATTTATTTTTAGAATAATTATTATTTCTCAATTTATAGTTCTGAAAGTAATTATTCAAAAGCAATAACAATTATTTTATTATTGTACTTATTATTCAAATATGATAATTATTATTTAATATGTATTTTGAAATACTGAGCGAAATATAGGAAATATTTATTATTATGTAGAGACGTCAGAAAATGGAAGTTACAACAAAACAAACATTTATTACGACATTACACATGATTAAGTAAGGTTAAAAAAAAGAAAATACTTAATAATTATAAAATTATAAACAAGTTTACATAGTACCTGTGCGGTACAAAGTATAAACAAAGTTATTTAGGAACCGGATGGTTTGACTTCCATTCCTCACATTTCTATTCTAATCTTCTTTTATTGGATATTTTAAGTTGTAAGTATATTGGGCAGTAGCGCCATCTATTGTCAATAGTGTTAATATGGAGATCTGTTACAATTATTATATATACTATTATTTTCACATAAGCTCAGACCAATCTGTTCTCAATAATTAACAGAGCACGCTCTCGTGTACGAGAATAGTTACTTTCAAAAATATTAATATACAATGGTTATTATTAAATACAAATTGTTATAAATTATTGAAAAAATAGTTATTAAACTGTCTTAAAATTAAAGAAAATTGTATTAAAATATAATGAAAATATTACAAAGCCTCAAAAAAAAAAATAGTATAAAATCTAGTAGCATAAATTAAAATAATTGCTAAAGAAAGAAATATAATTAACAACTTGACATAATTAGGCCAAAATAAATCTAATAAAATGAATAGCCCACTTGAATGAATGTTTGATGATAATGTTATTAAGAAAGCAATACAATATAAGTTCATAGGAATTAAAAAGCGATGAGGATTGAAATGGACCCATTCAGTAGAGTCGGAATTTTTAATAACCGAGAAAAGGAAAAATAATAATGCGTTCATAATTTGGTATCATAAAATAACCAGCAAAGGAGGTTATAATTTTGAAATATGCAGATTTTATAAATAACTTGAAGTTAGAAATGCATTAAAATTAATACTAGGAGTGGAATGGCCCATTTGATACGAATTCTTGAAGAAAATGTTAAAAAGTTTTTCAATATAGTCACTGGAACTAAAATGCAAAAAATGTCGATGCTGAGATAAGCTGATTAATGGCAGTAAGACTTTTTAACTATTAAAGAAAACAGCTAGAAATTGAAGACAAACCAGAAGTCGTTATAGAGAGACCTTAACAAGAATTGATTATTATTTTTATTTGCCAAATTTTAAGCATTTCAGAGAATGAAATTGAAGAAAAATACTAAAAACAACATAATTTTAATTTTATTTTTCTAAACATCATCCATTTTAAAGCCACCTTTGATCTTTTGAAACACACTCCTTCTAATAAACAAATAAAATCGAATTCACATGTATATTAATTAGTGTGCAATAGCAATTATTTTTGCTCTAGAAGAATTATGTGAAAAAGTAATTTGTCAAAAATTTTATTTTCCATTGAATTTCTTCTAAGTATATTGTCGGAATTATTGACTTATATCGTAGATTCTCCCATATCGAAAATCGTTTGAAGCCACCATACAAGTTTTTTGTTCAATTAATCAAACCATACTAATTATTTCTATCTTCTGATGTGAGGATCTTATATAAAAAAATGTTTATACAAAATTTTATCTACGTGAAACTTCATTGGATGTAGAGGAATCAGAATTCTTATTTAAAATATGACAAGTCAATAAAAACTTAAAAAATTAATGAAATACAAGAAACAGAAAAAATATATTTTTCAAGTTTAATAATAATCTTTTATTATTTTTGTATTGATGTATTTTTAAAATTATTTGTGGCTACAATAAAGTTTTAGAAATCTATATTATTTATAAGTAAATGAAGATAATGAGTCAATTTTTAATCCGAAGTATGTTTTTTTAAACAATATTAATAAAAGTTCTTTATAAAAAGCTCTTTTCTTTTTAAGGAGTATAGAAGTTAATTAATAACCACTTGCTTTTGTCACAGAAATGAGGAATGAATACTTCTCTTACTTGTACATGGAGGGCTCGATAAGAGCCACACCCACGCCCCACTTGATCATTTCTCTCCGCAGCCCATCAGCAAAAGATACGAGCGCGTGCTTTGTCATGGAATAGGACAAAAATCCCGGGTAAGTCACGTGACCTGGAAATTAAAACATTTTTATGAAATTTGAGAATTCAAATATTGGAATGTTTTAACATTTTTGGTATTTGTTAAATTTTAATTATGGGACCCCTGTAAAATTCAATAACAATATTAAATTGATAAAATAGGAAAATGGATTAAGATTAAATAGAGATTACTGAAAAGAATAAAAGCGATGCAGAAAAATGTACATGATGAAAACACATGCTCAAATATGTAGTTCTATTGGTGATATCAGTAATTCTTCAATTAATTAACAATGATTTACAAATGAAAATTTCCTAAAAAACTGAATATATATCAACAAATACTGAATGTACAGAGGGTATAAACACATTTTTAGAGTGATTTCGATAATGAGTTTTGAAAAAAGTAAATGTTTTAGAATAAACATTTTTGGCAACATCTTATTATTTGAAACGAGAAATATCGTCTGCTACTTTTAAATTTATTCTTCTTTTAAAATGTCACAGACAAACATGCTGTGAACAGAAGGATATGTTTTTGTGTTTTCCGAAGATAAACATTCTTATTCCAGAATTCAAAAACGTTGTGAAATGCATGATATTAAAATTTCTAAGCGCAAAATAAGCAATATTATTAATCGGACAGGTAAAAACTGTCAATCATTATTTCTAAATAAAAAGAAGACTCCAAACGAATATCTGTAAAAGGTACGTACTATTTCAAATATTTCTAAAGTGAAATCGCTGGTAACAAGAGAAAATCTACCAACACAGAAATCAATTGCAAAGTCTTTAGATACATCTGTAGCAACAATAAATAAAATAATAAACCAGTATTTACAACTTAAAAATGCTGACAAACATAATGTTCACCAGCTTTTGCCAAGACATGTGGCTCAACGCAAAACATTTGGTAGAATCCTGTATGAAAACCACTTAGCAGGTGATAAATGGAAAAACATTGTGATCCTTGATGAATCATGGGTTTACCTAAATGACTGCAACAAAAAAAGGTCTTTTTACTATAGAAAATGAGGAGAAAAAAGTGTACAAACCCATTTCCGTCAATGTAAAGAAAGTTTCAGTAAGGAGTTTATGATTGTCGCAGGTTTCTCCTACAATGGGAAATTATAAAAAGAAGAGTGGAAAGAAATGTTATAAAATCAACTCATCGTACTATCCGGAGAAGGCTTTACGCTCAATATTTACAAAAGAAATTCCACTTCTTTATCCCAATGACTTTCAAAGAGAGAAATTTCATCAAGACAAAGCTAAAAGTCATACTTTAAAAAGTACCACTGCATTCCTTGAAAAAATGATGACTAATACAGGTATTGCAAATATATACATTTTCAACATATCCCTGCGATGTCTCCTGACGTTTCACCTATGGACTATTGTGCCTTTTGTCTGTTAAAAAAAGCTCTTTCTAAACGTAAACCTACTACGATAGATGGACTCTGGAAAATAGGGGAAGAAGAATGGAAAGCAATTCCCCTGGGAATATTGCGAAAAGCTCTTCTATCCTGGAAATCACGAAGCAGAATTATAGTCCCGGAAAAAGGCTATCAGATTGAACATTTAAAAAAATAATCTTTACATTTTAAACATTAATTAAAAGGCAGCGAAATCATCCTAAAAATGTGTTAATTCCCTCTGTAACTGTCCTACATTATTATAATTTTGTTACACTATTCTTAGATTTTACCTACACTTTTCTCTCGGAGGAGCATGTAGCCTCTAGAGACCGAGTCCCCGGGGAGCGGATAGGGGAATGCCTCTATTGGTTTATTTTGGATGATAGAAAGGAAATAAAATACTCTCCTCAGATCAACAAGCAGATGTCCAATCCCTTTGGAGCTCTGACAACTTTTTTCCAATTGTGTAGACAAAGGAGTTACACCAAACTTTGTCCTCACTTCCCGGATAACGCCCAACTCTCCACAACACACCTTCAGCCGTCCAGCAATGCTGGTCAAGCATTTTAACATCAGCATAGAGGATACTGTGGAGCTTCTGTTTACAGATAAAGCCTTAGAAATCTCCAGGGCTGTATTCGACAGCTTCGAGGACCTTTAGTTTTTTTTTTTTGCGCGTACTTCATGGACACAACATCATTATCAACATTTTTTTTATATAGCGAAAGTATGTTAATAGATAGTATCTTTCATTTTCGGCAATGACTGTGGTTGATATGCACTTTTGATGTTAAGAATACTTTTAACAAATTTTCCCATTCGTAAGGTCGAGAGACATGGAAGTCTGATCATGTAGAAACAATAGATTAAAATACTACTGTCTCCCAAATACAACTGTTGTACAAAACTGTTTGCAGAGGCAGAGAGATATATGTTCCATTTTACATAAAGTTGATAATATTCCGCTCCTGTTGCAATAACAATTTCGGAATAATTTTATTCAGGAACAATACTGTATAGAGCTTATTAGGCCTTTCTTTACTGTATAGGAAAATAGATCAATTCAAAAATTTGAAAAACAAAACAAATTCTTATTTTAGGCTGATATTAGCATATTTCAATAAATACACGTAAACTGTGTAACTGAATCTGTAATCAACATTAAACAAATGTGTTCCTCAACACTACCCGATAACTATGAAATACACTTCATTGTTTTAATGTGGGAAGTCTGTCATATTTTTTCTTCTACTGAATACATTGAATTTGTAAAATCACAATGAACGGTGAAGTGAATAGGCTTCAATTTTGATTTGTTTTTCAGATCAAAAATATTATAGCAGTGTAATTTTTAACACCTTCCAGGCAGCTCAGTACAACACGGTTTCTGGCCACGTTCTTCACTTGGAGAAACTGTTGACATAATTAAACCACTTGTTCAAGTACAAGACCAACAGTGGCGATAAAAGGTTATCCTATTCTTGCATATCATGGTAATGAACTAGCTCTCCATTATTTTGATTAATTCAGAACAGGATATTAGTTTTTGAGCATCTTGTATAATGTCCATGTTTATGCGATTATCTCAATACCACAATATTACTTTCCACATTGTTATAGAATTTTATTAGCTACAGTCTATACAGTCTATTTGCCATTAATGATAATAAATACTATGTTTATATTATACACTATAACTGTAATTATATATAGTTAATTAAACAATATGTCGTTTTAATCATGTCAGTTGCTTTGCGTTTTCAAAAGCTAAAACCCAACATAACACTTCGTTAATCCCCAACAGTCGAGGATTTTTTTCAATTTCGTCTATCAAATTCTTGTTTATTTTATATCTGCTATCTTAATAATTTATATATATATATATATATATATTAGTTTACGTGGGTTAAAATCAATAACTAATATGATTAAAATATTCAGTTATTAGGTAACAAAAATTGATCTGTAGCTTGATTATATGCAGGGAAAGATGATTAAACGGAGGCATAATCTCGTGCATATGAAATACAACTTTTAACTTTTCAATTTCAGAAGCAAAGAATAAATATTAATCAGAAACATATACCTCACTTCAATTTAAAATACTTATATTTAAATCTTTCTGCTATATTTTAAGGCATACCTTACACTTAGAACAAGACTTATAAAATTACAGAAAATTTCAACCGCGATAAAACTAATTCCTCAAATTATTATCATCTAAATAACAAAACATTGTATTTTTCATTAAATAGAATTAGTGTATTGAGTAATTAATTGTTATTTCTTATTGAATTGTAAAAGGCATTCCACTCACATACATAGATATATAAGTATTTCAAAAATACCCATAATATCATTCTTAACAGAACTACTTAAATTAAAACACCCTTATATTATTTTGAGGTCCCTTTCATGCCATATTTAAAGATTGGATTTAAAGAATCAAATATGAATATTATTTCATATTTTTAGATAAAGAAAAGAATCACTGAATTATACGATTGCATCAGCTTCGATTTTACTCCTGCAGACCTTGACGTTCTTATTAAGTAGACGTAAACACCGAACGTGACAGCGAATGCTTTTGAAGGATATGATATGTTGTTTTAAAGATCACGTCATTGTCAAGATAATCTTGCATTAGATTTTTTTCCATGACTTGGTTGTCAAAAGATTACCTATGTTTTTTATGCTAAGCAGAATAATATGTACACACGTTCAAAAAATTATGTTTCCGTCAATAGTATCTTTAAAAGATGATGATCATTTTACAGTACATACATAAAACAACTTGTGATTCTTATGAATCAAATAAAACGGTACCTGATAAATAAGATAATTTATTTTTAAATCTTTCTTTTAAAGTATCTTGAAGCTGTATTGTTTTAAATTTTAATATTTGTTGTTTGTGTTAATCGTACGGAATGCATTAAAAATTAATATTCTGAGAACCTTTTAACCAGAGTTTTGTTTGTAGTTCTACAAATGACTTTTGAGAGTCAGTCACATTTGCACTTATTTGTGACTTTTTTATTAATTTTAATCGGCAACTCAATCAAGTACTTTGCTGAAATAAGTCCAAAATATCACATAGATGTTTTGACGTTTGAAATCAGCAACAATTAGAAAATATCCATTCTATATATAATACCCCAGTTGTTACTTTTTAATTAATTTTTTCATCATCTCCCCATCAAACATTTAGTTCGGATGAATACTTTGAAGTTTTCCATCACCTTATGGATTCAATAGTTATATTAATAATTTAATATACACTCCCCATACAATTTTATCAAAACTTTTCTTATTAATTTTTCCTAAACCTCGATTTACATTTTAAATGGGCCATCGAAAATGTTATTTCGATAAATAATGGCCATCGAAAATGTTATTTGGATAACATTTTAATATCTAAAGTTGTTGTGCTGTTACTTATGACACTTGGACAAGACACGCTCGCTCTACCTTGGCTATGCGAATTTAAGTCAATAGTCTTTCGATTTAATCAGAGCACCACAAAGGTGAAAATACGTCTTTGCTCTGTAAATCCTCCGATAGATGGCACCACCAAGAGAATCCATTACCTCAAGTTTGATATTGATCTGAAAGGGAAGAAATTTTTTCCAGACAACTGTGTACCCATTGTAACTGCTCAATGACAAACCACAGGACTTTGGATTCCACAGATTTAATGAGCACGTATATCGCATGTACTCACTCGATGGGTCTCTGGTGGCATTGGGAATTGAACCCAGCCCTTCCGGATGGAAGTTCGATGCTCTAACCACTAAGCTACCACGGCCCGATACCTAAAGTAGTGCTATGTAAAAACGAATATTTTTTCTAAAGTGTTTCATTCCAGTCCATCCAGAAAAAAGATGACGATCATGAATTGGTTTAAGCTTTGTGATTACTTGGGACAAAGACAACAGATGAAAATTGCGTAACTTCAGTGGGGCCAACTTACTGAAATGGAAACAGTGAGCGTTAAAAATATCTTGCGTTATTCATGGAACATCTTATATTTAACAGCAGTCGTTAATTAAAGATGGTAAGAAGAAATGTCCTTATCAGTAGCATCAAAGTAAAAGGGATGAAGCTATAACATGTATAGAGTTTCCTATATAAGCAAAAATTTTTTTTTTTTTTTTTTTTTTTTGCAAAAGATTTTAGCAATTTAATTGTGTTGCATTTTTCCTTTTGTTACTTACCTGCCACACTGGCAACTACAACAACTCGTCCTTTGGAAGCTCTGAGGAGAGGCAAGAAGGCTTTTGTCACGCGCACTGCTCCCAAAACATTCACATTAAACATGTGTTCAATAACAGACATGCTGCACCATTCCAGTTCTGAGAAGATAGCAACGCCGGCGTTGTTCACGACACACCATAGATCTGTAAAAAAACTAGCATTTACTTGTATAATTTGTTTTATTTCTTATTTTTTTTAATATTTCATTATTCAATTAATTGAATAAGTAAACAATTAAATGTTTACTTTATACAATGAAAAAAGCAACAGTACTTTTTTAATTGACTCCCTTTAATTACTAAAATAAAATATATTCTTAATATGCAATAGCAAAAATGCTTTTTTATCGTACGTAAATGGTACGCTCCGTATAGTAGAATTTTGCAGCTTCGCTATAAATAGAACGCGAATGAAAATAAATGCTCGATTTTCGTCATATGAAGACCCTTATCAATATGGCACAGTGGAGGAACAAAAAAAATAGAATAGTGGACAAGTAGAAAAAATACGGCCATTAAGATTCTCAGCCCCATTAATAACAGCAAATGACTCCTTTCATTTTGGCAAAAACAGAGCCTATAATTTTTAGTTTCATTATTCGTTTATGTAACACACTGATACAAAAACTAGTTGTAAGTTAAATTCGATGTGTTAACAGAAATAGAAGTCAATAGTTTGAAATCAATGTATTTTTAAAAAATGCTTTTAAAATTAGTAATTGCGAATAATTATTTCTTAGTAATTCATAACATAGTAATGAATAATAATAAATAATTCGTCATGTTATCTGTAATAAAATATAAATTATAATATATTTTTAAATAATCTTAATAAATTCGAACACTGTATTTCTACTAATTAATATTTTTTAATGTTTTGCTTTCAAGACCAAAAGGTAGTATGTTCTATCTTGTAGCTCACTCAAAGATTGTTATTATTGATAGTTGATTATAGAAATATTCCTTGTAAAATTGTTATTCTGTAGGAATGAATAATATTTTCATGATCGCGCCCTTCTAATATGTTCATATTAAAATGTTTTCCTTAAAAAATAGGGTTCCTTGCTTTGCCATCGTAAACATAAGTCCAGGAGTCTCTTTTTACATTTACGGTTTAACTCTTCTTCTACAAATGTCAAACAGTCCACACATATTAATAAGCGAAGTAAGATTCCTATAATTTTTATACACAGCGTGCACTGCAGTCTGATAGCATATACTTTTAAGGTCACCAGTAGTTTAGAACTGTCTGTATATTTTTAACAAAAACAGCATATACATGGGTCATTGGGCTGATTATGGAACTGCCGCCATTGATCTTATCAGGTCTTAGTGGTAGGATGACGTTCATCGAAGTGGAAGGTACCAGATTCGATATCACCGACTGTTGAACAAAAGGAAATGTACGTTGTGTTTCTGCTTTCACCATGTATGTTTGTCATGGCGGGTATTTGGAACCTTTATGAATTCCGCCTACTGTTTAAGTTTTATCCAAATGCAATAGTATGGACATCCAAAAAACGTTTCAATGACCTTCTGTTGTTAAACTGATGTCACTGTAAACAATGTACATTGATGCTTTTATTATCTCACCATGACTTAATGTTAAAATTGCACATTTTGAAGAGAAATGATTCGGTTTGATCCTAGATATTGTTGATCAATGGCAGATTGATGTTATTTTTGTTCTCAGTAAACACCTCTTTCAGAATAAGTAATTAATATGATTTCTGGATTACTTGTGTGATAGATGAATGTAGGTCATAATCTATAAAAGTCCTCTTGAAAGGTCATATCCTTCGAATGTTAAAATATATTATGATATATTTCAACCGATACGTTATCTACTACATGGATCAGTAGAAATATGTCATATGAGAAACATGAAACCCCTTGTATCATAGATCACGTGCATTTTCTTCAGAAATTCGAATAAATAACTCATTCGATCCTTTATAGCAACGATGGGCTTGTTTCAACATATCCGATGTATTCTAAAAGTCATATTATCATGATATGTTAGGACTACAAATTGCAATTTCACAGGCTATGTGGTGTCGAAGCATGGAACTGGAGGTAATTAAAGCAACTCCACCTTGCAATAATGAAATCATAAAATTGCAAAGTAATTCTGTTAAAAAAGCTTATTGCGCTCATAATAAAAAAACTAAAATAAATAAAAGTTCACTGGTCATATTTTTCAGAAATAGTTAATCAAATAAATTGGTAGATTTCTGAACGCGTCAGTTAAATTATGAATATGTTATAAACTCAAAATCAGGACAAGCGAAGTAAATCATTGATTGCATAATTTTTATCCTAAACAGAATTCTAAAAGCAATATCTAAACAGAATTCTGATAATATGTAATCATCCTTTTTGATATGAAGAAAAGATCATTCCTTTTCCGTTCCATTTATAAATTCAAGAATTGATTGATTAATTAATTAATGGTAAATAGATTTAGCTGAAAAACGCTTATCAAGGTAAACAATGCTTACAGATCTGGATCAGATAACTCTGATGACAATGACATTTAGAATAAATCGACCGAATTAAAACGCAGAGGAAGAGAAGAAGAGGAAACGCTCTTAGGATATAGAGATGGAAAAAGTGATAAAAGGAAATTCTGTACCAAGAATTCGTGATTTTTTACGAAGAGCAAATGAATCAAATATTCTTCGTTCCCTCCATCACTAAAATTTATCCGGTGATGTTTTTTTGGGGACTCAATTATTTTATTTTACAAAATATATTATGTGTTAAGCAAATTATGCATTTATATTTAAAATATGAAAAAAAATATGCTGATTTCGCTTATAAAAAATATATATAAGTTGCAAGCAAATCTTATAAGGAAAAATGTTAGTGAATTAAATCTTTACAAGCAAAATTAAAACAATTAAAAGTAAAGTTATTCGTTTGTTCAGGAAAAAATACAAAATATATGCAAACAAATTATATATTTATAAGCAAAAAATATTAAAAGAAAATATATAAGCATAGTACACATGTTTGTAAGAAAAAATATGCAAGCATATCACAATTTAAGTAAAAATATGAAAAAAATGCTAGGAAATCATACTTTTATAAGCAAAACACATAAAAGATATACAAGAAAATTGTACAAAAACATGAAAAATTATGAAAATTACATATTTTTCTCACTTATCTTCAAAATTATATTTTCAATTTATTTTTCTGTATCGCTATATACATTAAATAGTTTTATGAGTTCAGTATTATGTTTGTTCTTTTAAATATTTCACTTATACACTTCTGGACAATTGCTAAGGACGGATCACAAACTGCAATGTAACATAACATTAAGCGAGACATGAGGCCTATTAGGATAAAATATAGTTGCCACACTGTTCAGACATAGGAATAAAGAATATTTATTGTTCTGGAAAGTACAAAAACTGTGGTTGGTTGGTTGGTTTGGTTTGTTTGTCGCTCAACGGTCATTTTTTGCACACGAGGGCTAATTAGACCGGGACCTACGGTTTAAAGTGGATTCCGAACCACTACAAACATCCATGCCCAAGGTGGGATTCGAACCCACGAACTGTTGAACCGAAGGCAAGAGCGCTAACCATTCGGCTGCCAGCTCGGCACAAAAGCTGTGAAACATCTGAAAGAAAAAAAATGTTCAGTTGATGCTGCATACGGAAAAATGGAACAATACCGTGGAGTGTGATGCAACATTCCACATGTCGTATCATACTTTGTACAACATTATTTAGCAGCTGTTGAGGCAATTTATCCCATTCCTCTGTGAGTGCATGGATGAGAGTGTTCTTGTTTGTCGGAGGATAGTTTCGACCAGCAACTTGCCTCCCCAAAGCATCCCACACATTTTCAATGGGGTTTAGATCTGGAGAACGTAATGGGAATACGATGCGTTGAATACCCTCGCTGTCTAGACAATCCTTAACAGCGATATTCGATGACATGTTGCGTTGTCGTGTATAAAAACAAATTTATCACCGACAGCACCACGGAAAAGACATGAAAAGACGAACATGAGGAATTAGAACTTCATTAATATATCGTTGCCCCGTCATAGTTCCATTCGCAACCACATGTAGGGCCATGCGGCCATTGATCATGATGCCGGCCCACACTATGACATGCATGTCGGATATCGGTCCCTTTCCTGGATATTTTCTGGACGATAAGCAGTACCACTCTCTCGCCAGATCAGTTGGCGTCTACAATCCGATGACAGACTGAACCTACTCTCATCTGAGGATAGTACGCATGCCCAGTCCTGTTGAGTCCAATTGCTTACGACACCATTGCAAACGAGCAGTACGGTGCTGTCTGGTCAATGGGACACACACAACAGGTCTGCGGGCGTATAGTTCTCCTCCCCTCAAACGTCTGGCAACAGTGTTTCGGGAGATCTGCTTTCCTGAGGCAGCAAGAAACTGATTGACCGGTATGATAAGTATAAAAAAGTATGAGCTGATTGTACAGAGAATTGAAAGATGCTTTATGTATAATAAATTTTTTTTTTCTTTTCTTTTTTTTTTAAAAAAAAATAGAAAGATATAAGAGTTTTACATTTTATATAACAAAACGAGTTTTATTTTCTGGATAATTCTCTTAACAATTAAGAATTTTTAGAATTTAATATTAATACAATGACTAAGCCATATTAAATAGATTTACACTACAGAAAAAAAATATAAATATCATTTAGCGAGAAATAACTGAAGTTGCATATACAAATAAAACGGTAATAAATCAAATTTGTTTCCGTTTGTTCTTGTTTTTTAAGATTTACAAAGGAATTGCTTAGCGTAATGTTCAACCGTATTTGTTATTGTTTTATTTCTTCATCCATACAAACGAATGTCTGATTAATCTACATTCATTTTTCAATGTTTGAAATGAGAAACATTGTTTTTTAAAAAAAAAATGATTTGTGCAGACCAAAACTGATGTTTCCTGTCAGTTGATGAGGATGATATATTCCGAATTGGAAGACTGCCATCACAACTTTAACCGATCAAGTTTCAAAAGACATATTCGTTTAATGTTTCTGTCTCTTTCCCTCGTATAATGTTAGTTTAGAAATAATGAAGCAACAAATATGTGCAACATGAGTTTTTACACAATTAACTAAAAATTAGGTTACAATATATAGTTAGGCATATAAACACCGATTTGGGATTCAACAATTCGAAAAATTTAGATCAAATATTATTCTTTGTTCAAATAGTTTTCACACCTGACAAACTTCATGCAAAAAATAGAATGCAAATTTCCATATTTAATTTAAAGTAATTGTAATTTAGTTAAAAAAAACTTATGTAATTATAGTAAAACAAAAAAATAGCTGGAATAATCATTAAGATTTTAGAAAAATCAAACAGAAATTTTATTGACATTTCTTTCATGAAATAACTTCTATATAAAAACATACTAAACATTCAATCTGATATTTTGAAAGCATGAAAATATTTGAATTGATCAAAATATTTTGTATTTTTTCATGGACATTTTTATATTGTTTCAATAAATATATTTTTATTTAACATTTTCACTAATCTCATTTACGTAAAAAAAATCTATGAATATCTTTTCATATACATTGCTGTTTTTCCTTTGATTAAAAATAATCTTTAGAGCAGAAAATCATTCATCTAATTATTTGAATTTAAGTATTTATCATTAGTTATTGATGCAAATAACAATTAATCAAATTAATATAATTCCAAAAAACTAAATGATACGAATTAAGATGAATATTTACTTTCGAAAACTACAAAAATGAAATAAAATCATTGTTTTGGTGTTTTGAGTCAATAGATTATAACAAAATAATTGAAAGCGGCTGTAGAGATAAATATCTATATATACATCTATATTTGTATAGACATGTTTTTGTTTTTTACGACCACATTTTAAACAAATTCTCCACCCACTTTTTGGAAAAGAATTTATCAAGAGTGCATTCGTTTTCTAACCTTACTACTAAATTTTTATTATCTTACATTTCGAGAGATTTTTTTCAATATTGGAAAACTAAAAATCCTCGTTCTGTAGAGATAAATCAAAATTGCGATGACATATTTTTAGTTTTAATGATAAAAGTTTATATATAGAGAGCAAAAGCGTTGTAAATCTTTGGACTGGAAATTGAGAGTTCTAAGGAAGAAAAATAATATTAAAAAAAAACTTTGGGTTTTAGTGCATTACAATCAATTTACATATTGCTGAAACTTCATTATAAGCATTCATATTCATATGAATTAATCAATAATTCAGTTCCAAGACAGCATATTAATGAGACTTTATTGTTTTAGATATTCATTATAACGCGATGGTTATTTGCATTTCAATAATAATTGATACCACGTAGACTGCCAAGCTATCAAACAATGTAAGAGCTTAAACATTACAGCATTTCTGCCTTCTGAAAGGACTTTTCCTAGATTGTATTCATAAGCCACAAAGCTGAAAACAAGGGAAATTCCAAAGAACCCACTCCGACTGAAATACATGCAGTAAGGAGAATCACAGCAACTATTTTCCTGTTGTGCATTTATGTTTATAATCAAATCTGGAACTTATAATTTCAAATATAATAAGGACAAAAATAAAATAACCTAATTGATCTTCCTTTGAAATAACTTTATAATATTACATATATTTAAAGAAAATTCTCTCAGCTAATGATGATAATATAAAAATTGTAAACGCGGAAAGCATATAGTAATTTCAAATAACTAAAGCAAGTTTTTTAAATTTATTTTATTAATATTAATTTTTTAAAGCTTTTTCTTTGTATAATTTAATATTTTATTTACTTCTTTTATTAACCATAAAGTGGTTGTTTCTTTCGTTCCTGTTGAGATCATGATTACATCCCTTTATTACAATTTTCATTGATTTAAAATATCGATGACATCAGATACCGTTTCATATATGTCACATGATATTGAGGCGGCTTTGTAAATCCGACTTGCTGATAAATTTGCTACCTGTCTTCAGATCGCATTTTTCGAGCGACAGCAAACAAGGCGATGTTCTCCATCGAATGTCTGAGCATATTGCCGTAGTTCATTTTGTAATAAAACGATTTCTTATATAAGGACCACAGCATCGGCTTAAGAAGCCGTTTCCCATTGATTCAAGCCATTAATACATTGGCAATAGAACAGAAGAAAAAAGAAAATGAAAAAGGCAAGACAAAATACCCACTTTATTCGTAGTTTAAATCGGCAAGGACGATTTAAATTTTTGAAAGTATAATTAATAGAATCCTAAATTAATAATTGCAATATTTGTAAATAATCTCTAAAATCTTAAAAATAATGCTTTTTTTATACCAACATTAAATATGTTTTCAATTTTATTTGAACTTTAACTAAGTGAAATGAAAAACTACTTTTCGATGTCCTTTATTATAGTAAATCACGAAGGTTGTAGAAGTTGTGTTCGTCGTTAACTTCTACTTAATTGAAGTCTGCTATTTTAAATAAATCTAGCCACATTGAAATTCGAGAGATTTTTATCTTGTTATTATCGTCTTCAAGAGTTATATATCATAGAACAATAGGGATTCTAATAAAAAAAATACTCTACTTTAAATGTCATTCCTAAAATAGTTTGAAATTTGAACACATTTTGCCGATGACCTTTCTTTAAAGGTGGACGGGAGGTTCAATCATATGTAACTAATGTTAGATTATTTTTTTAATAGATGTAAAATGCGAATATCTATAATTTCATGTCAAGTTACATAAATAATTGTAGTGGAAGATAGTGATTACGGACCTCGAATTGTACTTAAAGTTTATCGGATTACGTCTCACTATCTTAAATTTTCTTCACAAAATTTTAAAGTTTATTTAAATTGAAAAATATAAGAATTATATGCAATTATATGATATATATGACATTACTTAATATGAAGGAATCACATTTCATACTTGAAAGTTAAATAAATGAAATAAATGAGAGCATGAAAAGAATACCAAAATTAAGTAAACTTTGTTAAATAAAATAATAAATTGCAAAATAATATGTAAACAATCAAAAACGCAAACTAGAAGGATATAAACGAAAAGATTTCTATATTCAAATCTATAAATTGGTTCTTTAACATTGAGATCTATTGGATGAAATACACTATATATATATGAAAAATAAAGTGTAATTATTTATAAGGTAGTTTGTATTGTTTTATTTAATTTATTGTCTAAACAACGCTTATTCTGTGAAAATAAATATTTTCAGATAAGAAATCAGTCTCTAAAATCTAAGACTGGTTTGCAGTATTTGGCAATAATTTTTCGCGACCTAGCGACATTTTGTTGTTAAACATAAGTTAACATTTTCGGAGGGGTGTGTTAATATTTTTGGAGTTTTCAGAGTGATATTAATATTGGTCTGCGCCAAGTGGTGTGAGGTTGAAAGTTAATCGGAAACAGAAGATAAACGTCTGAATCTCCATTTTTGAAAGTTGCTGTTTAGATTCTGCATTATAAAAAATGCATAATCTGCTTAGCTTCAACCTAAATATTTTGTGGTTAGCTTGTGACTGAGAGAACAGTGAATAAATTGCTTATTTAGAAGAATCTAATATTTATTTCTGCATTATCACATCCCAGTTACCATGAAGAAACTAGTTACCAGAAGAGTTACCAGAAACTATTTACCAGTATAGTTAAAAAATCATAGCTATAGAGAGTGTTATACATTTTCCAAAACAGTTTCTCATTTTGGACTTTATGAATTATTTCATGCTTATAAATAAAATTATCAGTTTTCTGATGAAGATTCAACGTTTCTGGAATTAATAGGAACTAATTTTTGTGTGAATACTTTGTTGAAAGAACAAAGATAATTTTATATTAGTCCAGCTTTTCTTGATAATTCCTTATTAGTAAGTTTAATGAATTTGGAAAATGAAATATCAAGTTTCTTTTCATGAAAATTTCCAATCAAATGACATTCAATGAAATAATTATTTTGAATTTTTTATTTTGCTATAAATATTCAAGGAGCTAAATTTTTTCTCAAAAAATGTCGAACTGAGTCAGACTTCCAGTTTTGTTACAAATACATAAGAAAATGAATTTCATTTAAACCAATTTAGATGAATTTTCTATCAGTTTATATTCAATCATGTTACTGAATTAAATTCTTATTTTGTGAAAAAACCCTCCCAAAAAATTTATAACGATTAATTCAAATTTTGAACTGTAGGATTTTCTATTTTGTTACAAATACACGCAAGTCCATAAATTAAGGATAATTCAGAATAACACAGAAACTGAACTCTAAAATAAAAATTTCACATGTAGAATTATAACATACATTTTGAAGAATATTATGCAAATTGCATGAAGTCACCAGGTGGCGCCGATAATACGTCACAATGACAAGAGTGTAAAAGAGGAGTTTATAAGGAATGGTTGCAAAGAAGTAAAATTGTTCACAAGCGCTTTAAAAGCCTTTTAATGCAATAACAATAGTTATGGCACGAATTAAGCATTTAGATGTTTTACGTGGTAGAATTATCGGCCTTCTGGAATGTGGACGTACCCAGCTGGGAAGTATCTGATGAACTTGGAATCGCATCTCCAGGCTTTGGCAACGGTTCCAAGATGATGGTAATGTGAGTAGATGTTACAGCACAGGTCGCCCTCGACCCTCGACTTGCAACGCCGAATGAGGACCTTTATTTGGCAGTTACTGCCAAAGGAAACAGACGAAGCACAGCATTAGACCTGTCTCATCAGCTCTCTTCAGCAACCGGTACGACAGTTTCAAAGCAGACTGTGTACAGACGCTTAAGGCACATTGGTATATATGCACGTAGGCCTATCAGATGAGTTTCACTTACCACAGCTCACCGTCGCCTGTGGTTAGCCTGGAATAGAGAGTATGCATTGTGGAAAACGCAACAGTGGTCTTGTGTAATGTTTTCTGACGAGTCCAGGTTTAGCTTTCAGTCTGATTCTCCCCAGATTTTCATATGGAACGGGCCAGGTACCCGTTACCACCAAGAGAACACCACTAAACGACACCGTTACGGTGGTGCAGGATTGCTCGTTTGGGGAGGAATTATTCTGACTTCCAGAACTAACCTGCATGTTCAGAATGTAACCATGACAGGCCACATCTATAGTGATGTCATTCTGGAACAACATATACGTTTGTTTCGGGGCGCCATGGGGGCCGAATTTCTGTTTACGGATGACAACGCTGGTCCTCACCGTGCAAACAATGTAGACGAATGCTTTCAATCGGAGGGTATCACTCGTATGAACTGGCCAGCCTACTCACCGTACTTAAATCTAATGGAACATGTATGGGAAATGCTTGGCCGATGAATTGCAGCCTGCCAATCCCCTCCCACATGTCTATCGGAAAGCATTGCTTGATGAATGGTGTAATATTCCCCAAGATCAGATCGATAATTTGATACTCAGCATGCCCAGGCGTTTTACAGCCTGTATTGCATCGTCTGGGGGGCATATTATATATTAAACATCATACTAACTCTATTTGGTTTTCGTAAATAGGTTTTTTTTAAATTTACTCCAGGGAGAAAAAATTGCCATTTTTATTAATGATGTCAAACATATAGCACTTTTTTGCTCTATTGCTTTGCCTTTTATTTAATAAATAGACTTTACAATAAATGACATTTGTTTTGCTTCTCTCTCTCTTTGCCTGAACCTGCATTATTCTTAATTTATGGACACGAGTGTTCATGAAGAAACAACTGATTTTTCAATTTTATATAAAATCTCAATAATAAACTATGTCATATTGTAAAATAAGTTATTAAAGGTTTCGGTATCTATAAATTTTTACAATTTGTTGATGAATTTAATATACCACTCTTTCTTGCTGAATCAACTCCAAAAGATTTTGCTTACGTTTTGTTAGTATTGATTCCATTTTATTTTTCAGCAGTGAGATTTCAACCATTTAAACTTATGCATTCCTAGTTTGTTTTTTTTTAAATCAAATACTGTTTATCTTGCATCACCAACGTAAGTTTCTGTTAATATTATTTTGCTACCATTTCAAATCTTCAATTTGATAGACAATTTTGTGGAGTGCTATTAGAATGAAAGAATTGAGTCCAGAAATAGGTATGGAAGAAGCATAATTGTTCAATCGGAAGGAAATCTCGTTTAAAAATAGCCATTTCTTCAGGTGGATAAATTGTAATGAATGAAATTTGCATTAATTTTCTAGAAACCCATCTTTTATTCAGTGAAAAATCCTGCAATTGTATAATTCTCGAACCAATGATATATAAATTATAAAAAAAATCTTTGAAACTTGTGTGTTTAGCGCATAATACTCAAGATTGAGATGCTAAGGTCCACTACTGAAATAAATTAGATTTCTCTATATCATTTTTTCACAATTTTGATGGTACTAAAATATTTTTTATTGCGTAGAGTGTATGACGTTGATAAATTGTCATTTTTATCATCGTCATATACTCTACGCATGAGGCAATAACTGGTGCGAAAGAAATGTTCTTTAAAATTTTTCTTAAATTTTTTTTTTTTTTTTTTTTTTGCTGTTGAGAGTGTTTAGAATAAAAAGTTAACATAAAATTATATTTTCAGCACAATTATTTATTTTTTATTTATATGAAGCAATTTTATTTTAATACTGATTTTTTTATTTCGTGAAACCTGATCACGGGAATCATATTGTTTTAGCATTCTAATAAGCAGTAACAAAGGAATTTTTCTGATCCATGTTGATTACAAAATATCTGAAGGAACTTTCTTGTAAGGTTTGTATTCTCGCACTATTTGGCGAAATGAAAAGAATTAAACTCAGCATCATATACTCTACATCAAACTTGACAAAAACGATTAGTTTGACATGTTTGTCGGGTTATTACTGTTTTGGCGTTATTTGTGATGAGATAATGAAGAATCTTTTAGTAGCTATTCAAACACAAATGTTGATTTTTTTTTTTTTTTTTTGAAATCTTTTAGAAGGCAGACAAACCTAAATATACTTTTTTGTTTTTCTCAGGAGATTGAATTAAATTGAACTTGAAAGTTATACGATACAAAGTTTTGCCGTAAATCTATATTTATTGTATGACTTAAAGACTGACAATTATTAACTGTTCCTTTTATTTGATCCGCTTTTACAATATCTGTAAAAGTAATGTGCAGTTTCTCCTTCTACTTTTCAGAATTTCTAGTAGATAAAGTACATTTATATATATTCACTGCGAATAATAATCTAAATTCGATAAAAGGTTCGAAAATATTTTATTGGTTTTGTACGCTTAAAATAAATTGTACTAATAACTGTTCCTGTACTTATTTTAGCAATTTCATTTGACTTGATACTATTACAGAGCAATTCCAGTTACTGAAATATTATCTGAAGAAACAGCTTCGTCTTCCCATGGTAAATTATGAAACTGTCTATGAGAAAATTTAAACTTAATTGCCACGAATATTCACTCAGATATCTCGATCAATTAGTAACATTGTATTATAAATATATGATTGACTAGTGCTTCAACAATTTCTCCATTAGAGCTAAAGCAATTCATATGAAAAATTATTAGATCAGATTGTGGCCAGATGACAGAAATAAGATTTTGAAACTGAAATTTTAGATGGATAGAGACATATGGGGCAATCCATTTTCGAAAAAATAGAAGAAATTTTTTTTAACACACAATATCAATATTAAGTATATTTAATATTACTGCAACACGATATCTAATTGCATTTACTTAATAATAGAGATTAACGATGTCAGGGTTTAAATTTAAAATTTAACAAACATGTAAATAGAGTATCGAATAAAATTAAAAAAATGTGAAGTACAATAGATAAGTTTGTGAAGAAAATTGGAGGTTATATTCCACAGACGATTGAAAGGAGAGTATTTACTAATAAAGCTACATCATTTTTCATTGATTCGTGGTCTCAATAATTTAACATCAAATTATTAAAAAATTGCTTCTTCAGATTAATTATGATACGAAGGTTACTCTGAAATTTTTGAGATACGCGCAGATGAGAATTTACAAAATAAAAATAAAGGTTTAATTTTAAGATACAAAGTATTTTAACACAGAAGACGATTTTAAACTGACTTATTTCAACTTGTTTAGCGTAGAATAAATTTTAAACAGAAGAGAAAATGGAGTTGACGCGAGAACATTTTCACGCTATAATTTTCTACGATTTTAAAGCAGGATTTAATCAAGAAGAATGCTTTCAACGGCTACAATTAGCATTTGGTGATGAATCTCCAGCTCGTGCTACTGTATTCAGAGGGTTTAGAGAATTTAGAAGAAGTCGCAATTTTCTTCAGGATGAAGAACACACAGGAAGGCCGCCGTCGGCAGTAATCCCGGATAATGTGTTTGCCACACGAAAAATGTTAATGGATGATAATCGCTGTACCTATCAAATGATACAGAAGGAACTTTTAACATTGGATACGCAGCCATATACAAAATCATTCATGAAGAATTACATATGAAAAAAGTAGTTTGCCATTGGGTTCCCCATCATCTAACTGAGCACCAAAAAGAGGAGCGTGTCAGAATCAGCAAAGAATCTCTTAAATTGCTAAATGATGGTGGCCACCGCATCATTTCTGAAATTGTAACAGGCTATAAAACATACGTACCGTTTTTTGAAATTCCAACACGTCAAGAAATCAAAGTATGGGTTTTTGAAGATGATCCCACGCCGACAATGGTGAAAAAACAACGCACACTGAAATTAGTGATGTATGCCGTTTTCTTCAGAAGTATGGGATGGGTCAAAGCCATCAAGTTGGAAGGACAGAAGACATTAACAGCAAATTGGTATACCACTAAATGTCTTCCAGAAATTCTACAAGAACTGAATGTTAGGGCACTTTTGCTTCACAATGACAATGCAACTTCACATACAGCCGGATTAACAGTTGAGTTTCTTAAACAAAAACAAATGAAGGTGATCGAATATCCGCTGTATTCGCCTGATCTAGCTACGTGCGACTTTTGGTTATTCTTTAATCTAAAAAAGAACTTATGTGGACGTCGTTTTCATTCAGAAGAAGAGATTGATGTGGCTATAGATGCATTTTTTCAGCTATTCCAAGAAATGAATAGCTTGAGGCATTTAATCTGTGGAAAATTCGTCTACAAAAGTGCATTGATGCTGGAGGAGACTACTTTGAACACACCTAAAATTTTGTAAGTATAACTTTAAAAACCTAGTTGTATCTCAAAAATTTCAGAGTGACCCTCGTATTATGACTTGATGACTAATGAATCACGAACTTATAGCAGTGTTCAACAGTGATGAATATTAGAGATATTATATAACATAAGCTATTAAAATGCACTTTGTGAATTGCTGATAATGGTATTTGATATTCTAATCTTCCAAAATTTGCATTCTTTTTTAAAACTGAAGACATTATTGACTGGAACGATTATGTTCAGCAATTTTAATATTAGTAGTAATTCAAGGTCTCAAAACATTACACAAACTAATATCTAATTTTTCTCGATAACTTTGCACTGTGTAAACTGTGAGCCTTATATTGTTAAAATTATTTAAAAAAATATTTAAGATGAATCCAATAAATAATTTTGCCTACTTGATTGCCAAATATGAATCTCTTCGAATATACGGAAGATATAATAGAAACCCCGGTTTATGCTCAAATGTGTGTTTGCACTGATATTTTCGCATTTGTGAGTAATTATAAAATTATTGAACTGGCTTCGAGCTAATCATTACCTATCCGTAACTTGTTGAATTTGTGCTACATCGACAGGAGTAAGTTTCCATGGAAAAAGAGAACTCACTCGCTAATTTGGTATAATATTTGGTGTTTCATCTATCATCAAATGAAGATGTCACATAAAACAAATACTAAAACAGGAATAATTGAAATACTTTTACAGAATTTAAGCTGTAACGTCATTCTGCCTTTAAAATACATACAAAGTGCTTGAACTTTATAATCATCCCAAAAATAGTTCAACAGTAATTATTCAAACAAAAATCGCATTATATTTGTTCTCCCTCTATTGATTTTATGCAATTATTTTTTTTAAAAAAAGGTAAATTTAAATATGCAAAATTGGTATAATTAAATTGTGAAACAATATAAAAATGAAGACAGTACTGATATTTTTTCGTTTTCTATCAATGCACAATTAGCTGTAAGGGATTAATTAACTTATGAATTATATGAGCAAATAGTTTCAGTCGCTTAAAATAATAAATCTTTAATAATAACTAATTGATCTTTTCTTATAAAGATCAATTAGTTAAAATCTACGGAACAATATATAAGTACAGAAAGGAATTTACCTTTGTCCCCGAGATCAGCTTCAACTTCACGATAAACATCGTGTATTTGGGTGTATTTTGTAACGTCCAGCTTGTGAATTTTCACAGAATCGGGAAATTGCTTTAGTTCTTCAGCACCTTCGCTATCGAGTGAGAGACAGCATGCATAGACAAAGAATCCTTTACTGATCAAACGTTTCGCCAACTCTAATCCAAAGCCGGTGTCGCAACCTAGAAAAAGTATCCATTTTCAATAAATAAATATAATTATATGTATGTACATAAATATGCATACATATACACATATAATGCACACAAAATATTTTGCACTCTGAATAATTTTATTCATGGTGAAGTGGGAAGTAATTTCCCCATTAAAATAAAATTCAATTAGATATTAGATTTATAAATTTTACTTTTTCGATGAATATTTTACGCGGTATAGCGAGGTTTTCGCAATTTAACGATATGGAGGCGAATCAGAACGCTCTTCATATTTTTAGGTCCATCACTACTGATACTAAGATATCAGCTGAATAGTTTACGGTCTTCAATTCAGTAGTTAATGGGTTCAATTCCTAACTCTCAGCAGTAGATGACTGTAATGCTCGGAGTCAACTTTTGAACTATAGATCCCGATTGACTTAGTCTTCAAATCAAAACATGGCAATAGAATGGTAAATAAACCGTCACACGCACATAAATTAAATTAAATCACAAAATCATGCACAAATTAGAAACTCACATTTGTTGACTGCTTATGTAAAGTTTAGTTTATTTGTTCTAGTGTTCTTTGTTCTTGTAAAAATACCTTGTTCTAGCGTATTATTGTATTAAATTATTTCGACATATTTTAAAAGGAATTTTCTTGGAGGCTTTTGAAATTAGTTTATTTTATTTCTGTGTATCTCATCCACTCTAAGAAGTGTATTGTGAAAGTAATTCAGGTATGTTCCAAACATTTGGAATGATTTTTAAATTCATCTTATAAACACTAGAAATTAATTATTTTTATTAATGAAAATTTTTAAATAAAAGAAGATAGCTATCAGAATCTATTTCAAATCTTGAAACATTATTGTTACATCAGAAAAGGAAAATATTATTTTAAATATTATGGACGGATTTTTCTCTATGAATTATTATCGAGCCAAATTAACAGTTGATGCTGTTATTTAACTGTGTTCATTTCGGAATAATTTCACGATTCTTAACAACGAGGTAGATTTTTTTATGCAAATTTTTTAAAAAAAATAGCATTATTTCTTATATATTTTTCGATACTATTCCTCAATTACATATGAAACGAAAATTGTCAATAACCAATTTGAATATACTTTATCATAAAAAATAAAATTAGCATTTTAAATTGCCATAACAATGGTTCGATCGCGTAACTCTGTATTTGAGATACTGTTACATATTTAAAATACCTAACTTAATGCTTACTTATCCTGTAACAGTAAATAGATATTTAAAAAAAAAAAAAAAAAAAAAAAAAAACCCAAGTCAGAATACATAGCATACACAATATCTCTTACAACTTTTGAAATATCAATTATAAAAGATCTTATTTTCCTTTTTACTACTTTTTCCTCCACTGAAACACCGCCATTTTTTTATGATAATCACTTTTTAATTCGAAATTTAACGTCTTATTTTTGTACAATTTGTTTCCAGATGAAGATGTTCAGTTAGTTTGCTGCAATGCATTTCTGGCAGCCTATTTTTGCTGATTGAAACCGATAAATATCAACCGTCTCGAAATTCTGAATAATGACGAAATGACTAGTTTACACTTGAGCGGTCTGCACTTTTATGCGCTAAGACACAGTGCGCATAAAAGTGTACTCTGGTGCCATGCAAGGTACATTAGACAGATCAAATAAAATTTCAACGATCATCTCGCAGCGTGGTAGTTTTTGGCTGCGTCATACATCGAGGAGTGACGCCTTTTTGTCACCAAGGTTCAAAACCTGAAGACTGGGTTTTGTAAATTAAAATAATCGGGGCGTTACTATAAGCAAATATTTAGTGCCCTTTACTTCAAACATTATTTTGATGTAAATTTAATTTTGACGATTGAACTTCAAACTAACAATTTTCCGATACACGTTTCCAAATATTTGAATAAAAAGAATGATCTATCATGCAATAAATAAATTCTTTATTTCTAAATTCTGATGAATCTACTTGAGGATGTAGTGATGTGAAAAGCGTTAAAAAAGTGTTAAATTTGGTGCAAAAAGTGTTAAATTTGTTCCAATCTTACAAAAGAATATAATTTTAATATGACGTAATATATATTTTGTAATTATAAAATAAATGATTTTGTAAAAGCTAAAATTTTTGTTGTTTATACTCATAAACCAATTTTTATAAGCAGAATATAGTTGTGTAATCTTGTTAATCGGAACAAAAATAAAACCGCTTCTTAGGAAATTAGAACGGAAAATACTTTTAAAGTGTTACACGTATTATTGTTTTCCTGGAAAGCTTTTCGTAGTAAGTGGATAGTATTCATGGGTCCAAAGGAAGGAAACCCTGTGAAGTTCCACGCACCTATATAGAACAGTATATATACAGGAAATAAGAATGCAATACGTTGTTCCATAATAACTGGGATAAGATCCATGATATTCCACTCCAAAAAACTCAGTCATAGCGTTGAATTAAGAAAATTCTTTTTAAACATATACAGTGATTAATTTCATGCTGCTTTTTCCATGTCAGAAATAATCAGTTTTAGAACGGAATTCCCTATTTTCTAATAATTAAGTATTTTTTGTAAGAACGCAGAAAAAAATAATCTCCGATTTATAAACAATTAAAAACATAAAAAAATATTATACATTAAACACTACTAAATTATAAAAGCATATTTCCAGTTAATTATTTTTATATTTAATGTTAGAACACTCTTTTGAAGTGCTTCTATGTGTTTATATTTTTAAATTTTGTAACAAAGCCAGTCAATATTTAAAACAAAGCATATCATATATTTCATGAAAAAAAATGTAATAAGGTTACTTTTGTAGGATTTAACTCCAAATACTTTACTTTTTTTAAAAAAAAATCTCCCCCTTGTCCAATAACTCGTGAACCGTGGCATTTGATTATGAATGGTCCCATTTTAGCACACAGATGATGTATTATGAATCCAAAAAATATCGTAATATTTGTAAGTTAGGAATTCAATTAAAATTACAACCAATATTTAATAAAAATATAAAAAATATTGCAAATTGCACATGAAACCAGCATTTTAACTGACCTGATATAGGGCCCGTATTATTCCACTACTCTAACAGCCATTTTCTCATAAGAATTCGAAAATGTGTCCTATTCTTTCAGGAATTAAAAGTTTGTGATTGTTCTGCTCCCCAATAAACAATACACTTAATTAGCACTGTAGAATAGAAGTTATATGCTTTTATAGGAATGAAATGAGTCGGTTGGCGAAACAACATATTAGGCTTGAACTGAGAGAGAGAGTCGATAAAGTTTTTCCTCTTATATGTAACTAATCTATCATTTATAACTTAAACATTTTTAAATAAAATATCTTTCTTTGTTCTAAGAGTAGAAATGTTTAGTGATTGTCATTTTGCGATGGAAAGGTATCGACTTAGAAAAAATTAGATTAGATATTCTATTTATAAAAGGTTTTCTTATGCCTTCGATCTTATATAAAAGGTTCTTATGCATACTTATAAACATTAAATTTTTTAAATTGAAATTGACGTGAAATCGATTTAATACTTACTATAATTTTCCCCTCTTCATCCAAACTGAAGTAAGATGGCATTTAAATGAACAACGTTATAGCCTTTAGTTCATAGTATCGATTCTCATCTCGGATAATAGTAATGATTTCGAATGCATTGTAAACAATAGGCACTCTTCGAGTTAGATCTAGAGTTCAAAAAGTGATAGTAGAGAGATAACCAAATCAAACATTCACATTGGTTAGTTTTGAGCTCTAAACAGAAAATAATCATAAATAATTGATCCTACAGTTTTCCCTATTACATTGAAAGTTTTTCTCTTATGTTTATTTAAATTAAATTTCAGAATCCAGTCAGTAGTCCTCGTAGACTTTTAATAACGTGTAAAAAAGTGATAAAAGAATTATGACGCAAACCAAATGAGTTTAAATGACAATACTGAGTCTTTAAAGATTAAAAATTAATGTGATCAAGCTTTAACTGAAAGAAGATTGATTTTGACTCAATGCATCATACCAAATAAATTTAAGGAGCAACGAATTGGACTTGTTATAAAAAGCATATTTTTTTGTTGGAATGTATGGGAATGAGTATCTAAGTCATGGCAAAATTTGTTAAATAATGAACAACTGATGTTTCTCATTATTTGTATGTTATATTTTCATCTATTCTATGTTTACGATACTGATCAATTCCTAAGCCATACTACAAATTTTATTTCGCAATTTGAATAAATAAACATACTAAAATCTTTAGAATAATGTAGACGTTTTACCAGTAGAGAATCATATTCTTGTCTAAAGACAAAATTAAAAAATAATTAGTATAGATTTATGTTTCATACCAATATTTTAATGTAGGTTTAATACCTATTTTTGTTCTTCTAAGTGGTAATTCATATGCTTTATAACACCTTTAAAAGCACCTTCTTATCGTAATTTTCTCTATGTTGTAATACAACTTTAATTGGTGTAATTTTTTTTACTTTTCACAATATACATTCCGCATGTATTTTCTTATTGTTAAAAATTTATGATAAATAAATTTCAATATTAATTATTTTAATTATTTATATTATTAAGATTTTTTAAAAAGATGATTGTTTTTTAAGTTACCTAAATTTCTTGCTTATTTTCATTTTTAGTATTTACACCTAAAATTATATATATATATATATATGAATGTATGTATGTATGTATATATATATTATTACTCATGTTGTAAAAATGATAATTATGTAAATAAATATATAAGTTATTTATTTTACATTATAATGTATACATAAATAATGCAAAACAAATAATTCAAAGTAATTAAAACAAATACGACTTATTTTTTATTCGAGAATTTTATAAAAATTCTCCGAAATTATACATAAAATTTAACTAAATTCTAAATATATTATTCACAAATATCTTCATAACCTTTTTTTTTTAAAAAAAATCTTCAATTAAAAGGATGACGATTCTGTCTGTGGAAAATGATAATAATTATCGAATAGATATTATGAGGCGTATCACACAGAAAGAAACATATTGCATTTATTTATTTAGCTTCTTTATCAACTGAATTTTAAATCGTGGCCTCTTATATTTATCAGTATTTATGTCACAGCTCGAAAGCAAAATTAAATAAATAAAAGATATTTTTAATCTGCTTAGATATTTTCGAGGAAGAAATTTTCAGTTGGAAACACACATTCAATTGACAGTTTTCTCCGATTTAAAAAGTATATCATATTTTTAAAAACTGAGCTGTATAAATTTAATATGTATGAAAATGTGTAAAAAAACATTGCAAACTTATTTTTACGACTACACTTACTCGATGCATAAACATTTAATCATGCAGCCAATGTGTAATCTGTAATTATCACATATTTTGTAGCATTACAATTATAAGGTAGGTGTGTGTGTGTGTGTGTGTGAGTGTGTGTGTGTGAGTGTGTGTGTGTGTGTGTGTGAGTGTGTGTGTGTGTGTGTGTGTGTGTGTGTGAGTGTGTGTGTGAGTGTGTGTGTGTGTGAGTGTGTGTGTGTGAGTGTGTGTGTGTGTGAGTGTGTGTGTGTGTGTGTGTGTGTGTGTGAGTGTGTGTGTGTGTGTGAGTGTGTGTGTGTGAGTGTGTGTGTGTGTTGTGTGTGTGTTGTGTGTGTGTTGTGTGTGTGTGTGTTGTGTGTGTGTGTTGTGTGTGTGTGTGTGTGTGTGTGTGTTGTGTGTGTGTGTGTGTTGTGTGTGTGTGTTGTGTGTGTGTGTGTTGTGTGTGTTGTGTGTGTGTGTGTTGTGTGTGTGTGTGTTGTGTGTGTGTGTTGTGTGTGTGTGTTGTGTGTGTGTGTGTTGTGTGTGTGTGTGTGTGTGTGTGTTGTGTGTGTGTGTGTGTGTGTGTGTGTGTGTTGTGTGTGTGTGTGTGCGTGTGTGTGTGTTTGTGTAAGATTATTTAAATTTAAAAGCATACTCAGAGCGAAAATTCTTCATCATGGTATGAAACGATTAAAATTTCATATTTCTTCTAAATATTTGTTATTTTCATAAGCCACAGACAAATGAACAAAATAAGATATATCTAGGGATATTTTAATAAAATATGATAGGAAAAAATTAGCTATATTTTTAAACCATGTAATTAAATATAAATAAAATTTTATATATATATATATGAAATGCTCAACATAAAGAAATTTCGGCAATTTTTTTCCACCTAATATATTTCATTCTATATTTTATGCATTTTCTTTATTAATTATTTACGAATGTTAGTTGAATGTTTCGAATGATTTTTTAGGAATGAAGTTATTTTTACATTGGATTTGTTAATGCGAACAAAGAATTTTGATGCAATTTAAAGCAAAATTGATTATTTTATTGATTTGAAGGGTTTTACTTTTATTTTTATTTTTTCTTATCTTATTTAAATGAAAAAACAGTTAGAGTAAATACAGCGATTTTTTCCGTTCAAATCATATATTATTTCATTTTTTTACTTGAACAGAAAAACGCAAAACGGCAAGCTAAACAACAGAAACTGCTGCATGACAGTCGAGGATCTTTCGCATTTTGCCTTTAGGGAGAACTTGTAATCGATAGTGTGACATTCACATAACGTTTCCTAAGCAGGTTACCACAAACTTCTTCACCGAGTAAGGTGTGTAAACATGAAGCAGGAAATCCGAGAAATTCTCAATATCTATATCCCAATTGTTCGACACAGATTGAAATTAAACCATGACCTTGAATACCAAAAAACATATTCCCTCTACTAGACCGTGGTAATTCAATATATCATATGACTGAAATATTTCATATTTTGTCTGTACGTTTCGAATGTTGAATGTTACGTGTAGGTAATCTATAAGGATATATGGAATTTTAGTTCATTACTGAAATATACACAAATGAACTTAAATCTATGCACTAGACTAACTTTGCTATCCACAGGAAGAGTTCAAGGTCTCAATCACCACAGAGTGAAGAATAAATGAATGATTTTGCATCGTTTTAACAGATATTAAGTTTTTCCATTACAAACTGAATGAAACTAATAATACACATTCAAATTATTTTGCACACGCATTATTAATTAAGTTATTTTTCATATGCATTAAGAAACAATTTTGTGTATATACAGTAAAATTATTTTCGATCTATATACTAAAATTACTTTGTACACTTATACTCAAAATATTTTGGATACATTTCAATCACTTTATTTGTAAAAATATTTTCTTTAATTTAACTAAAAAATTATATATAAAAGTTTATTTTCACACACACAAATCACAATGTTCTTTCATCATTATTAAGTTCAAAGTGAACTCCTAAAACTTGTAAGTTCTTGGCAAGTGTGACACTTACAAAGAACATACTGCTTTAATGGAATTTATACATCATTATTTTAATCCATTATCAGTTGATGAGTTAAATAACTTATTCAAAATTTTTAAAACTTAAAGCTAATAAAATATAAAAAATCATTATTTAAAAATATTTATTTTTAGTAATAAATGTTTTTATAAATAATAAAATGAATGCATGTACCAACGTATGCAAATAATACTTTATGTTTTAAAACTTCATGCGCATATTTAAAGTTTTCCCTTTTTTAATGTTTCTGAAATTCTCGGTCTTTCGCATGAAAAGGAGTGTATTCAAAACACCTTGTTTCATATTCAACAAAATAGAGATTAACTGATAACTAATATATAAAGAAAAGGGTAACGAATATCTGTGTTGCGTCATCAAAGGCAATTGGTGACAAGACGCAGATATTACTTATCCTTGTCTCAAAGAATTGTACATCGAAATTTCTTGATTTACTTAAAAAAAAAGCAGTGTTCGTATTATTATGAAAGTTTATATATATCTCTTCGTCATTACAAATGGGCTTTAAGTGGTTGGATGGTTTCCGAGTGAAAGGTGTCAGCTTCAATCTTAGCCATTCTTGAATGATGTAATAGGTATTCCGTTTTCGAAATGTGCATATATAATTGCCAGAAGGGATTTATGGGAATTTCAAGAATTTTATCCCTTATGGCATATAAGTGTGGAATCCTATCTATGAAAAGTTTTGCTGTGAAGCAATACCTAAGGAAGCTAAAAAAATCCAATTTCTAGGCATTTCTTAAGACGGTATGAAAAGCAGTCTTGGTTCACCAATGTTGAATATAGAGGCCCAACACAAAATGAGAAAGTTTTAGAAACATGATGAGAATAAAATGTAAATTTCTATTACTAAACTTAGCTGATCTTTCCCCGTTTATAGAAACATTTTAATTATTTATTAATTTATATTAATAAATTAAATGTTTTATTTTCGTTTAGATTTATTTTTTATTCTTTAGTTTATAAAAGTTAAGGAATGCATAAATATAATCATGAAACTATTAAACGATTTTTAATTTAACTAAGCCATTTCAATAAATTTATGAGTTATATATAATGTCTTATTTCATATGTACACTTCTGGTGCACTTAAAATGCAATACCAAGAAAAACCACAGATATCGCGCATAAGAATACATTTAGCATATAACTCGTTATGCAGATATCAAATGATTGAAATTACAGTTTCTTGTGAAGTGTGGATGACGTTAAATCATTAGTTATTGTTACTGTTGTTCCAGAATTACAAAACCAATAGTTAGCATAGCTACCACTGTTGGCTGCAATAGTTGCCACATCTCACAGCATAGAATCTAAACGGACTTAGATGTATTTCATAAAAGTATAGAAATCCACAGGTCTTTCAGGTACTGCCGAAGATGATTTGGTGTAGCAGCGAGTGGTGTGCAAGCATAGACTAAATATACAAGTTTATCGTGTCGAAGTGATGCATGTGTGAAATCTAATACCATGCTAAATTATGAAATTGAATGCAGGATCAGTGTGGCGATGCATAACGAATGGTTCAGAAATCTCCCACTATGGTGTCTCAAGACTTGAATTTAATCATTTTATTTTGTTATCAATTTAATCATCAAGACTTGGATTTAATCTGTTATTATTTAGGAAGAAGTAGGATTCGTCAGTAAAGGCAATGTCGATTTTTTCCGTTGAAAATATCCGTCGTTCACCACAACAGTGGCGGCGCAAACGCTTGTTTCGAATCAAGGGTAAACGAAACAATGGACACTTTGCGAATAATCCTCTTAGCTGCAAATGACGTCGAATGATACGCGGACACTGAATGATGTGTAAAAGACAGAATATGTTATACTCTGAATCATAATATGGTCAAGAAATGCATCACTCCCATGCACACAGTATATTTGTCATCACTTGAAATAGTATAACAAGGTAGGTGCAATGAAGCCCTCAGTCTCCATTCTCTCCTGAATCCAGTGGTTACAGTTATATATATATATATATATATATATATATATATATATATATACACATAGATAAATTAATATACAATACAATATTCAAATAAAGCTAAGAGATGTTGTTTTCAATTTCTTTCATTTAATCAATTATATAATTTCTAAAAATTGTATTCATTATTATTGGAATTTAAATATCTAAAGAATGTTTTTATATGAGCATTAGGTCTTGATAACTATAATAAAAAATCTCGTGTAACAGATAAAAGTAGTTTTATGTGCTAGTGTTAAACTATTTTTACGCTCCTTACAGAGAAAACTAACAGTGACATATGAGGATATCCAATTAAAAAATAACAAATTTGACATTAAATACCACAAATGAATGTACATATCTGCTAATCAACTTTAAGGTACATTAATATTCAATTCTAAAATAAGTTGTATCATAACTATTACTATTCATAATAGTATCATTTTAAAGAGTAAGGAAACAGAACATATTTTGTAGCGAAAAATGAAGGCGGATGATCTCAATGATTTAATTGCTCATCATATATTAAGACGCAACTTTTACTATACCGAATTAGTCACTTTGATAATAATTACACGAAGCATCCCATGCATGGCATCCAAACAAACAGTTGAAGGCTGGTGCCTAATTACTCTGCGTGCATGACCTTCAGAGAAAATGAGTGTCAAGAGTTTGATTTTGCAATTTACTCTCATTAAGTTTTACGAGCTTCTGACATTGAATAATTGCGATTTTGCCTGCATCCTCAATGGTCGGAAATAGAAATACAGTGACAGCTTTATAGAATTACGTGTTCCCGATCACTTGAAACAGAATCAATGCAACAGGAAAATGATATTTTAATTTTTTTCGTGAATGTTCTTTATTCCTTAGTAACAAAAATGTTTACAATTCGGTAAATTTTATATGATTAAAAACAAATTCGAGTACATTCTGTTCAAAAACTTTCAAATATTTTAATTTTAATATCCATTTTAAAAATCCACTTTTATATATTTTTTTATATTTTTATTTAATATTCATTTTTATTTTAATATCCATTTTAAAAAATCTGAAATAGTTTAAATAAACTCTTATAAAAAAAATAAAAATCTCGTTAAAATATAATTTTTTTCCTTATCATTCGTAGAAATACGAAATTTTAAATTCATTCGATATCGTTCTTATATTTCGTAAATTGAAAATATTTGGAAGAGTTTCAAAAAATTTTTATTGGAAGAATAGATTTGAAGGAGCATAACGAATAATCTGGCAGAGTTAAATTCTGTTGTAGTGAGATTTTTTGATATTCACTGAGAACTGCCTTCCTAGATAAAATTTTAAAGATTGTGCGCCATATTCATGTGCAACATAAAAACAAACTTGGAAATTCATTTTGAGCTTCCGAAGAAAAATCATTTGTGTATATTTTTTATGCTGCAAGAAAACCTAGAGGATATCAGGACCAATTGTTTATATTTTATTTGGACCAAAATCAAACATCTTCAGCAAATTTTTGAACCAAGTTATGAAGGTTTAAATGTTATTATTATTTGGTATCGAAAATGCTTAGGAATCTTGGTAGCAAAAGAAAATACTTGCTTGTTATTTTCAATCAAAAAGAAAAAAATACCTTAAAAGGTATGTGACAATGATCACATCACTTCCATGAGATTAATGGAATAAGATTTCCAAAATCTTCTGAAACATTTAGTAGAATAAGCTGTTTACAAGAAAACCCATTGCAGTGTTAAGTTTTCGGTAAATAATGTCAACCTTAGGTATTTTTTCTCAAAAGAATAGTGACAGTATTTTCAATCGATTTACATTGATCTGTCAGGAAACAAACACCCAATATTTTTTATCAGTACTCATTGGAGAAATCATTTAAGGAATTCATTAGTAAAATCACAGGCATCATAGTGTGAGAAAAGATTATGTCTGATTCTTCATACTTCTACAGCCTGTTTATAGAGATATGCTCATAAATATGAAAATAAAACAATAAAAGTTGCATATTATGTTCCAATTATCATCGATGATGTTTCAATAATTAGAGATAGAGTAGCCTCTTTTTTCATTTTTATGCACATCATTGCATTACTCATAGGGTAGAAAATTGTTGCAAGATTTTATCGACTATACCCAATGCACTTTGCCTTATTAAGGATTTTATTGCCGCCCACCCTATCTAATGGTCATAGTGCCTGACAGTGGATAGGGGGTCCTGGGTTCAAATGCCAGTTCGGATATGTATGTACTTTCTCTCTCTGTCAATCCAATCTTTGTCCTTTTTTATATGAATGGGTTGTGAATGATTGTCTACAATATAAACGGGTACCTATGGGATGTGTGTACTTAGGAAGTCAAACTTCCCACAAAAATACGGTTGGAAAAATGGAGCGGTGCACCCCATAATGCATAGGCACAAGACAACAAGGATTTTATCATAAATAGGACATTTACGTCTACGTGTCAAAGGTTACTTTAACGTGTTGTCGTTATTTTAAAACAGGGACCAAGCAGAAAATCCCCAATTTTTGGCCTGCCACCCCTAGAGTTATAATTTCACTCTGAGAACATTGAGACCACGACCAGTTTTAACGTGCTTCAATCTCCTTTAGTGAACACGATAGATCTTCGATTACGCTGGGGTTCGAATTTGCAACCTTTCGATAATGAGAAAGACGCCTTAACCAACCAGGATACCGCAAGATTAATGTTTATTTATGTCTTTTGTTTTCTATACCTAAAAATATATATAAAAATTGCGATGTATTCGGTTTCTAAACCTGTCATTTTTAAAATCTCTCTCATATTATCATTAGCTTTGAACAAATGATAGAAATCACGTTTAAAATTCATGTTCCCGGGGCTTCAGCGGCTAAAACGTGTGTCGGCAGGTGGTGGATCGTCGAATGCCTTTTCTCTTGTTTTAGAAAGAACAGCTTCAAAAGAAGCCCCAAATCCCCACCCGTAGCATTAGTTATGTGCGACACTGACTAAGGTGAATGACACTGTGGTTATAGTGAGTCCTAACAAAGTCTTTAATATGCGAGGAGAACTATTAGAGTATTTTGACTTATTCAGAAATCCAGGCAACTCTGGGGGGTTTTATTTCCTGAAATTTAAAACCACTGCTCATGCAAGTGAAACCTTTAAACTAGATCTGTCTCTAAAAGATTAAGAAATCCAGAGTAAATCAATTGAAGGAGAAGAAATAACTTCTTCGGTACCAGATGTAGAAATGACTTTTAATATATCCACAAATGAAATAGAGTAAGAAGCTATTGGTAGCATGACTGCCTGTATAGGATAAAGAAAATAACCATATGAAAGAACTTTTCAGTAAGACAGTATATGAAGAAAATGCAATAAGAGTGAGGAAATGGTGCATTATATCGTAGTGATGCCATTACTTGATTCATTACTTTAGATAGTCTTGTTATTAAAGTATTGCACTTGACCTCAGATTTATAAAGGTTCTTTATATGAACATATACAGAAATGGGAGACTCTAATAGATGCAGTAGATTATTTTGGATTTAGAGCTTAGTACAACAGGCTTTAGATGCATAGATATCTGGATTATCAAATCCAATAAACAAAAAGAAGGAATTTTATGTTAAACATTACACTTTTAGGTTATAAATATTAAGCAGTATTTCCGACTCTTGTTATTTCCTGATACTATTGTAACTTCAAATATTCTCCTTTCGCATCAACTGTTCACTATGTTCTCCTAATAAGAGGCAAATTGTGCTAATAAAAAACGTTGAGAGGGAATCATGGCTGCATTAATATTATTGAAAAAAAACGAAATGGATGGGGCATTTCTGCTTTTGTCAGATGCATTTGTTGAGGAGGGAGCTTCAGAATTCTTGAGCTCTCTCCTTTGTCAATATACATAGCTAATTTTTTTGACAAAGTTTTCGCAGAATGCAAATGGCTACAAGTAAGAAAGTTAAGAGTTTTTGTTTTCGACTAGCTTAGATGTTAGTTTGTGCATCAAGAAAGGTAAAAATTAAAAGAAATCTAAGGAATTATCATGTAAATAATACTTACAATTGAAAGAAATTTTAAAAATATAAATTAGATTATTAAATTTCTAAAAATTAAACTAAAGTTAAAATATAAATAAAAAGGTTTCAAAATATTTTTTAATAATTAAAAAAGAGTTAATCCAAAGGGGATGAATGATGCATAGTTTCACTTTTAACCTATTATTTCCCCCACGTTGTTCAGCATAATTTGTTTTTACATGTTCAATCAAGCATTCATTTTTTAACATGTTTAAAAATTGTAATATTCAGTTATAACCTATATAGAAAGATGACTACACTGAAATTCATTTAACTCTCAGAATTCAAAAACAAACAATAAAGCATAAAAAAATTGCTTGCTATATAAAATTCTGATAATGTTCAGAAAACTAGTATATTATAAATTAAACATACTCTCTCATGTATTGTAGATACAAAAATCAAACTATTAAGGTTATAGTGACATTTTAGCATATTTAAAATACAGATCCTTTAAAAATCTAATGCATAAGTGTGTTAATTAATTCCTGGTAGTAAGGAGGGATTATATTCTTATAAAAATATCAATCTACATTGACTTTGCAATGATTTTTTCTCTTGGTAATGGTGGTTACAATTTTGGCTCATTATTGTTACACATTATTTTTTTATAATAAGTAAAAATAAGGAATGTTATTAAAGAATTTAACGAAAATTTATAAGAGAGAAGTAATAAGAAATTAAAGAAAATATGCTTTGTAATTTCCTCAAAATAAATCCATCATTATATTTAGATATCTGATAATAATACTTTTATAATTTTGAGAATGAAAGCATATTTTAATTTATAAAATTAGTACATACTTAACGGACTCATATGCATAAAATTCTTATTCGTTCTAAGGTAGCAGTTGACTGGAGAGATAAAACTTTTCTCTATTCTTATGAGCAGAACTTAGTGGATTCGATAGTCGATCCAGTGAAGATTGTATGGCAAGGGAGGAAATTGGCAGTAGTAAGTTTGATTGGCAGAAATACACAGTGGAAGCAAATGCAATATATAATAAATAAATTTGTAACCAGAAGGAGTTAGAAAGGGAAAAGCGTCATTCTTGTGAACGAGAGATAGCGGATAACTTACCTTACTCGATCGAAAACCAAGAATGCTGGTGCACATGAAGAATTCCACAAAAGTTAAGGTTGAGTGTAATGAAAGAGAACATAGAGTAGAGAAAAGGGTTACAGCTCAAATATTGAAATCGTTACTTGGTTTAGCTGAAAAATTACGAGGAGATTGGCTATTTTATGCAACTTTTCAGTCGACAGAAATCAGTAGCCAGATACATATCACCATTCATTAAGCAAATTTGTGTCCCCAATATGCATGATATTTCCATTCTTTTTACTCAAGGAAATTGCAGTAACCTATTGGCTAAATGCATTACCTTCATCCTATAAGTAAAATGCAGTATGACCCTGTCAGAACCATCGTGCTTGCAAAGGTCTATGCACGTTAGAAAAAATCTGTATTTATGCAAATTTTTCATTTTTGGTTTTCTCACGTGTTCAACAAGTAAGGGACTTCCCAGGATTGAGGCTGGTCACTTCGTGGTCACATTTTGCAAATAAACATTTAAAGAAGTGATAAATTTCGTACAAAACGAAAATTTTCAAATTTACAAAATGTTAAAAACCGAAAGTTTTTGCACTTTTTAAAAAATGTTTTTAATTTGATAAGCTTTTAAAGCGATTTTTAACGTTTCCTTTTCAAGTTTGACACCACAGCAAGATAAAGAGAGATACCCTTAATTTAAATATATTTTTTAATCTAGTGAAATTTAATATTAGTAATCTGTTAAAATGTAACTTCTGCCTAATAGAATAATTGATTATTAAACAAGTAAAAAATTCGAAAATGTAAGCAATTCAATTTTAATGAAATATTGGTCTAACTCTTAAAACTCTTCATACACATAAATGATATTGGTAAGATTATTTCGTGTGGTGCGTAAAAAAAGTTGGCAAGCGATCATTTCTAACAATGATATTTTATTTTGGTGAATCTAGCTCAATTCGCGAGTCAGAATCTAGAAAAATATCGGTTAATAAGTACGCTTATTGTGTATATGGAGGACAGGAAAAAACACTTTTTTTTTTTTTTTTTTTTTTTGCAATCCTACACAATTTTTTTTTATTTGTGCGGGTCAAGCAGGTTTTTCCTTTTCTTTCTTTTTTTTCTTTTTTTCTTTTTCTTTTTTTTTTTTTGCTATGAATTTTATAATATTGAAATTGTTCGTATATGAAAAGCTTGCAATTGATTTGTTTTAATGAAAATCGATCATAAAATGTAAACAATTCTGTACAAACAGTTTTCGTTAACGGTCCTACTAAACGGAATAATAATCAAGTGTTTAATAATTTGAAAAATAATCTAGTGCTTAATAATTTGAAAAATAATCTAATGTTTAACAGTTAAAAAAATAACTAAATTCTTTTGGGGGCGGGAATTCAAAATTTAACACATATAGTTTTTTAATGAATAATAATTGCAGTCAGGATTATTATACACAAATCTGAAACATATTTGAATACTAATCCAAATAAAATTCTGAAAATATCCGTCATACTTGATTATAATTCAAGAAGAGCTTAACAAAATAATTTCGAAAAAATTCGCAACATTAAATGACTTCGAAAAATCCAAGTAATGCAAAATAATACATATATATATGCTTCTTTTCACGTGAGACTGAAATTACAACCTGGAGAGGGAATTTTCCTGAATTAAGGAAAGCAGTACAGATTTGTTTTGAACTTAAGAATATAAACATGAAATGTCGTCCATACTGCAATCAGTTCTACAACTCAAAATTATTACGTCAAATATAACAAAAATACGTATATAAAGTTAATCATGAACGAGTACTCATTTTTATCTTTTAAAATTTTTAGTATCAATTACCGAAAATATATTAAGAATTACAAGTATTGCCACACAAGTTGTTAAACTCAGTCTATAAACTTCTCATACGAATTTCTAAAATATATTTCTTTAAAAATGCACGAAATATTACATCTTTAAATAATGAAATTACTAATACTGAAAAATATCAATATTGTAGTCATTTTTAAAACATTTGTCTACTTTCATTACACTCATTTTTTTAAGCTACAATGTCTCCTGAAGACATGACTTAACATTATTTAGCATAATAATAATATAAACATATAGTTATGTATAACCACAAAGTGTATTTCAAAACAGAATCATGATATCAGTTTATTCTAGAAGATTTAACTTTTCTTATCAAAATTTTCAACCATTACCAAATAACATAATCAACACCTTAGTCTGTAGCCTCTTTTTTTAAAGCATCTGAAAGTTTAGAAGGATCTTCTCTTCAAACCAAAGGATGGGAATGAAGTATACAAATGTTTAACGTGTATGGGCTACTTAAGATCTACGACCGTCGGGGAAATGAGATATCGAATTCGTGACCTTCCAAACTCGAGAACATCTTTCCCCATAATGCTGTTATGATCTCACCAGAATATTTAAAATGGTTCAGTTATTAAACATTTGTAAGTTTCGTTGCATTTGTGTGACTATTTCGGAAATTCAAAGCTGTTAAACGCAGCAAGTAGTTTTTGATTTTAATTCCTATATGAAAGACTAAACAGAAAGCTTACCTGACACATCACGTCTGTTAACTGCAATAACGGCACAGTAAAATTTTGACAGGTAAAGATCCGGTCATTCTACGGACTCTTAGAATAGCCTGAACGCCTTTTAGACTCGGAATAAGAATGGAGTTTGATCGAGAAATAACGAGAAGTTAATGATATAAATTACGAATATATAAGCAGCTTATCATATACGTACATACATAAATGCATATGTGTATCACTAATAATTAATAAAATAGCACGACAGTGCTAATTGAAAGAATTTTTATGATATGCTTTATTGTTATAGTCCCAAAAAAATTATTTTTAATTCAATTCTATATTAAAAAAATCAGTATTATACCAGTAAAATTTGTGTGTAATGCCATCTTAAATTTATGCTACATTGAACTTTTATAATTTCCTCTTAATGACTTTAAATAAGGGGCTCTGTATCTTTAATTGTTTTTCACCAACTGAAAAAATAATTTATTTCAATAATAATTATTCCAAAACACAATTTTGTATTAAACTATTTCCTTTGCAAAATTATAGAATGCCTTTATTAAGTATAATTTGAATATCAATAAACTATATTGATTTGTCAAAGTACTAGTTATAATAACTGCTTGAGAAAGGCCTACCTGTAATTAAAACAGCTTTGTTGTTCGGCGTGACCACCTGTTTAGGAATTACGGACAATATCCACCTGGTAATGATGTTAGCCGTGTAAACTATAACCACGATCCAACCCACAGCTGCAAACATCATGTCTAAATTTTTATAATTCATTGCGGCGGTCAGCAGAAGCGCCAGGACCAAGCAGAATATACCACCCGCGCGAAGCATTTTCTTTACTTTTCTGGCAGAAAAAATAACAATTCGAAGGTCGCGCGCGAATAACTTCGCGCAGCAAGAGTTTACTATTTCTTTGGGAAGTATTTGTTTTTTACGGTTTGGCAGCCGGGAATGATGAGTGTCGACTCACTTCCTGGATATCCGATTGGCAGCGTCGAGGAGGCGTGGCGCGATTCATGAATTTTTTGTTCTTTTGTTTATTCTTTCGTTGATATTTGGAAGAAGTGTGAAGTTGCTGTTGAAGATAAAGGACTTAAATAGTTATTATCTTTTTCATGAGCTCAAACAATTTTTTATCAGTCAATAAAGGTAGCAAACATAGATTTTTTTACGCATCGAAACTTTTGATCGTATGAATTCAAAATATTATAATTTTACTTTAATACAATGAATTATTATTCATTATAGTTATGTATATAAAATTCTTATTCTATTTATAAGCCAAATTTTTGTCAAATGTTGAAATAAGACGTCTGCACGAAGTGAAATGAAACTTGTATTAGAATCTCACTACATGGCTAACTTAAAGCAGAAAACTGTATTTCATTTCAAAATTTTGATTACAGCATTTGCAATGCATAATTAACGCTTGTTAATCTCTCTGTAAATTTATTTAGACCTCGTTGTAATTAATTTAACCTATGAAATATTCCGAGTTCACCTCGGTTTAAAAAAATATTATTTTTTATAATTGTTATTCAATTATAATTATTATTCATTTTTTATAATTGTTACCATAGGGAGTAGCGAAAAAATATTTATGAAATTGACTATTTTAACCTTTTGTCTACATTATTATTGTGTAATTTTTATTTTAAAAAAAGGAAATGATATTTTATGTTTTTGAAAAAATATTGTTTTTTAGGCTCTGCAGCTAATGCGTTTTGGCCTTTCTCAGTGCATCACAGACGAAATCGTAAATAGAATACAGATGAAAAAAATCCCTGACTTTTATATTTAACAATTTCGTAAATAAAGAAAATTTGCCTAAGCTTTATATATTTTTGTTTATTTGTTTTTAGTTAATCTAAACAGGGTTCTCCAGTTTGAGATATAAAACATCGTTTTGAGCAGCTATTATTTAAAATACTTTGTGTAAGATTACACTTTTTTATTAAGTTTTAGAATATAGATATTTTTTACATTTAAACGGTAACTTCCTTTTAAATTGATTTTTTAATTCTTTAGGTTTTTTATTTATTTTTGTATGTCTTATACAAAAATATCTAATGCATAAGTTCTGCTTATATTTTCTTTGATTGAATAATATCTGGATGTTGGTCTGTGAATAACTTAAAATAAAAATAAATGCCCTTCTAGAATTTTAATTAAACATTTGTAATTAATTGAAAAAGTAATTAACACTGATTTGAACTCCTGTGCAAGAGCTTATGCCGCGATATATTTAATTATAGGGGATGTAATACTTCCCTCTAAAACTTTACTCATTTAAGAAAAATCATGTGAATTTTCTCTTTAATTAAAATTGTTATCTATGCTTTACCGCTGGGAGTAGAAAAATATTTTCATTAATAAATCTCTTTTTCTTTTTATATTCCCACGACGTACTTTCTTTAAATTAAAGATATTTATTTTTTCTCTGTGTTGAAAAAGTATTGTTTCTTTTTTCAGCAAAAGGATTTTCGCCTTTTCCAATGCATCCCTGCTTAAAAAGTCACTGGAACGCTGAAGAAGAGTCTCGACTATTACCGTTTTCTTTGATGTAACTTATAAATTCTTTTTTTTTTTAATGCACTTTTTATAGATATTAGAAATCCTCGTTTTTGAAATCATGTTACATTATTCTTAAATACTTTGCTTTCAATTTGTTTTTTAAGTTGACAAATTAAATTGTGTTTATTTCTTTATAATAGAATGACAAGTAAAAAATATTTCAACTTAAAAAGATTTTCTCAATTATTGAAATAATACAATTAATATATATAGAAAATAATGGAAATATTATGAATCTATTAAAGAAGTTTAGAACTAGAGCCAAATTCCATTTTTTAAATTTTTTATTTATTCATATTCATTGTTTTTATTTATTTAATTTTGAGTATGGGTTACTTAGTATATTATCATTTTTTCGAGACATGACTTTTTTCTGTGATTAAAAACAATTTACATGGTACTTTTGCTTAGGTTGAAATATTAGTGAAATAATATTATGGTCAATTTATTAAGCTGTTTTTAAAGCTGTTTTTAAGCTGTTTTTAAAATTTTGAAATTCGAGAATTCGTTTAAAATAGATATTTTGAAAATATATTAATATGAAATATCATGTAAACACTGATCATTACTAAAGAGTAATTCAATTTATAATGAATAAGCTTTTTGGAAGGAAAATAGAGGATACATGATTACTACTAATAACTTAATATGGTAAGTGTTTGAAGTATCCCAGAAAGTTCGGCAGATTTTTATGCTTATTGATATATTATTAAACATATTCACGATAAATAAAAAAAATTATGTATTAATAAACAAATATATCAGAATACAGTGTGAACTAATGAATCATTTTAACAAAACAGTTTTTGCAATAAATTTCAGTTTTTATTAAGTAAAATAAACGAAAGCATTCTACTTTTATATAAATGTTAGAAAAGTTTTAATTTTTTCTATATCTGCTTACAATTTCTGTGCCAGACATTTAAATGAAATTAATATATATTGCTGAATAATTTTATAAACATAAAAAATAAAAATGTACTGGTAAATTCCTTAAAAATGTATTGTACTGAGCTACGGGCTTCGTGTCGATTGAGAGTTGAATAAAACAGCCACTAAATGAACACAAGACTTTTATTCGTAAGAATTCCACTAGATATACCAGCTTTAACAATCGAAATTATAGAACTACAATTCATCAGTTACAATAAGTAACAGCTTCCAATCACAGGTCTCAAATACCTCAGACAGAGAACAGCTTCTCTAGACTAGCAGTCACGACTAATGCTCTTCACAAAACTGCTTCCTTCACGACTAATCCTCTTCACAAAACTACTTCCTTCACGACTAATCCTCTTCACAAAACTGCTTCCTGCTTCTTCTTTGTTTGTGTAAAACTGAGTACCTGCCTTGAGGCATTTACTCATTCATCTCAGTTGGTAAGAATTAAATGCAAAGCTTAAAATTTGAAAGTAATTAAATTAGGCAAAAGCCTTAGAGAGTATTGCGTCCGATGAGTACTTCCTTCTATGTCAGGCTGCGGTATTTATACCTGACATGGCGGAGAAATCTACCAGTTTCGCTAAGGTACTGGAAGCTTCTAGGCTATCTCGCTAAATATTGGTCCTAGAGCTTAGGTGATGGATGTTTCCAGAAGTATTTATTTCTTGCCAAGTCACTAAGTTTTCTCGCCAAAACATCGCCAAGTCACCAAATCACTAGAAAACCCGCTTTTAACGTACAACATGTCTAAATACCGCAATTTTTGCCCAAAATGTGAGTATTTCCGATCTGTCTGAGATATTTTAAGACACAATAATTGTTTATAAATTTGTAACAATATCCATAAAATTTATTTCTAACATCAAAATTCCACTTGGTAAAAAGCGAAATTTATACGTATTTAAATTTTTGTTTGATGTGTTAGAGAAGACAGTTAAACAAATTCAGGGTTGCTGTGGCCTAGAAGTTAGACTGCTCTTTCGAAGTGGAATGGATCTCAGCATTCAATAGCTTACACCTGCCTTAGGCCTAAAGACTGAGCCTATGATTTTATTTCATTTCATAACATTTTACAAGCTTTTTCCTTTCCTTAAAATTTTCAGAACGATATCAGCGTCGCGTTTTTAAAAATTGCATAAATATATGAAAATTATTTAAATCTCTCTAATAAAGTTGCGTGTATATTAGATTGGTAAGTTCCATTTTTATATGCAAGATGGTCTTTTAAACTAATTTGAAAATGCCACTTAATAAATAAAAACAAAAGCTACAATAATATTGATTAAATAAAATATCTGTTCCGGCAAATCTCAGATTGGTTTTATTTTTAAATCCAAGATCCAACATTAGGTTTCCATTTGATAAAATTATTTTCTAATAATAGAATGATTAAAAATTATGAGAGAACTCTCTCTCTCTTTGAAGTCTTACTAGATTATTTCTCAATATATTAATACTCCTAGAAGAGATTAAGTCACGTTATTTAATAAAATATTTTTAGTAACATTTTTTCTTATACACATAAAAAAATCAAAACTTTACTTTTAATTTTCTTATAGCCTTGTGAAATACATTGTAACAAAGTAAAATATTCATAAAAAGGAGTTATAAATAAAAATTAATAGAATTTAATTTAAACAATGAATACATTTCTTGACAAATTCTTGAAAACCAGCATCTACAAAATTAACTTAAGCACAGAAGGAAATATAAATTACATTATTTATATAAATTCTTAGTCTATAAAAATAAATATTGTTCATAATATACTTCATGCCAGAGATTGTAATTAATTATTTTTAATTGTAGATATTTCTATGAAATCAAATAAAAAAAAGTTATTTTTATGGCCTGTATAACAATAATTATTTCACAATTTAAATATAGGTATTTTACTAATCAATTAATAACTTTTCCAACACATGATTTTCCTTAACCAATGGGTTGAAATTAAGACATATGATGGCATCGCGAATAAATGTGGATTTTAATGTAAGTTAAATATAAAATACAGTACATCATTCCTATTGAAGAATTCCTAAATTATTAAGTTTATATGTAACTATAGATCGAGTGATTAACATACTTGTAAAAACAGATACAGTTTACATCTGAAAAAGAACTAGACATAGAAATTCTCTGTTTCATTTAACATCTTAAGATTTGATGAAACATAATTTGTGATATTGACATATAATTTATCATGAATCAAAACTATAGAATATGGAATATTTAATTTTAAAAGCAAAACAATGTATCGTGTTTACATACATTTATGCATACATTCATACATATATGTATATATATTTGTTTGTTTCAAGAGTAGTAAACTATTTGGAAAAATAATTAAAACACTCTGAGACATAGAACCAATTTTAAAAAAAAAATAAATCCATTTAAAATTCTTTGATGAAAATTTAATGTTCTCATAAGAAATGAAATTGAAAACAAAGGTAAAATGCAAAGTCGAATTTTCACACCACATTTTTTATACTATAAAAAATGCATGATCGAAAACCTTTCATAATGTAAGAAATTCGTTTCTTTTAATGATTAAATTTAATTAAGCTATCGACCTAATTTAAGAAAAGTAAAATTTATGTAAATTTTATTTTTAATAAAAAAAATCTAAAAGATTTATAAAAAGAGAAAAAATATATAAAAAAAGTTGTGGACTTTTCAGAAATAAAATAAAATCGAACGTTTTATGTTGTTGTACTTCAGAACAATTTCATTCCAGTCTCATAAATAAAAAAAATTCTAGTGATTTTGATTTCAAATTTGTTCCCATCTATTGAAACTTGCTGGAGTTAAGTTCGAACTCAGGAAATGGCAAAGACTTTAAATAAAACGAAAAAAAGGATTTCATCAAATTTATTCAAACTATATATACAGTTGAAGCTCGTTTTAATGAAAAATGAACTAAAAAGGAACATATATAAGCTCGTAAAATAGAAAAATATAAAATCTTATTATTTATGACACTTAAACAAGCCAAGCTTGCTATGCGATTGGCTACGCGAACCGAAGTCAGTCGTCTTTCGTTTAACCGGAGCGCCACGAAGATATTATAAATCTTAAATATAATATTTAATTTTAAAAAAGTAATATACGAAGTTTTACTGTCTCTAAGTAAAATATTGTTAGAAAAATTATTTAATATGCATTATATAAGAAATGTATGCAAAGCAAAATTTATACTCAAAAATGTTTTCCTTTCATTTTATTAATGAAATTTTTTTTATCCAGCAGCAAAATGATTTTTAATGAAAAGAGAAGATTTTATTTTATAACCTCAAGATAACATAGTTTATTGGTCACCTGACGAATTTTTTTTTTTTTTTTTTTTTTTTCCGAGTAAAATGGCTAGTTAGATCAGGGCCAATGGTTTAAAGTGAATTCCAAACTACTACAACATCCAAACCTAAAGCGAAATTCGAACCCACGAAAAGTTGAATTCAAGGGAAGGGCTTACCATTCGGTCGGAGCTCGTCTCAAGATAGCCTAAAGTTATCATGTTTCTTTATTTAAAGTGAGGTAAAATAGAAGGAAAATAAAGGTTTAATGTTCTCCAAGTTTATGAAAAGCACGTAAATTTGGTTTTTTTTTCTTGAACTCCACAAGTTTTCATAAATTGTTGTTTTCACGTTTGTAAGTTTTCAATTTTAACTGAACAAAAAACGTTTTTCGTATTAAAGGTTGGAAAATATAACTTCAAGTTTTGATTAAATTTTACTTTTACGAATTAAATTTGCTTAAATATCATTTTTCTCTATTTATTATATGTGCTAAATTGAGTCCATTTGTCTAATTTAAGATCAGTTGCTCATATAATTTTAAATTAAATTGCCTATACGTTTTGCAAAATAATATTTACAGTAAATTAATTTCATTGTTTTTCTATTAGCTCTTTATACTACAAGAATATAGTACAAGAATTTTTTTTAAAGAAAACTTGAAATGATTGAATATTCTTATATATTTGAGTATTATACATACAATATACTTTTATTTAGCTTTTGATATATTTTAGTTTGAGGCAGTACTATCTTATATGCATACAAATAAATATTGTATCATTATGCATTTTTTCTCATTATGTATTAAAAATTTATTATTAAAATTCAAAAATTAGAATTGCATGCCATCATAAAGAAAACAAATAAAGATAAAAATGATTAAGGCAAACGATATTTACAGTAAAAAATGATCTTATTTTAATGAAATATTTTAGAAATACATAAAAATTTAAGGAAAAAATAAAATCATAAAATTTAGATATTGACTCCAGAGGAAAACTTTTTAACACAGATCGCATTGCCTGTCTCTGTTTCCCATGACTGTTTATTATCCTTTGAATTTTCAACGATAGTTCTTTTTTATATATGAATCCCAGATTTCTATTCTTTTAACACACTCATATCAAACAACATGTAAAAAAATCCTTCTCTTAAATATAGAATAAAAAAGTGATTGATGTAACATGATTGATTATACGAGGCTTTTTTATGTCCAAAACCTTAAATAATAAATCAATAATTCTCTTTTTTAGATTCCCAATTTTAATTCGGAAAATATTTGAAAAGATTTTTGTATTTTGCTTACAACATAAACTCTAATAAGAGAGAGAGAGCAAACCTCAAATATTTCATTGATACATGAGTTTAATCATTGCCAATGAATTTCCTTTAATGGAAGTAAGAAACGAAAATTTCAAATAAATTCTTAGATTTAATTAAATAATTTTAATAACGTCATTTTCAAGCTGAAATATGCTATATCCTAAACAATATAAATTTTTATAAATAAAATCCTGTCTCTTTCATAGTCGGCTAATGGACTTCGAAAGAGGTGTGAGATAACCCACAAATTTTAATTTCCTTTTATATGATCATTTCTAAATATGACTGTAATGTTTTGTCATTGAATGTGGTGTGTTTGTTTAAATATAATATATAATTAGCTTAAAAACTCTTCTTATTGCGATGTGCCACAATAGGAATAATAGCTTTGATTGTTTAGGTATAAAAAAAAACCAATTTATAAACAGAGATATACCTTTTTCAATCCTTACGTGAGCACAAACAAGTTTAAGGTCTACAATACAAGAAAAGATTACATTCAATTTCTGAGATACATGCATATCGAGTAAAAAATCTCTCTTTATATAATTACATATTACATCGAAGCCATCTTCTCATTTAAAAAAGAATCGACGAGTTACTGCATAATAATATTGCTACAAAGTTAATAAATATTTTTTTGTATTCGTCTGGGGGTATCTCAGATATATCCGAACTCAGATTCTAAGACAATCGAGCGATGTAGGTTTACGTTAAGAAAGGCGTTTCAAGTAATTTGGCATCTTGATGACCACATGGCAAGATATAGATAGTTCTGGAAACTTCCACCTCCTAATTTCTAGGGTCGTTACTAAGCGAGATGGCCTAGAATCTTCCAGAATTTTGGAGGAGGACCTAGGCTTTCACGCCAAGTAAGTTATAAATACCACCGTTCCATGGACCGAGTCAGTCAGTTTTTAGTTTCCAGCGGCAGTGATAGACTAGTGGATAGGAGCCATTTGTCTGAGGTATTTGAAGACCTCTGTTTTTGGGAGCTATTTATCATTGAACCAGTTGAATTGATTACTGTATAATTTGGGATTCGTAAATGCTGTCGAAACTGCTGGTTATTTTTCCGGCATCTTTTAGAAAGTTCTACATATAAAATCCTATGATTGTTAAGAGTTTATTTTATCGACTCTTAATCAACACAAACCCCGAAATGCGGCATAATATATTTAAATTTAATTTGAAAAGCAATCACAAATGTAAAAAATTACTTAAAAAGCATAATTGATTCAAAATTTTTATTTTGTAAATTATTCTAATTTCTACATATTCATTTAATTTTTAAATTTTAACAATAATTTTTTTTTTTATAATTTTTGAAAGATTGGAAAATTGATATTTCGTAGTAGCTATAGGCATTGGCAATCTTAAATTTTCTATTTTAAGAACTCTTTTGAACATCAGAAAATTAGATGTTGCACTTCTGATTTCTGTATATATGCTTATCTGAATTTCTTCTTTGCAAAAAGAGCGAAAAATGTTGAGAATTTGAAACAGTTATATTATTCAGAAATAAATTCAAAGTTTTAAAAAGTATGAGTTTTTAGAGAAAAAATTTATACCAACCACATTTTTATATAACATATTTTATTATGAGCTTATGAGACAAAACGAGATAAATTAGTCTCAACTTGATAGAAAAAAGTAAAAAAAATCTACTTTACTTAGAACTACATTTTAATAAAAGAGATAATTTCTTTGTTAATAAATCCCCTTTATTTAAGCGCATTGCTAATTTCTGAATAAAATTCTGACTAAAATTTTCAAAAATCTTATTTTTAAAGAGGATTTGTATTTTTACAGAAAGAAGATTGAAGACAGTTATAAATGCAAAGCTTCTGAAGTACTGTCCGGCTTATAATAAAGAAAATTTCAGTTAAAATGTATAGTATAACGATAGAAAATGTTTTCCTAAAGGGTTTTAAATTGTATTGATGCAGTTAGAATTCTGCAGTGTAAAAAAATCTCATTTAAATATATTTATATGTGTTAACATTCATTAAAGAAATAAAATTTGGTTTTCCTTCTACTGTAGAAAATACATAAAATCTTACATTCACTAACATAAATGATATCGGATTAATATTCTATAGTGATCGATTCTTATGAGGGTAAAAGTTAAATATAAAAATCAAACGAGAGAATATCTGGAGCTTGAGTAGTTGCCACACGCGTCGCAGATGGTGTATAGTCTAACCTTTTGGTGTTATGCGACTTTACTAATAAGGTGAATGGTACTGAGATTATAATACTATTATCCAATAACTCAGGCAAGTCTGGGTGGACCTTTTATCTTCCCGAGTTTTCATACATTGCTCATTCAAGTAAATTCTCTGTAATATATATGTCTTTATAAGACAAGAAAATCCAGAGTAAATCAAATAAGAGTATATATTACTCCATCCAAAAGAAGAAAATACCACAGGATCGAGAAAACTGGACATCATATTATATATGAATATGTGATGCCCTTGTTCTTATCTCTATTATCTACTTCAGGTATTCTCGATATTAAAAAAATACTCTGCTCTATAAAAGGCTTCTCTGACATCATAAGCAAAATTGTGGGGACCCTAATAGATAGAGCTAAGTTATTTTGAATTTGGAGCTTCATATAAATGCTTTTAACAAAATTGCCGAAGAAACGAGAAAGGCAAAAATTTCAATAGTGAATAACAATAAATAAAATTTTGTAATACATTTTTCTTTTATTGAAATCATTAAAAAAACAAATGATGCTAAGTATTTTACAATTATATTATAGTATTTTTAAACACTATATTATCTCTTTTCCAGTTTATTGCTATCTAAACTACTTACTATGTTTTTAATGCAAAGTTTTATCATGTCATGCATGTTAATAGTCCACTCATAAAAATATTAGGTATGCATTTAAAGGAAAAGTTTCCAGTTTCAATTTTCCGCAAAATATTCAAATATGTGAAGATGGTGGGCTAAGTATTTTCATATATTTATTTATTAAAGAGTTTCATTCTTTGTTTCTGAAGATGAGTGAAATGAGATGTAATTCATAATTAATAAAAAAATTATTTAAAGAAATATTTCAGTTTGTAAAAAGAAATATTCAAGCTATAAAAAGAAAATATATATAATTTCATTTTCACAGTGCTCAGTCATTACAAACTTTGAGTATGAAATCAACGAGGATATTTCTCGAGAGACCTGGAATATAAGAGAACTTCTTATATAAGTGAAGTTATATTAATAAATAATACATTAACTTCGATAGATTTTTAGAGAAACTATGCATGACATACCTTGAAAAAATTTATTCTCAAAGTCCCTGTAACTTTTTTTTAAAGGATCTGACTTGCTAACTTTTTAGTAATGCAAATTTTTGGATAAACTTTCTAAGACCATACTAATTATAGTCAATTCGGTTAATATTATGAACCAACTTTATTAAAATATCTTGAAGCTTACATTTCAACCTAATGCTTCCAAGACGTTTAATTTTAATAAATACTGCATTATAAAACATGTAATATAAGATTATAAATACATAAAATATAATTAACTGTTGACATGCATTTAACTTTTAGCGAAAATTTCATGGTAACATTTTCTGAAGTTATAAATTTGAAATCAATACGATAACCATGTTGAATATATGTGAAAGGCATCTTTTTATTGACTAATAAATTCAATTGGAGAAGTCATTCAAGTTTAAAATCAATAAAACTAGTTTACATGCTTAAATTACAGAAAAGTCCAAGCTTGTGCTGAAATTCAAGATTTATTTCATGTATTCCAACAAGATTATCTAATTTATTGTTATTTCTAATTATAATTAAATATTGAATTGAATAATACCCACATAAAATGCTACTTTTGAGCTTAATTCTTACAAATTTTTCCAACAATTTAATAACTGGTTTATTTAAGAGAAATGCTATTAAAAACATCTTTTAAGTGTTTTTTAACAGTTAACAATTATCAATTTAAACTGCATAAATTTTATGACTAAATTATGGTTCATATATTACCAAAAAATCTCTTACAAGCATTGAATTAATTATTTTTAACATTAAACTAGACATTAACTACCTGTTTGTGGAATGAATGTCATCTATTATTTTCCTGTTGCATTTTATTACATTCTTACATTTGGCAACCAACTTTGGATAGCAGACAGTGGACACGAAAAACAGCGAGTTTTCGAATTGTTTGTTTTAATACTTGTTTCAAGAGAGACAAATGAATATTTAGTAATTTTGCAATGTTCCCCCTCGAATATGCTACTTGGATCGACTTGCTACTAGATAATTATGTGCTTAGTGTAATGATTAGTATATTTTTTGTTTTAATGACTTTCATTATATCTAAAATGCACACAAATCCAAATATTTGCTTAACGTCTTATCCAGTCTCGTCTAGTAGTATAGCTTCTGAAGTAAGTTCTATATTATTGGGTTATTTTATTTAAATAGGAAATTAAATACATGTGTATAAATCCAGTTCTTACCGTAAAAAATTTCTTTGTTAAAAATTGATATTTTTTAAATCTATTTTTTAATACATTTAAATCATAATCTATTTTTTAAATTTAGCATAATTAACAAGATTATTAAATCATTAATGATGATGTAAAGCTCTTAAATATTTAAAAGTCAATGATTTCATTCAAATTTTTATATAAAATTACGCTTAAAAATTTAAAAACATTTTCTTCGATGGAATGTTATTTTACTTTTATATTAATAGTTTTTAAAATTATCGGAAAAATGTACAAATACGAATTTATGAGGCTTTATTAACATATTCTTAAATTTTTTTAGAGGCTAGTTGGTGAAGGACCATTTTTTTTTATTGACTTTTTTGTTTCAGTGAAATTTTCAAAGCATGGATATTTTAATTTTGTATCAACAGAATTTTATTTTGCAAATGTTCATTAAAGTGCATATTATTTACTGCCTTAATTTTAGTTATCAATAAAACAGAGTTACATCCTCTTGATAAAAAAATTGTGGGAATGTTCTGAAATAGTTAATCACATGTTTAATTTTTAAATTAAAGCTGAAAGTGTAAAAATAAATATTTTTGATTTTTGCATCAGATTTTTTTTTATTTATTTTGGTAAAAGATGAGTATTGTATATTTTTATTTAAGCTTTAAAGTTCAATAAACTATTACGTAAATCTGTCAGAAAAATTCTTTAAATTTATTCTAAGTAATTTAAATCCTCATATGCATTGTGAGGAAAAGTAATGCAATATTAAGTAATTGGAGAAAATCTTTAAGGAAAGAATACAAATTTTAGTTTTTGAAAAAAACATCTTAATATTCTTTATTGTTAGTTTAAATCAATGAAATATGAACTGAGCATTAAAATGGTCTTAATTTAATTTCAAAGTAGTTATGATCAAATTAATAATTATTAATTTAAAATGTCTACTTTCGCTTTTCTAAAGTATAATAAAGCATTTAAATTTATTTATTCTTTTGGTTTAAAAGTTATCTTAAAAATTTCACATATACTCTTGTGAATAAAAGTGACATTTGTAAGTGCAAAATAAATGTCACTTCTATTAAATCTAATTGATCTAAAAGATTTTGAAATATAATTAGAATATAAAGAAAAATAATAGAACACATGAGCAACTTTATTGTAATAGATTTAATGATTTTATTAAACTGAATTAGAGAAATATACATATTAATTTATAGGTATGATTCTTAAAAAATAGGTATTAAAATTTTAAAATGAGAAAATTTATTTTAGAATTTGTACTCTTAAATGTACTAATATTGATGGTGAACTGAATTTTGATTACCAATTAAATATTACTATATTTCTTTTTTCTTTTTTAATAACATGCATTGTTTAGTGATAACATGAAATTTTATTTATTTTCATCTGAAGAATGGTATAAAATAGACAGAGAATTAATAATGATTATTCCACAGCTTCTGTTTAATCTGTCTAAAAAGTGCCTAAAATCTTGTTTCTTTTCCTTGTAAAACATTTTGGAGTGTAAATTTCTGTAAAAAAAGTCTGACAAAAAGAAAAAATGGTGGGAAAATTTTTTTATAATCCTAGTGTAAAGTATATTTTATGGCTGTAAGAAAATATTATGTAAAATAAAAAAAAAAAAAAAAAAAAAAAAAAAAAAACTCTTTAAAAATGTGTTTTATACAATTTATAAATAATTTCCATTCCCTAATTGTTTCACCAATATTTTCTCAAAATCTTAAATTCTTTTCAATTTTAATATAACTTAGTGAAAAACTGTTAAAGAATCAGCTCAATTTTTATTTTATTAATTAAAGAATTACTCTACTGACTTCATAGTTAATATAATAAGAACTAGACAAGACTTATAAACATAAATGTAATTTTTGAATTGTTATTCTATTATTTAATGTCTTTATCTTATTATTTAATGTGGTTTGATAAATTATATGTTAATTTAATCATTCTGTATTTCAGATTTTTAAGTATATTTGTGTTATATTGGTACTTTTATTTTCTGACTCTTGTAATTATTAAATAACTAAATTTTTTATTACCATATTTAATGGCCAGAAATCAGGTGAATTAAATAAAATCAGTAATATTTTTTAATTTGTTAAATGTGGTTATAAAATAAAATTAGTTTTGGATCAATCTTTATGAAATCATGTGATATGTCATTGAGATATAACTTCATATTAGTTTATTAATATTTGTTTATAATAAATTTTTACACTTTCTCAAAAATCTGTAAAAACTATTTTCAAATTGTTCAGATATGAAAAAATTAAAATAATTGTCATAAAGTCCTTGTTTATTTTGAATGATTTTCCTCCAGATAAAACTAGATTCTATTTTAAATTGTAGTTAAAAATCAAATATTGTCTCATAAACTAAAGAGTTACTGTTGAATGATTTTATAAATTTCTTACTTAATTAGTTTTATTGATGAAATATATATATATATAGTTAACATTTGATTTTTAATTTTATTTGCACCTTTTTTTTATAAAGTTAATGTATTTTTACATATTTAAATCTGAAAATCAGTCTTTAAATATATATTTTTAGGTTCAAAAATAGATATTAAATAGAAGAAACTCACAAGTAAAATTATAAATCTGCTATCATTATGTATCAATCATAAATTATTATATCAACAATAAATCATTTATCAACCACCTATGAAAATTCCAATTCAGTTATTAATTCATATTCTTATTTTTATTCCATTTTATAATATCTGAAGTAAACTAAAAGTATCTCCCAAATTTGATTGTTATAGAATTAAAATGATATTATATGGAATTTCTATAAAATGTCTGATACCTTTTAATATTTAGTAATTCATAAAATAATGAAGGTGCAAACCCAAATCTATGACATTTATTCATAAAATAAGCCATGTATTTTATAATGTAAAAGTTTCTATGAAGTTTTTTTCTTTTTTTTTTTTCTTTTTCCCATTTGAATAACTTTTATTTTGTGAATTTGTTATTGATTGTAAATAATTTCCTTTTTAAGTCTGAATAACTTATTTATTGTCAACATTAAACAGAAAGATGAAGTTCGGCTTATTTTTTGTACACCTGCCTTACCTTATTTAATATAGCAAACTCTTTTTCTTTTGGAATAAGTAAAGGATATGGTTTACAGAAAAAAAAATACTAAATATTGTTGGCTCAAAGACTAAAATTACAATCACAATAATAGTAAGTTTGTCTGTATCCAGTGTGAAATTAAATAGGTTTTTCACATTCTTTGTGTGATGAAGAAGTACATTAGAAATCTTGGACAAGAGGATAAAACTTAAATATAACATTCTCTCTTCCTCTCTTGTTCATTTAAATACAAAATTATTCCACATATTATTAAACATGAAAATATATTAAATATTTTGTACACTCCTTGTATTTAGTACAAATGGACAAGAATATATTTAATAATATTATTCACATTTTTGTGTTTGTGAAAAATTTTCTCTTTGTTTAATTTAAAAAAGTTTATCATAAAAAATAAAATTCTTTTTGGAGATAACTTATAATATTTCATATCTTCAGAGAAAACTTTTAAGAAATTTCATTCTAAATCTATTTTAGTTTTGAAGCTTGTAAAGATTTAAAGGTTTTTGATATGATTAACCATCAAGAATGTATTTGCTCTGATTAGGGATGTTCACATATTAGGTCACTAACAACCCTATATTAGTTTTTATGCATCATAAAGTGCTACACTGTAATATTTCAGTATATAAATTAAACATTTTTCTTATGTAATTATTATATAGTTCTCTATTTATATTGCACAAAAATCTTTATTTCTGTATATGGTATATATGCATGAAAAATATATGCATAAAATAATTAATCTTTAATAAATAATAAACATTCATTAAAATTGTGTGAAACCAATGAAAAGTAAGATATAATTTGTTAGAATTGCATTCCTTGGATGCATTTGTTAATTAACAATGAAGTAATTTTTTATATAACCAAGTCCCATTATTATTTCATTTTTTTTCTTACAAAATATATAATTATAGAACATTGTCATTCTTATGAATTCATTACACATCAAATGATTATTTAAAAAAATGTAGTAAATAGCAAATGTTAAAGTAAACAATAAAACTCTAAATTAAACTAATAAAATATAAGTATTTAAATATTAGTTCCATTTAGAAAGACTGATACTCGTTAATTGGAAAGAATTTTAAATTATTGGCAGCAGATTCACTTTCGGCAATGCCTACAATATCTGGTTTCACTTGATGGACAATGATTTTAAGCTCAGAGAAATTGTCCTGAGTAAGGCCACCAGCATTCCAAAAAATTAATTTTAGACTGATGTTGTTCTTGCACTTAAAAGTGCAGTTTTTAGAATGAGAACGAAATGAAATTTGTCCTTCTTGTTGACTGTCAGGCTGCCATTCATACAGTGGCAAATTATACTCTGCTACCTACATCTATAGAATTTAACTGTAAGACTATCATTAACATCATTTAACTGTAAGACTGTCTGCGGGAAAGGAAATTACTTTACAATGGATCCCTAGACATTGCGGCTTGCCTGGTAATGAAAAAGCAGACAATCTCATGAAAGAGGCTTCTTTTTTAAACCCTCCATATACTCCTACTGGCCTGAGAAATGTCAAACTCCTTCTAAAACGGGTTTTGCATCACCAGCAAAAAATTTATTACAAAGAGAATGCAGTTGATGCCTTCTGGAGGACCCTGCTAAGCTCATGTATCCACAGAGATCTACCTAGATCTATAGGGGTCTCCTACTTCAGGTTACTTACTGGGCATGATTTTCTCCAGAAACATCTATATCACCTTGTGGATTCACCCGACTGCATTTTATGTGGGGAACATGTTGACATGGATGGTGAGCATCTTTGGAAATGTTCTGCCCTCCAGGAAGCCCACTCTTCACATTTCAAGACGCTCTCCACTCTTGGAGATATTTCTTTTCTTTATTGGACTGCAAGACTTATTATGCTCAAAAGAGCCAACATAAGGACGTAATTAAAAAAAAAAGTTTTATTTAGAAACATTCAATGGAAAATATTTCTTAAGTTATTATATAAAATAGAATTTGAAATTTTTGTGAAAAATGCATTTAGTGATAAAACCATATTTGCACAACATTCTTAAGCCTGGTAAAATCTTTTTAATATGATTACCTTTTCCAAAGAAAAATTCAAAATGCAAACTGGAAAAGATATAAATTATGATATTGGAACCTTTACATTTAGCAAATATATACAATAGCAAATACCTACTGTGTTTTAAAACTTTTATATGATTAACTACTAAAAAACTTAAAAGGAATAGTTTACTCAAGCTATGTCAAGTAAAGTATATATATGTGTGTGTGTGTTGGATATAATATCATTACATATTCATGCCATTTTATATAAATTGGTTTGTTTTGCTTAAAGAATATTGAGTTATAAATCTAGTCTAATTAAAATCTGAAATATAAAATTTTAACATGAATTTATATTATTTTGAAATTTTATTGTATTTTGCACACGATCTAATTATTTTCTTTTTATGGAAGTTGCTTAAAGAAATTTTATAATGGAATTCCTATTAGGGCATTTATAAATATTAAAATTTAACATTTTCTTATTTTTTTAAAATCTAAATCATAATGTAGCTTTCAAGAAATTTATAATCTTAAGTATGAAACATTAAAATTCAATTTTAAAAAATGTTTTTTGCTGAACCAATGTAAAAAGCATTTGTTGTTGTATTCTTGTAAAATGACAGTTTTCTTGCTAATACAGCTTTCAGTAAGAGTAAAATGAAGAAATAAAGTTATTTTATTTATTTTGCAATATTTTTTAACTATACACAAATATATATGTTGTATTCTGAATTTATTAGAATGTTTCTTTCTGTATCATTAAAAGAAATCCCCAAGGAAAGACAAATGAATATCAAATTCTAAAATTTGTTTTTCTCTTTTCTATTTTTGAAAAAAAAATATTATAAATGTCTTTACACTAATATTTACATTTAATTAAAAATTTAAACATACACTTAGATAGGTTTTGGATATATTCTGTAAAGGTTTAAGAAACAATTTATAAGCATGCACAGAATGTATCAAAAATTAATTGAATATCAGGGAAATAATTATAATAATTAAGTAATATTTTGTTTATACAAAAATTGATTGAACAATAAGTTATTAAATTTCATATTATAGAGTAACTACAACTTATTTCATTCTTATCTGATCACAGTTTTTGACATTATTTTTTTGATTCCTCATTAAGTGATATTTATCTGTGATTTCAGCTTATTAAATTTTTTATGTTTAATCTGCAAAAAATTTGCTTCATTATAACATAAAATTATTTTCACAGGAGAAATCAGTGGATGAATCTGTATCAGCAAATCCTCTTACGATGTCACCAGCTTTAATAGCTGAAAAAGTCATAGAAGCAAATATGACTGAAGAACAAAGATTACTGGAACAACAGTAAAAACTCATTAATTACATTTGTAACATATTTATGGCACAGGTTACGTATAATCCATGATTACAAATTCTGAAATCGGTGACTTTTTGACTGATTTTCTTATGCATCTGGCAAACTCCTTTTTTTTATGTCATACATATGGAGACCTATAAGAACTATGTAAAGAATTCTATTTTTTTTAGCCTTAGTATTTAAGTCATTGCGCACATCATGATACGTCATCGCTGAGCTGGCAGCAGAATGGTTAGCGCTCTTGCCTTTGGTTCAACAGTTCGTGGGTTTGAATTCCACTTAGGGCATGGATGTTTGTAGTAGTTCAGAAACCACTTTAAACCAAAGGTCCTGGTCTAATTAGCCCTCATGTGCAAAAAATGACCGTTGAGCGACAAACAAACCATAATATGTCATCTGGGCAACATTTCTTCATCTCCAAAAAAAATTTGGAATTGTGGATAATACAGCACCTGTGTCATATATATATATATATATATATATATATATATATATATATACACACACACACACACACACTTATATATATAAAAATAATAAAAAGGCCTTACATTTAGAAAGAATCGTTTATTAGTACAGTGTAGCACTTCCATTTACATGTGATACAGCTTGGATTCACCTGGAAATCAACTTTTACAAGTGCTAAAGAGTAATTTGAGAAATGTTGTGGAATTTTCAAAATGTATTGTGAGTTCTCCAAGAGATGCCAGTGAAAGATATCAATTCTGTTTTGAATGTTCTAAAATAGTCCATAACAGTTCAGTTATATTAAACTTGATGACTTTATGTAGATATTTAACTTTATCCTCATGACTATCAAATTATGACTAAACAAGTCATGCTGCATGGATAGATGTATTATATGATCCTAGAAAATTCCATCTCCTGCAGGTAACAAAGTTTGTATCATTGGACTGACCTGATTAACTAACATTTCTCTTTATCTCCTCAGTGATCCTTTCAGGATTATGGTAGCCCAATGGTTAGCACTCTTGCCTTTGGTTCACTTCATAGGTTCGAATCCCACTTTAAGCTTGGATGTTTGTAATCCACTTTAAGCTTTAGGTCCCTGTCTAATTAGTTCTCTTTTAAAAAAAATTATCGTTGAGTGACAAACAAACCAAGACTTTCAAGATTATGATTGGTTTAGTAGAAAACCAAGACTTAGCTTTTCATTTCATGATGAATCCACTATCATGCTTGACAAATGGTAAGAGATGATCATGAGCATTTACTTGCATAGGTGTCTTCAAAACGTACACATATCTTGTAGTACAGAAAAGTGTCTGAGACAATTCGTCAGACTGCCATTACTTTCTTCCACTTATCAATCGGCCAAGTTTTATAAGAGCCATCATTGTAAATTATTTGGCATTAACATTTGTGATATCTGCCTTTTGAATTACTGCCTAGCTGTAAATGTCTGTTTATGAAGGTATCTTCTAATTGTAACCATTGACATTGAAGAATTAAGATTTTCATTGAGCTCTACAATAATTTTTTTGACATGCTCTGTTTCAAAACCAGTTAGTCTCTTTTGCTGAGCTTACTTTCCCTCCACTGTTTTGCTTTGACATACTGTATCTATGCTGTCATGACTTTAAATTCTACCAATTTAAAAGTTGGGATGTTTTAGTCACTTATTCTTGTTAGATGAACTTTTACAATTTAGCTTCTTAAAATCTAAGAGGACTGACATTTTATACATTTGAAAAAAAAAAAAAAAATCAAGTCTTATTAAGCATAAATAAAACCATATAACAACAGAGTATATTCATTTTTATTTTTAAACACTTTTTATTATTATATTTTAATGTATGTAAAGCACTTTAAAAAATGTTACTTTTATTTACTGGTGTTTTCCTTATTTTGATATATTATTAATATATTTATAAATACAATCATATTTTGTATATCTTATTGCATAATTTGTTAATAAATCTTATTAAATTAATATTTTAATTTATATTTAAATTATCATTTACTTTAACTAATTATTTTTAGATTTTAATTTTACATTGTGCTATATTTTAAGTATTTGGACTAAAATAGAGAGTATCAAGAAAATTTTATAAAATATAAAATCAACTTGTTTTTGGTAAAAAATTTAAGTAAATAGTTATATTTTATTCACTAATCCATAAGTTACACAAGATTAAAAACAATTAAATTTATTTCTTAAAGTTTTTCTAAAATTCATGTATTTTAATCCTTATATTAAAACATTACAAAAAATAATAATCTTCATAAAATTTGTAGAATTTTATTTATTTGTGAGCTTTTACTGGATGGCATATTTTTTTTCCCAGAGTAATTGCTTTTAAATAAATGAATAAATTTTTGAATTTTTATAAGGATTAGAAAAAGTCCTTGTGTTGAAATTTGACAATACAGAAATATTTCCATTCTCTTAACTATTAAATTACTAGTATTTGATATTCCACTTTTTTCTTTACTCACTTTAAACTTACTCTAATAGTTAATACAGAAGAAATGCTGTTGAAATAAAATAATTTTATTAGATTAGTATATTTTAAGTTTATTCATATGCATTAATCAAATAAAATTTGAAATGCCTATTTCAAAATTGTTAAAGTTATTTTAATGGTACACTACTTAATAATTAATGAACATTTATACACACACACACACAAAAAATCATTATTTATTTTACTTACCTAATTTTAGAAAAATTAAGATTGTTTCTATTTTACTAAGGTTTTCTGTTATTAATATTTCGGAAATTACTAATTTCTCATATGTTTACATCTATAAAATTTGAAGCCTAATTTGCAAAAGAATTGTCAGTTTTCTGGCTTTTAATGAAGAGTTTATATATTTGATTCTTTCTTTAGCTATCAATGATTTTAGTAGTTCTGAATCCTTACATATAATTGTAAGTCTTAATCAAATTAACTCTAGTTTGCAAAAAGTAACTCTAGTGACAAACTAAATTTAACGATAAACTTGAAAAAATATAACAAAGGATTTATCGTAAAATTCTTGAAAACAGTTAAAATTCATAAATATTTCCATATAATTAATAATTTATTATGCAATATTAAATATTCAAAATAATTAAAAAATTAATCTTTTAAATCTCTTACAGAAGATTTAAAGTAGGGTGATTTCAAAAGTTCAGGTGTTACACCATTTCAAAAGAACTTAGCACTGCAACCATTGGTCTATTGTACTATACCCCAAATAGAAATCCCTTATTTGAAGAGACCAGTTGCTGAAACAAAATCCGGCAGACATTTGACAGAGATAGCCTGCATATCCAAGATTCAATTAAATGTTGACCCAAGAGTTTAAATCTATGCACCACTTTAAAGTTACACAATAGGATTTGTGTGTGAAATCTCTTATAGCTAAAATATATGTGAATATTTTGTTAAGAAAACTTTTATTTTCAAATCAAATTAAAATAATTTCCCCAAAAAACTAATTATTTCTTGTTTTTTATTTCATAATTTTACGAATTTATACTATTTTTAAGTTATAAATAACTTTTATAGTAGTGTTTATGTTTGTCAAATATTAATTAATTAATTATATTTTTTAAAATATTTTTGCTTTTGAAACTAAATTTATTCATGTGTATCCTAAAATTCAATGTTTAATTTTGTTCTAAAAGTTAAAATCAAATTTCTGTGAACATGCATACATGAAGTTGGGACCCACAGCTCAGTTAGGAACAAACTTTAATTTTAAATTAAAATGTTATTTATAATTAATAAATATTTTGGTGATTAACATTTAATCTGATTTCATATATTTTAATCTGAGCAATGCCATAAAATTTCTACTATCATTCTTGATAAATTGAAAGATTTTTCTGATGGTTATGATTCTGGTAAATTTTCTCAGTTAACATTTTTCTTGTTTTATTACAAAACCTATGATAAATGAATTTACATTGTAGGAAATATACAAATTGTAATAATAAATTATAATCAGCAGTATAATTTATTATTGCAATATAATAATTATCAATAATAATAAATAAAAAAAGTCCTCAAAGATAAGTATTAATCTATTAGTTAACACATTAAATGAGATAAATTGAAAGACCAATTTTTCTAATTTAAACCTTTTTTTAAAATCCATAAATTTTGATTAAAAATTGTGTAACTAAGTAAACTACAAGTCTCTCTAAAAACACTTTACAATTTTCAATGTCTTGTTTAGTCTTATCCAAATTTACAAATTTTTCTTTAATATTATTGTGTTATTTTCTTCAGATTATAATTTATATAATCATATATTTCAATTAATTATAAATAATATAATTTTTTTTTCATTTTCAATGATTGAGAGCTTAATATTTGTTTGTCTTAGTTTCTCTGAGAAATAAAGAACTTTTCTTTTATAGATTTATTAACAAGAGGACATATATTTGTCAAAAATTTATACTTAACTATTACATTGCCGTGTAAATATTTATGAAGTATAATTTTATCTCACCAATGAAGAATTAAAAAAATTATTAAAACAAATAATTGGATAAAGTTGATATTCTTTTATAACAAACACAGTGATGTTATTGTTCCTGAAGAAAAATTGATATAAAAAGTGTCTATTTCTTTGAAATAAATTAACATCCTTTTTCAAGAATTCTTAAAGCTATTTCTCAACACAACATGTATGTCTGTATATATAAAATATTAATCAGAATTTTCTTTCAATGAGATCCTTCTGGAAAATCTATTTTAGTGTAAGGAGTATCCTTTAAATTATTAAATTCTATTTTTTTAATCAGAGACTGATAGAAAATGGCTTATTAGAGAAACCTTGACTGCTTTATATTTTAAGAGACTTTACTCTTGAATTTTATTTTTGTTTGCTGGATTCTATTCTGATTTTAAAAAACTGTAGAAAAAGTTTGCAGTCTTTAATCCACTGTGAATATTTTTAATGTGCACCAGATAATTTAGTTTTTATATTTGAATTACTTTAATTATTTTATTGATTTTTATTTCTTTTAATATGCTGAAGTTCTTTGCTTACTTTCTTTTCAATTAAAATTACTATTTTATTAAAATTTATATTTGAATGGTTTTCTAAATTTAATTAAGCTGAACATTGATGAGGATAAAAAGTATGGAAATGTGTTTAATTTTTCAAAATACCAATATACATCAAATCAGAAGTAAAAAATGCAAGATCAAAAATACAAATTTTAGGAAGTCTCATTCATAAAATTATATTTATAAGTAATGAAATCAAATTATACAGTAATAAATTTGTGAAGAATTAAAAAGGTTTATTACAGTAAAGCATTTATAAATCTAATTAGTTAAAAAAATATAAAATAATTTAAACATGTTTTTTTTTTTTAAAAAGAAAATGTCAATTTTATTTTTATTACATTTTAAAACATTTCCTCTAATTTTCAAAAAATTTAAAAAAATTGGAAAGTAGATAAAAATTTGGTATGTTTTAAAAATCAGAAGTCAGCAAGAATGTAATTGAAACATCTAAATGAAGGGTCACTATAGTGTGTGTTGCTGTGGATAGAGTAATAGACCCAAAGTACTTATAAATTAGATACTAATGCAATAATCATGAAAGGAAAATAAAAAGTAGCATACATTTATTAAATATTTAAATTCTGATAATGTTCATTAATTTATGACACTTCATGTTTTTATATTATATATATTCTCTGACTTTCAACTTTTTATAAAAGTTTTGTAGCTTTAGTTTGTGGAAACCTAACAAGTTTCTTTTATAAAACATATTGTGTGTTTTGCAAAAGAAACTTATAATATAATTAGGCAATTTCTTTTCCAAATTTATAACAAGACATTTCTATTTCATAAACATAACACATCCAGTGGTAGTCATATATTATATTAAAATGAGAATCTTGTATGTTTAGACAGGTTGAAATAAAAGAACAGGCTATATAATTCACTGTCTATTTAAGCATTAAATTGTATTTAGTATTAATTATAACATTAGTATTAATTTTTATTTTGTAAGGATACTTTTTTCACTAAGTTTTTTTTAAGTTTATATTTTTAGACACTTCAGTAGAATGATTGCCTACCAAAGTGCCTAAAATGTGAAGTTTACTTGACTTATTAACTATAAACATTGTTTCATTTTAATAACTATAAAAAATGAAAATATATATAAACTAATAAATCCTTTTCATTTTGATAGAGTACGACAGAAGCAATTAGCTCAAATATACGAGTTAATGCAGAAACAGAGTGATAAATTTGGGAACATAAGCTTAGATGAAGTAGAAGAACAGATGAAGTTATACCAATAGCACATTTATGTTAGTAAAATGTAATTCCTCACCAAAGAATCAGTCACGGCTTTTTACTTCATATTTTACTGCATTTTATATATACATCAAATAAGCATTAATGTATATAAAATAAATTGTAACAAATGTTTTGTGCAATGTAATTGTAAGCTTGATAATATTGGAATACAAATAAATATTTTTTGATATTAAAAATTTATAATTTTTAAATTAAATATCTGTTTTTTAAATATACATTTTTATAATTATATAATTTGTAATGACACAAATAAAATTACATTTCATTAGCATAATTTATACTTATGTTTACACAATTTATAAATAAACATATTAAAACTTTTTAAACAGTTTTTAATTTGTTAAAAACAACTCATCAAAATTTTTATTTAATGGTTTATAGTTAAAGTTGGTAAAAAGCTTTTTGAGCATTTTTGATTATTTTAAAACAAGAAGTTATTTTCTTAGTAAAATGTAATCAATCATTAATAAGAACTGAAGAACAAAAAAATATACAATATAACAAAATGATTTTTCCAGTTTTATTCGGTTTTGACAAAGATTTAATTTTGATCAAATGGAAAAATGTTTAAATTATTTGAAGTGGTTGTTACAGGGATTATAGTTTATCATCTGGTAAACAAAGTCCTGTTACAATGTTTGAAATTCCAATTAAATAGCAATATTTACAATTCAAATTGAATTCTCTATACTTTCATTTTAAATTTCTTTGTCTGATTATTGTTTAGTTGTATAAGCGTAGATTAAAAATCACTTAGTTTCCATTGATTTTTAAACCGAGAAAATTTTCTACATTATTTATTTACATTCAAATCTACAAATATTTTCAGAAATTCTGATGCTGACAAAACTAATTGAATACATGTAAATAACTGCATCTCAAAGAATGAAGTGCATAACTTATCAATAAAGATGAATTCTATAATTTTTTTTAATGTTTAGAATATTAGATGCAATTCGATTAGAAATTTCGAAAATAATGAGCCAAGAAGCAGAATAAATGGTTTTGAAATATTTTTAAATTGATTCATTCTTTAACTATCTTAAATTATTCCTATTATATATATATCAAGCTTATTCCTATTATATATATCAAGTATTATCAAAGGTATCAAGGGATTTTTGAAATTTTAGTATGTTTTTAGTATATTATATTTAATAAACAAAATGTGAATTACTGTTTTTTTATAATATAACAGTTTAAATATACATATATATATATATGTTTTTGTAATATACATTACATCTAAGTTATTATATAACATGAAAATGTTTAGTAAGATTAGTGTTTTTATTGGTAAAATATTCTATTATATATAGATTTTAAGAATAGAAATATTCTATTATAAATTTCTTGCCTATCAAATTTCTGTGAAAATTTTGGAACATAATAAAATTTCTTATTTAAATAAAATTTAAATTTTCAAGCATTTTGATATCTACTGTGTAAATTGCAATCTTTAAGGACTTTTTAAAGATAGTAGTTGTATTCTCATATCATACATGAGTGAAAACTAGCAAGCACTCACCTTAATGAATATGCGACAAAGTTCATCTTCTGTTCTAAAGTGGCTAGGTTTAAGCATGTGACCCATCTCTTTGAAAATTGCAGTCCTACCACTATGCCATGGTAAACCCAACTCAAAATTTTGATTTTCATGAAAAAGTGAGAAATCTTACAATTTTGCACAGTAGAAATTACAATAATGTAAGTGAAATACTCCAAACGATCATTCTCAAATTCTAGTGACAACTGTCTAGTTTATTACAAGGACATGTTACACATTATAAATAAAAAGAAAATTAGATGGATTAAAATTTTAAAAAAATCTTTATATTTTTTGGTTTTGTTGATTTTTATTTCCAAAAAATATTTTATCTGGTTAAATGCTTGTGAAAACAACCAATTACTTGTAATTTTGAATTATTAATGATTAATAAGGTTGACTCTAGAGCTCAAATCAGCTTCAAATTTCTATTACACTACCATAATAGAGACATTCTACTTTAAGAATTTATAGTTAAATATAGATCTATCATTTCATGAATACAAGCGATGTATGTCTTTTCCAGTTGCAGGCATACTTTAATTGAAGGAAAGTAATTCAGGTAATAATCCAGTTATCCATTTTTATCAATAAAAATAAAATATATATCTAAAAAAGAAGATATATTTCTAACTTTTTTAAATAATTTGTATTACACTGCCAAACTGAAAGTTTCAGTCTTTTCAAATGAATAAAATCTGTCCAGTCTCATTGTTTCAGGGTCAATAAAATCAAGTGTTTCATGATGTTGATAATCTGATTGAGACATATATTACCCAGCAGTATAGGATTTATAATCAAGTAACTTTCTGATATTTAAGTAAGTAAATTGTACTCAAGATACCCAAAACAATCTTTATTTTTACAAATATGGAGGTTTTCTTGTAGTTAAAATAGAGCTTTACTTGATAGCTGTGTTATTTAAATATTATATTCAACTATATATACTTATCTTCAAGAGTATATTTGTTAGTATTTCTGCTTTTGATTATTATTAATCTAGTAAAGGGAAACCAGTTATACATTTCATTTGAATAATATAATGAAAATTCTTCAAATAAAATAAAATTCATTTGGTAAAAATAACAGCTTACAAATAGATAAATTGGCTATGTTAGCGAATCTGATATAATTAAAATTGATTTTATTTTAAGCAATTTATAGAAAAAATTCATTCTTTTTCAATAGTTGTAGTTTCTAACTGAAACAAAACTCTAAATACATAATTAATTTCATGATCTTATTGATATTAAATAATGAAAACATTCCAACCAGAATAAATAAATAAATAAAAATAAAAAAAAATAAAAAACTAATAAAATATAGGGTAATAATTTTAATGTTACAGATTTTTCAAGTGAGTATAATAATTTTTAATACAAAATACATTGATTTATATTGTTGAATTAATACACTATATCTTAAACCTTAAGGGTAAACAGTTTTTAATTTTAAATGAACTAAACTACTAATATTCTCAGAACTTTCTTTTATTATCAACTCAATTGTAGCCAAAAGCTATGTATATATACAAATTTCTGGTCATTCAAAATAAAATAGCAATATTAGAGAGCACAGCAAAATTTATTTGATAGAGAATACATTATACAAAGATGTTACTGATTAAATTAAAACTTCTTGTGTGAAGTATGGATGGCAAAATCGTTAGTGTATTGTTGGATATAAACATTGCCACTTGTTGGTCAAATTAATCCTAATGGACAAAATATTTAATTAAATGTCCTGTTGAGCGACAACCAAATCAAACAGTTGTCACACGCCTTAGTATAATAATCAATAATATTAATCAGAGGTTTTGGATATAATTGAGATATAGAAGCCCATGCAACTTCTACATATTGTCTGAATTTATCTGGTTTAGTACTTTCTAGTGTAGTTATTGTGTAAGCACAGATCATACATTTTCGACTGGTGAAAACTCGGGAGAAAAAGCAGGCTAACAAATAAGTAATTCATTCTGATGGATAAAGAACTCTTGAACATCGAATGGCTGTACATAGGATTTCTTATGGTAAATGCTGAAAATATAGGAAGACCACAGAAAAAAGTTTTCCACCACGATGTTTCCAAACACAAATCTGAACATTGTGGTGTTGCATGTAGAAAAAAGGATTTGTCAATAAAGAAAATATCGTTCCATTCTGTTGTCCATCTTCATTATTTATCACATCATTAGCTATGTAAATGTACTTGGTTTTGAATCAAAGTTAAAGGAAACAATGGAAATTTTGTAGACGCAGAGTGATGTATCACAAAATTAATTAATCTTGTTCTTTTTAATAATTTACAATCCCTGTAGGCTCATGATACATAATTACCTTAGTAAAAATAAAAGAAGGAAACGCACTAATTGCTGTATTTCACATGACAATCTTTTTCTTTATATAGTAAGTGTATACAGCACTGCAATCAGCTGTGATGTGCATAAGAACTACTATGTTAATGTTTTGTATATCACGGCTGCAAACACAATTTGATCGGGATGGTGCTGTTTGGGTGACCAACTGTATAAATATATATAAGATCAATCTAAAATGTTTGAGATGCAAAGGTTTTTAAGTTTATTTTTTTAAATTTTAAGAATATTCGAAATAATTATAACAGCACTGATAAATTTCTGAAGGCGAATTTCTCAAAGTTCAAATGCCTTAAGCTATTCCTTTTTGGAATCAAGGAAAAAAATGTGCATTTATAGTTTCATTATTCTAATTTTCGGACTTAAAACTATTTTCACACAAGTTCTTTCTTATATTAAAATATAGCCAAAAGTTACACATAACTAAACTCATGTCAATCTGAAAAAGAAACAGCAGTAAACCAACAGTATCCTAACATTCACTTCTTAAATTAAAAAAAAAAAAAAAAAAAAAAAAGATTTAATGCATGAGTTAGATAGGATTATCTTTGAGTTCTTCCAATTTGATGTCTTGATTCCTACTGCACTTTTGAAGAAAACGAAAAATTACTTTTTCCATGCCATAATTGTCTTTTCAGGATTATGGACAATGATCTCTTTCAAAACTCATATTTTATTTCCATGTATTGTAACTCTAAAAAATGGTATGTTTTATATTATCAATTACACTTTTAGAAATAATGTGTTCACCATTATCTTTGAATTTTCCTTTATTAATTCTGATATGCTCCTCATGGATGCGAAATTAAATTATGCAAATTGGTTTGTTTATAGCGCAACTATAATTTTTTTTTGCATACAAAGATTAATCTAAATAACTTAAGTTTAAAATGGATCCCAAGTCACTAGACTTCCAAGTTTAAGGTGGGATTCAAACCCACAAATTGAAGGCGAGAATGCTAATCATTTTGCTGCTAACTGGCCTAAATTATGCAGAATCCAATGGAAACTATTTTTGTCTTATGAAATATATGAATAATATTGCATATGGCATCAGATCCAATGTTAAGTTTTCTTTTGTATCATTTGGTAGGTATAGTGATTAGCTGCTCATTAACATTAATCAATGATAAAAAGTTTTATTATTGTCTAATTTAAACTGTGTGTGTGTGTGCTTTTTACAACTTTTTTATTTTTAAAATTAGTAACTTGGTATTTTCACTATAGTAAAAATAAATGGAAATTTTTTTAAGAAATGCACAAATGATGAGAAAATAGAATTTACAAGGTGAGCTGGTAAAATGACAATGTAGTTACAAATAATAGTAGGAAATTTCAGAGTTCAGTATCTACATGAATAGTATTTGTATTGATAGCATATAAATTTTAAGTGAAATCAGATTACAAAATTATGCAGAATGCAGTAAAAAATTTGACATGCATTAATTGCAAATTTTAAAAATAAAATAGTTAGTAAAATCTCAATCATTTCGGTTCTCTATATACCCCATATGTAGTATCCATTAAACATGGGAAAGAAACAAAACTGGAAAAAAATGCAAGAACCAATATTTTTTAAGCAATTTTTCTAGGAGGCATGACAAATTACTTCAAAACCTTAACTTTGTCTCCTAAAAAAATTCAGATAAAATAGAGATGTGAATTACAAACGAATTTTGAAACAAGATAAGCGATTTTAGACATTCAATTGAAAATAATGAGTTATCCCATTTCTCTTGTCAGCAATTAGGGACAGAGGAAAAACAAGTAAACGCAACAGTAGATTTTCCTAATTTCATTATTCACAAAAAGATAATTGTAAAAAGTAAAATTTTAATGAATTCTTTTGGGTTATAGTTGAAAATCCAAACTCTCATTTATAGTTTGATCATTGTGATTTTGGTACTGCTACATTTCTGCAGATCAGAAGAAAAAGGATTATATTTCTTAAACACAAAAAAGTAAAGCAATTTTTTTTTATAACTTTAGTGTTTGGAAGAGCTATTTTTTATACGAAATCTATTAAAAATCGATAGAAGAATTGGCTAGATATTCTTCCTGGGCTGAACTTATTAGATTATCGACAGCAAATTTAAAGATGAACATTTATTCATGGGTGATTTGTTTGTCACTCAACGGTCATTTTTTGCACACGAGGGCTAATTAGACCGGGACATACAGCTTAAAGTGGATTCCGAACCACTACAAACGCCCATGTCCAAGGTGGGAATCGAAGCCACGAACTGTTGAACCGAAGGCAAGAGCGCTAACCATTCGGCTGCCAGCTCGGCACTGGAATACTAGACAATCAACCACTAACTCTGAAGATAAACATTGAAATACAAGAAGGTTTTAATTTTGAAATATATTTTTGATTAGAATAATTTAAACGCATCTATTAAAGTATACTTTAACGAATTAAATTTTCTGATTTTAATATTGGAAATATTTTTTTCTTCTATGTTGGCTGGCTACATGGAAGTCAAACATACAACTAATCACTATATAAACTCAATCAGCATAATTGAGTTAAAAAAAAGAAAAAAAAGTCGTTATATTGTTGGCGCACACACACAGAGAGGGTATTAACACATTTTTAGAACGCTTTCGCGGCCGTTTAATTAATGTTTAAAATGTAAAGATTATTTTTTTAGATGTTCGATCTGATAGCCTTTTTTCTGGACTATAAGCCTTGGTTTACTTGTCACTCAACGGTCATTTTTTTTTTGCACACGAGGGCCAATTAGACCGGGACCTACGGTTTAAAGTGGATTCTGAACCACTACAAATATTCATGCCCAAGGTGAGATTCAAACCCACAACTGTTGAACCGAAGGCAAGAACACTAACCATTCGGCTGCCAGCTAGGCTTATTCATGGGTGGATGTAGCTACCTTGACACAGTATTTCTTATTAGATTGTACTTTATGAAGTTTGTTTCTATTGTGCTTATTTTTTGTCATTTCTCATAAATTTATAACTCGATATTGTTGAATGTTCAGCTGCTCTGAGTATAATATATAACTATTATTTCTCTAATTCAGTTTAAATAATCAACACAATAACATTATATACATAAATTAATCTACGTGTTCATTACTTAACATATATTCTACTTTGAACAAGTACTATCCAATACACACAATTTTAATAATAGAAAAAAACCAACTCGTAAATCAATAACAAGTATCTGTGTTATCTTATATTGCTGTTATCCTAATTATATGCAGAATTCAACAGTTTCTGTAATAAAGTGTGGTCTGCAATTATATCTAATACTTTTAATGTGATCATGATGTGATCCACAAGTCAGCAACTCTAGTCATAAGTACAGTAAAGATAGAAAAGTATTCATATGCAAATTTAGGCTCATGATGTCAAATACTAGAAAAAAAAATCCAGACATTTCCAGTTCAATTTTTATTTGGCACTCTAATGTGAAAATGTCACAATCGAACTGACTGGAATCAATGATAGTATGACATCTGACCTATTTTGGTATGAAATAAAAAGGGAAGTCAAAATATCTCATGCTCACTTTTAAAAGAACACATAACAAATATGATTGTCTGTTCAAAGTAAACTTAGTTTAAAGCAGAAATTCTGCTCAGTATTTAGAACTTTAATAAAGCACCATATCCATGTATACAGATGCGAGACAGTCAGAATTCATATATTGTAATCATCGGCGATTCCTTGTTACTAACATAAAGTTAAACTTTTCACTCAACATTTTAAAGTAAAACATGTTATGACAAATAATAAACAATGATTGTCATTTACTAGGAATATTTAAAATTTATGAGTTTTAATAGGAATTAGATGTTATTAATACTTATTTATAAACAAGTCTTTCTTCAAGTTTTTAATTATTTTATTTAATGAAGTTTTTATAAAATACAAAATATTTTTCTGAACAAGTATGGAAAGCAAACTAAATATGCATAGATTATCACACAGGTAATAAAAAACCGATTACAATAGTATTTTGCCTAAGAAATTGCAATTCAAGGCGGTGAATTGAAAATTTTAACTCTACCCAGTATTTAGAAACAAGTGTAAAAATGTAAATTTTTAAATACATTTTTCATAATAATAAAAGAAATAAACACTGTATCTGTAAATATAAAATATTGAAACACATTAAAACATAAGAGAAAAAAATTTTTTTTATAGTATGCATGATACTAAAATTCAAGATTGTATTAATTTTAATTTTGAATGGAAATTCAATACATTTTTAAATATACAAATAAATGTTTATAAAACAAACTGCTTCATCATTTTTTCATTTTAAAAATTAAAGAAAGAGACTTAAATATTTACAATAAACAATAACTGATTTTGTTCATTAAAATTCGGAATAAGTAACAACTGAATCACATTAAAACATTTTACAATTCAAAGCTTTAAGTTAAAAATATTTGAAGTCATAACAATAACAAAGTAAAATATTTTGTTTTAATGTATAACTTATTTTCATTTTTAGTTTTGTATAAATGATATCTATGTACAATTTTTACATGGATTAATTTAAAACATTTTTACACTATATAACATAGACTGGATATATAAGGTGCAGATCCACACGATAAATATACCATCCCCTTTTGATTGATTGTAACTTCACTTGTTCATCAACAATTCTTCAATCTGAAAAAATAAAAATCTGTATAATCAACTATATTATATCACATGCAAAACAAGTTTTACAAAAATTTATATTTTACGACTGAAGAAAATGTATGTAGTAAATATAATACTGAATGGTAAAGAAAATACAAAAAAAAAAATTCAAAATATTGAAATTCCATTTTCTTGTCAAAAGAATTAAAATTTTTACTTACTTAGATAATTTTTCACCCTATAAACACAAATTTACAAATTGTAAATTATTTGTTTTTATTATCATTGAAAAAAATAAGTTTAAATAAATGAAAGGTGTACAGTGAAAGTAGTAGTAAAATTCTTAAAATTAAAAAAGAATGAAAGCTTATTATTATTTTTTTTAGCTTAGTTCCCATTAATTACTATGTAAAAATATTTCAAATATTTTGAAGTATAAGTAACAAATCTACAATTGTCTAGATATAAGTTTTTTAATTGAGAGACTGTACATATTTCTTGAGCTAGTTGAAGTATATATTTAATATTAGAATCTATAAGTTACATTTACAATATTCTTGTATTGTTTGAAGCATTTATTACTTACAGTAAATAAAAATGTATTTCTTAAAGAAATAGAAATTCTTATTTTTATTATAAAAGAAATTCAATAACAATTTCGAATTATATTAAAATCATGTAATAGGTAACACATGTTTCTGTTCTTTTTTTTTTTTAAATTAGATGGGAAATGAACCTAAAGCCAGAGCACAAATCACTCAGCTATTTGATTCTATTGATATTTAAGATCTAAATCATTTGGTCCCCAATAGTTAAGAGGTAAAACTATATTCTTCGGAATTAAAAGTCCAACATTTGATCTTAATATTGTCAAATAGTGAGTTACATTTGTTTTTCTTTTTTTCTTGCATTTGAAGGAGAGTAATTTAATTTTTCAAGGTTTTTCACTTGCAACATATGCAAATTATCTATTATCAATGGAAAGTCCTAAATCCATGGTTTAATGGTCTACCTGTTCAACATAAAATGAAAAATTTTTAAATATCACAAGAATTTTTAATTGTTAGGCAGGGTCAATTCTGAAAAACTTCCAGCATGATATTCATGAATTTTTCAAACATTTAAAGATAGGCAAAGATGTTTCAGTGAAGTTAAGATATTGCCTTGAACATAGTCTAACAACACAAAACTATCATACAGCTAATTAAATTATTTTATTATTCAGTGCATTAATTTTTGGAAAAGTCGTAAGTTTAAAGGTAGGCAAAGAATACGCTCTATTAATACAAAGAAGGAATTCATCATCCACATTGTTCAATAAAGATCAAAATTAAACTTCTGCATGAAAAAGTATAATCTTACAGTCGCTTCAAAGTGAGTCTTTGAAGAAAATTTTAAACAAACAACTGATTTTTTCCTTGAAAATAAATATAAAATAATATAGTCAATGTATTATAGTTCTTTCATAAATATACATAAATTATAATTCTATTATACTTAAATTTAAGAAACTAAAAATTTTATATTATTTTTAATTTCATATATTTATTCTTCTATTCAATCTGAAACAAGATAACTTCCTACTTTTTCATTCATTGCGAATTGTTTCTTTTATACTTAGATGGGGCATTTAGTTAAATAAACTCAAGGGTATAACATTTTAATTTATCCATTTTTCATAGATTTCAAACTACATTCAGATATAACTAGGAAAGAAAACCAGAAAATTCTCAAATAGCTATTCTAACAGGTGCATTTAGAATACTAGATTGTTTCCAATTGTTTAATAATGGCTAAGATTGAACTTTTCACTATGAAATCACTGGATGACTACGACTCATCTCATAATTATGAAGATTATAAATGAGGAATATTATATATATAAATTTGCATTGAATTTTACCAAAGAATTGATTTTATATGTGCAGAAAACCAACATATATAGTCAGATATTTTTATAATTATAATTGTATTTATTTCTATTCCTGAATTTTCAAATTACTTAAATGTACTTTTTGAATGGAATAGTTATATACACAAATAATAAACAATTGTGAATAAATATTATAAAAGGCGAAACATAATTTTCTTTTGTTGTCTAAATTAAAATTAATAATGATATCTGCATAAATTTCGTTTTGAAATCAATACTCTTCACATTTATTATTACACTGACTTTATTTTTAAACACTTCTAAAATAAAATAATTAATTATTAGCATAGGTATTACTTTTATTAAAAACTGATATTATCAATGAAAGTAAATTGCATTTTAATTTTGTTTTCGCTTTTAACTAAATATTTTTTCAAAAAAAGCTAAAATATTTTCTAATTGGTTAAATCTTTAATTTGAATTCAATAATTTATTTTATACATATCTTGATGAGTTAAAAGAAATTGTTAAAATAAGCTTATTTAATCTTTCAATCAAAACTTAATGATTTATTGCATCTCTTTCTATAAATAATTATGCATTATGATTACGATAATCACTATTGTGTATACTTAAATTTTAGCATCTACTTTAATTGTAGAAATTAACATTAATTATAATTATAAGCAGTTTTAGCAGTCACTATCATTTTATTTGCTTTCAACTTTAGCAAAGTTGATACTTGATTAAATTGAAAGATAATGGAGTTTCAATAAAAATTACTTAAGCAAATAATGGCATGACTATTTATCATTTTAAACAATCAAATGTTGGTATCCATACTGAAAGCTAAATGAGCATAATCATTAATTTAGACATGTGCTGTAGCTGTAAATGTATTAATTTATAAAAAAAATTTAAAACCATGAAACAGTCTTTTAAGAACAACATTTCTTAAGCAACCAGTTTCAATCAGAATATAATAAATTAGAATTTATGATGCAATAATTTATGGAACATATAAGAATAAACACAATACCTGTGCTTTATACATAGATTTAACATCAGCTAAATCCAGCTGTAGTTCTTCTGTTTCTTCAACTTTTTCACCATACATCTGAAGCAATGTGTTATATTTTTGATCAAGATCCTAAGAAAAGAACATTCACATGTACTTTTGATAGGGCATCTAACTTCCATTTGTAGGGCAAAAAAGTATTTATAAATTTATAAAATGGATATAGTTATGTTTTTCACATTTCTCTATAAAAATTATCAACACCTTCATTTAATATAAATATATATTTTGATGTAATACAACATATCAGCTTAAAATATAAATGAAAAAAATTAAAACAAAACAAAAAGTTAAACAAACTTAATTTTTTTCTTTTTACAATTACTGCTATAAGAAATGAACATTCTGAAAAATTAATAAATAACACTGGTCAACAGTGGTTTTGGTGCCAAAGATTTTGGAGGTGATTTTATATGAATTCGATGCGCTGAATCCAAATATGCCATTAATTTTTGCCTATCAGCTTGAATTTTTAAGATATCAACATTTTAATGAATCATGCATTACACTATTTTAAAAGAAAAACCATGGTTTAAACAAACAAATTAAACAGGGAATTTTTATTATATTACATAGATATTGCTTATTAAATACAGAAGAAAACAGAAAAAGTCATGATTTAAACAAATTACTCACTGAACATTTCGGAAATTTCTTTTGCGTGACATTCTTGAATGTATTTTGGAACAATTCCATTTTAAAGTCCAGCAGTAATCTGCCATCATGTGAATATCCCATCTTCCTTGATAGCGATCCTCCATACATTTTATATCTTGGTGAAATCTTTCACCTTGCTCCTCACTAATGTCTCCTAAATTATCAGGAAAACGGTCTAAGTGGCTATGTAAATAGTGCACGTTAATGCTCATGTTACACACAAGGGATCTGAAATTATTCAGCATTTCATTGACTAATTCAACATAGTTTTCAGCTTTGTGTTTACCCAGAAAATTTTGGACAACTGAAACAAATGAATTCCAGGCTTTAATTCAATCTCATTCATTGAATTTATGAAGTCAGGGTCTTTAATCAGCTGTCTTATTTATGGGCCATCAAATATTCCTGCTTTAATTTTTTCCATACTCAGCTGAGTCATTTTTTTCCCCTATATATGCAAAGCATGGTCCATTCTTATCAAGAGCCTTTACAAACTGCTTCATTAGACCCAACTTGATATGCAGTGTTCAGTGGAAAGATGATTTTCTCTCGTGGAACTAAAGGATCGTTGATGATATTCTTTTCCCCAACATTCATGTTTTCTCTCCTAGGCCACTCTTTTCTAACCCAGTGTTGCGTTTTGTCTCTGCTATCCCAGAGGCACAAGAAACAAGGATATTTTGTGTGGCCACTTTGCTGTCCAAGGAGAAAGTTTACCATTTTTAAGTCTACACAAATCACCCATTGGTGTTCACGATACTTTATTTTTTCCAAGACCAAAGCTATGGTGTCATATTGCTCTTTCATTTTCGTTGAGTGAGCAATTGGTATTGAGCCATATTTGTTCCCATTATGTAGAAGAACACATTTCAAACTTCGCTTTGAGCTGTCAATAAATAGGCGCCAATCATCTGGAAAATATTCAGGAAGACCCATTTTTACCAGGAGTTCTCTAACAGCATGACAAAATACAAGATTTTGTTCTTCAGAGAAAAAAGGTAGCAGATCTTTCTCCCTTGTGCGATAGAATGTAATTTTCGTTCCTGGTTCAAGTAAATTTTTTTCCTTCAACCTGGAAGCCAGTAATTCAGAAGCCTCTTTCAACAGATTGAGATCTCTAGTGAGGTCATTTAACTCATCTTGGTTGAAACATTGAGGAATTGATGATATCGTTTCAAAATCGCTGTCACCTTCAGTAGTATCAGAATTCTGATCAGAGAGACAATAAGCGTCCTCACAGAGTTCTGGTAGCTGGTGAAAAGTTGGAATTGGCACTTCTTCTGAGTGAGAGATAGGGCGTCTTGCAGAGACTAAATCTGGATAAGTCCACTTATTATGGTTCTTTCGATTGATTCCAGTAATATTTACTAGGCAGAAATAACAGTCATCAAAGTGATTTTTTGGTTCTCTCCAAACCATTGGTACACCGAATTTCAGGCTTTTCCTTTTCCCGATAGTCCACTGTCGTAAATGCTCTGTACAAGTTTTACAGACAATATGTGGTGCCCAGGTTTTATCCTGATCACCAAATTTAACACCAAAATATCCAAGATAAGCCCTCTTTACAAAGTCACTAAGAGATTTTTCTGTTTTCCAGTAGCGTGTATTCTCCGCATATGTAGCAAAAAAAATCAGGATGATGTACACAGCTTCTTCTACTTGAACTCATTTTATTTCTATTCAACAACACAAATACTTAAATTTACTTTTTAACAACTCGTTACTAAAGAGAAAATTCATATGACGCTAACCTCTATCTATCTGCACCGCCGGAATTCAAGAACTATTCTCAACTTTCAACTGCGGTTGAAGCTTTGAAGGTCACTTCAGATAGTGGACAGACATCTCCATCTATCGGATTTCTATGGAACTAACTGGATAGCACTGATAAGTAGGATTCAATCCCATTTATTAAGAATTTGTCAACTAATCAGTTATATATCTCATATTGTTTGTCTTCTTTTTATAATAAATGAATTAAAATAATAATTTTTAAAAATAATAATTAGTTATTTCCTAAATATTATTATTTTAAATTCAATTGGTTACAAAAGAAGACTGACAATAGGGCAAATATACAAGAATCTTTCCCTGTATAAATTTTACAACACTTGTACTTGAAAGTACTAAATAGAAAAAAAGCATTAATAGATAAGTGAATTTATCTAAAAATCTAGAGCTGATACAGAAAAACTGCTTCCATATTTAGATTCAGCAATAAAAATATAGTTAAAATCTACTCTAAAATCCTAAGCACCAAAAAAAAATTTTTTTTTTGTAGGCCTGTGTAATAATTATTTTCAAGCAAATATTGAAAAAAAAAATTATATAAAAAAATTAAAAGGGATAATTTTACTTTAAATATTGATAGTACATCTGAATATTACAATAAGTTGTTAAAATTATACATTCTATTTTATAAAAATCAAGTATTGAATTTTAAACAAAGAAATAGAATACATGATCTTATTAAAACTTAACTATTATTAGTAGTAACATTAAGTACCCTGTGTTCTTTTTCTAATGCTTCAAGATTTGCAAGCTTTTTATCTAGTTCTTCATTTTGTTCTGAGAGCTGCACTAATTCACGTGTCATAGATTCTTTCACTTGTTCTAATTTGGCAATTTCAGACTGTAAAACAGAGGAACGGAACAGTTAGACTGGAAATATACAAGCATAAATTTAAATTTACATCAATACTCATTTGAATTTGCTATTTAAAATTATTTGATTAAATATAATAAGAAAACAAAAAGCATTTTCATCAATTAGGTATAGAATTCATCAAGTCTTTTAACACATGGGAATTTAAATTTCACAGAAAATTACAGGGAAGTAAATCTTTTTCATTCCTACTTATTCACAGTCAATTTAACTATTATTGAAGTTACCATAGTAACTCAAATTTCAATAACATTAAATTGAATACAATTTAATGTTATTGAAATTTGAGTTATTATGGTAAGACTTTTTTGTACATTATAATAAAAGAACAGTTTATTTACACAATGTTGATTTAAAACTACAATTAAATTTTATATTATAAGCTAATATACCATTATTATTTTTCAAGTATTTTTCGATAAGACATTTTTTAATGTTCTTTTCTACCACTGTGATTTTGCATTTTTTTCTATGCTAAATTTTATGTATATAAATCAATCAAGATCATAAAGTATAAGTGAGATATATAAGGATAATGATAATATCTTGAGTAAACAGCCTTTTTTGCAAAAAATATATTACAAATTTAAAAACAAAAACAGGAATAAATAAATTAGAACAAATCAGAGCCAATATCTTCAGTTAAGAAATTAAAATGATAAACCTTAATAATGTCTGAGCATCACAGCATCAAATACTTAAGTTGAAAGCATTTTACTGATGAATGGTTACTGACTGATCAGATAAATCAAAATAGTTAAGAAATGATTAAATCGATATTAATGATAAAAATTAATTAGATTAAAATTACAATTAAAATTAAACAATTAAACTTAAGATACATATTTAATTAACTAAGAAGCATTGTATAGAATTCTACAGTATTAATAAACAAATAATGACACATAAATTTAAAATCTGACATTTAAAATTATTGAATAATTTATTTTGAAATGATTGTAAAAATCAAGAAAATGTTTGAATAATGTTTCTGTCAATAGTTACTCTGAAAATCTATTAAAATATGAAAAAGAAAATTTTCTACTAATTAAAACGAATTAATTAAAAATCTAATTAAAAAGAAAATGACTCTTTCAAATCTGAAATGAAATTCAAATCTAATTAAAAAGAAAATGACTACATTTTTCTTAAATTTAATTTCTGAAGAATCAATTAGTTTACTATGTATAACATCTTTATTACAAAAAATTTCATATATAAAGAATTTTTTTCTTTGATTTACTGTTTTATCAACATTAATAAATACATTAATGAAGTGCAAATTTAGACTCAAAAATTATTTACTCATTACAATACCTGCAAAGGAATACAAATTGCAACCAGAAATTACTTTTCTCTAGTTGATAAATCAATAAACATTATTCATCAGTACAACTGCTTTTGTTTACCTCTTGCGATAAGAACATAACTGAAAACTTATTGGAAGGGAGATCAATAAAGTATAAAATTATAAAATATATAGAGAAGATATTTTTTCTTCCATTTTGCATTTGTGTTCTGACAATTTTGATATTAATAAATTAATATCATAAACAATAATTAAATTATGATTTGAATTCATGACATTGCATGAATAAAAAGTCATGTGGGTGATTGAAAAAAATATATAACTCAGGTTACCACAAAATTCTTCACAAGGAACAATTGTATGCAAACTGTGATTCTTGACCACTTAATAAAAATAATATAATATGTAGTTACATTTATTCCCCACCATTATTTGAGGCACCATGAATATAAGAAAGATATTAAAAAATACAAATTCATCATATACTGTTTTCATATACTATTATGATGAACATTAACTTCATAGTGGAGAAACAGGGCAAAAATTTGCTGGTGTAAGAGAAAAATCTTAATCCTTTAAGGAAAAGATGAAAAAAGTTACAATGTTAAAAATTTTATCTTTCAAGTATGAAGAAGCAAAATTTGAATTGAAATAACATATCTGAATGAACTAAATAAAAATTTAATGAGATAAACAGTCTTCCATGGACAATCCAGTGTGCTTTTAACTACAATTATCACAAAACAACTAAATTGCCAAAATATTACATTCAATTTTTCAGAATCTAAATAAATTGGAGGATTTTCTCCTCCAATTTATTTAGATCCTGAAAGTATTTAAATGGAATTAATAAACATATAAAATTTTGCCTATAGAATTCTTATATTTAAAAGCAATGCATAAGATAATGTTATCATGATGGGGAGTGTCTATAATATATATATATATATATATATATATATATATATATATATATATATCCACAAACATGTTACATAATGATTTTAAATAAGTAAAAGATATGAACGCTAGCAGTCTGTTATAAAATTAAAAACAACTAAATTTGAATTCTAAGCCAAAATGTTAAATTCAATGTCAATAACTTGAGTCTAACTATATTTTTTAAAGCAGAATGCGGCAAGATAAATTCCTAATTTCATATAGCAATAACAAAAAAAGTATTAAAGTCATTTTATTTATATTTGTAGATAAAAGGTATATATTTTAAGCTTTAGTTTACATAATTTAAAATATTTTATTGTGCAAGTGACACCAGCCATTGTCGATACACTATAAAAACTGAATTCTGCTATTTCTCTTTGCTCTCTCCAGCATATTGTAGTTATGTTGGTTATTTCCCTAAGAATTGTTTCTTTTCAGATCTTGCAAAGTATACGGGCAGTCAGCATAGACATGCAACTTTAAATACGCCTACAAAAAGAAATTCCATGGGGCCAAATCAAGAGAAGGAGCCAGTCACTCCAAATCGCCATGCGTTGAAATGATTTTGCAGCACAACCATTGATTCCCTTGAAGTATGGGATGTTATGCCATTCTTCTGAAATCATCTCTTTAATGCATTTCATCATGTCGTAGCCAAAAACTTTTTTCAGCATATTCACATAACAGTTTGAAGTGACTGATTGTTTGTTCATTTTCCACGAAAATCACAGGCTCAATATTCCAATTGATAAGATTGTGATCCAAATAGTGATTTGTGATAAATGTAAAGGCCTCTGATGGAGTTTTTGGGGATTGTCAACTGTCTAATAGTGAATATTGAATAATCCAGTCAAATGGAAATATACTTTGTCACTGAAAAAGGCAAGTGTGTCTTGAGGGACATGTTCAAGAAGGGCTTCATATGTATTTCTTCGAGCATTCAAATCAAGTTCAGAAAATTCCTGGACAATAGCCTACTTAAATGGATAAAAATGAAGCTCATTGTGCAAAATTCAGATTACAGAATAATAAAAAATTTCAAGGGCACATGGAACATTGTGATTACGAAAATGGCACTATTACTAATTTGATGTTCTCTGATGATATGATAGGATGGGATGTGTGTCTCCACCTCTTTTTTTCTGCACAGAATCAGTTTTACTAAGCATTGTCACCTATAAAAGTATAGAATTCAGCCCAGGTCAGGTCCCAAAGTTGAAATATTGAAACAATTTCAGAAAGCACAATACGTTGAAATCACAGAATCAGTTGGAAAAATAGGCCTCCATGACAAATGCACTGTGTTCATCATTACTCCAAAGCATTATGGCAACTGAACCACAAAGATACACAACTTTATGATCTCTCTCAATGAGACCACACCCATTTCATTATGTTTACTGCTTTCTCTGTTATTGCAATTCAAAATAAGAAAATTAACTTGCCAAACCTTGAAAAATAACAAAAAAAAAGTTTTTATCAAACTGTCTAGAATGTTTAAAATTTCGATTCCTAACACAAAAACTATTTTTACATTAATTAAAAAAACTGAAATGGATACTTAATTTCTGAAAAAAGAAAAACACATTTAGTAATTGTTTTAATCAATAAATGAATGTGGAATTTATATTACGTGAATTTCTCAAATGTTTTGTATTATTTGGTACATTCAATTCCATTGTGCTAGAATTTATTTTTAATTTGTAACGCTTATATAATCATAAAATAAATTTTATTCTGTACTTCTGATCTCAATACTGTAAAAGAAAAACAGATTATTCACATTCATTTAGCTGTATATCTATATTTAAATTCATTTTAAAATGATTTGTTGGTTCTTTTAATGAAAGCAATGAAAATGTGATCCACACAAAAGAAGTTTCTATAGTACTTTTGGTCTAAGTAAACTAAAATGCTGAGGTTTATTTTAAATAGTTAGTTTTAAAAAATGTGTAATTTAGAATGAATCATTTCAGGGCTAAATGGTTTTTCTTCACTTAAATAGTTTCTTTTTTTAAAATTCAAATAGACTATGAAAAACTGATTTTTGGAAGTAAAATGTAAAATACATTTACATTTATGGAAGTAAAATGTAAAATATTTAAATAAATATTTTGGTTATGGGTAAACTTTTGATTTAATGAATGATTAAACAAAAAAACATTTTGTTTTTGTTAAAAAATTAAGAAAATGTTAGATTTTATTTATTTAAAACGTTCTTAAAAGCCATTCATCAACAGTATAAATTTTTTCCTTTTTAAACAATTCATTTCAATAGAATGTTTTAAAATATAGGCAATAAGCTATTTCTTCTCTGTTACAGTATGGAAACATAAAAAAACTTATTTATCAATAACATGTACTATTTTTTGATGAAAGCACTCTATTGACATTTAGTCATTTGATTTGAGCACAAATGTGATAACTTACTTAAATGCATTTTAAAAAATACTACATCTTTTTGTTGCAAAGTGTGACACCACTAAAAATAATTTGATTATTTCAAAATTTTGCACATGAAGAGCTGAATGTAAAGTATGCAAATGATTATATTTTCAAAGTCAATGAATGTTAATTCTAGTCATAACATATTGTAAATCTAGCAAAAACAACGAGGTTATTGGTAACATGACTTTGAATGTAATTACATAATTAGAACATGTGGAACTGGATGGATCTAGCAATAGGCAATCAGCAAGAATATGTGAATATGGCTGCAGTAAGGGAACAATGGTTACTGCAAGGTATTTAAAGACAAATGTGTGACAAACTTGGATGATTATGTACCAGGATCAAATTATATTTCTTGAATGAAGATTAATTATTATTTTTAATCTAACTGGTCAAAAATAATATAATGGAACTGTTGCAAATAAATTAAATGAAATTTTTTATGATAAATCATAGACTGTAAAAACTATATATTATGAAAAGAAAATTATAAAAAGTACTAGGAATTCAAAATTCTGACTTTGATGTTGTCCTAGATTTAGATTAAAATAAAATCAAAATTATTAGATTATACAGAACAAGTTCATTGCATATTCTAATAATTTTACATAACTGAATCCAAAACAGTAAAAGTCATTAAACATGATAGTTTCAAAAACAAATTAAAGTATACAGCAGATTAAAATGTGGATAGTGACATAATATATTAATTTCATTAATACCATTATCTTTTTTCGCAACTTAATCTTCTAGCATTGTAAAATGTATCATAAATATTTTCATGATTTTTTAGACAGAGTGCATTCCACTAACATGACAATTATGATCAACTGTCTGTTAATTGCAGCATGTTATTCATTTAAAATCTGTTTGCTTTTGCTAAAAACTTTTCAACATTTTTACTTTAAATATTTTTTTTTCAAAATACTTTTCTTCTAATGCATGTAAGAATCTCTAGTTATTTAAATTTCATACAATGAACTATAACTTTAAGCATTCTAATAAAAATATTTCTTAACTATAAAATATGAGATTAGTTGAAATTAGCTACTAAACACATGCCTGTAACTGAAATATTTCTCCTTCTCTTTGCTTCAATTGGGATTGTAAATTTTCTAATAATGACGAGCCACTTCCTAGTCGTAAAGACTCATAAACAGACATACGGTAACTATTAACTGGCGTATGTAAACCAGGATCATGAGATTCATCCTAAAAAATGAATAATGAACTTTAATCTCAAAGCAATTGATATCCAATTATGTAAATTAAGTTATTTAAAATTATAGTTATTACATAATCTATTATAAAAATAATTCTTTAACTATTCAAAAAATTTAAATAAATAAAAAGAAATAGATATGTATGGAGCTCTTTTTTATGTGCACATTGGTCTCTTGTTTATAACTTAATAGCAATTTTAGTAGAATTCATTAATTCAATCACTCAATAACTTTTTAATTGTTTAAATATATTCAGAAAATTTTAACTGATATAATATACTGATGTCAATGTCCTTATATCTTCATATTAATTACAAAATAACATCAGGTAATAAAGATTTAGTTTGGTGGACATTCTAATTCCACGATGAAGGGCATACACAATATAAGTTTAATTTATTATACAACTGAATATTCTGAAGCTTCTATTTATTTAATAGAAGCTTCAGGATGATATCCATAATATTGTCTAATATCTTCCATCTTTTTCAATCTTCGCAATTAAAACAAAAAAAAATACTTCATCCTGCTCACAAATATTTAATCTGAAAAGATTAATTACCTCATCAACTATATTTAAATAAGATAAAATAAGCAGAATTATCACTTCATGATAATTAATTTTAAGAGAAAATTCATAAACAAATTGATACTGCTTATTTACTGTTAACAAATGATGAAATAATACAATGATTTTTCTGTGATATTACAATTTAGTTTTCTTACAAATTTAACATTAATTTAATCTTAATGTCTACAATAAGTTCTTTTATTTTTTCAATTTCTTTGTATATAATTCTACCACTCAAAAAACATTTATTAACTAATGGGTATTAACAATAGACATATAAATATATTAAATGTGAAATCAAAAATATTGCAGCAAATATGAAACAATTTTGCATACACAAATGAAATAATTTACATATGATAGATTGAAATGTTTTCTTGTAGTATTAACGAGAATACTTTAGGGAAATTTTGTCATTTGTGTTATCAAATTAATGATTTTAATGCAACATTTTAAAATTTTCTAAAACATTTTATATATTATATATTTATATATAAACATATTATATATTCATATATTTCAAAAGCATTTATGATATAAATAAAATGCTAACTATGCACAGAATAAAAGTATATAAGAGAATGAAATAAAAATCTTAGTATTACCAGAATTTGTACAATTCTATTTTCTGCTTAACATTTGTATGTAATTTCATTCAGATATTAAATAAATTGATAAAAATCAATTTCCTCAGTTTGAAGTTAACTTGATTCATCTGAATATTTAATGCAACATTTTTTTATAGCAAATTTAGCTTAAATTTATTAGACTATTAGTCTTCAAGGAAACATTTTAGCTAATGGTACACTTAAAATTTCCAAAGATGCCCTTGGAATTCAAAACAAGAAAACTATAAATATAGAAATATTTGACAAAGATTGCTCAAGAAGTAATGCACCAATAATTGTCACTATAAAAAATTGGGAATGTGTATAAATAGATGCAACTTATGCTGCATGTGTATAAATTCAATAATTTCATTCCCTCATATGTACATTTATACATGTATCATAAAAATCAGGTATAGAAATTAAAATTTAATGTATTGAAATGTACCTATATGACAAAATATCAATTGTAAACTTCATTTAAGAATGAATTGGAAGGTGTATAAAGCTTTGCAAAATGATAAATCAAGAATTTTGATTATAGTTTTTAATATATGTTTTGTAAATACTTTGCAATGAGCGACCCAAAAAATAGCTATACCTGAGACCAATTATGAATGCTGCTTATAGAGCTCCTTACAGAACCAGTAGGAGAAGGACAAGGAGAAACATTAGACATGATCATTGCTCTGGCATCCTGCAAAACAAAAAGTAAAGTACATCACAATTTATAATATTTTTTTAACATATTGTTTTAATTGAATATATTCTGTACTTATAAATTACCTTAATTTTTATTTCTTCTTCTAATTTTGAGACTTTTCTTTTTTCCACATCTAGTTGCTCTAAACAAGTTGACATAGTGGTTTCCAAATTTGCCTGTTAAATACAGCTTTTAAATAATGTAATAAAAAATACTTTCCCAATACATATTAAAAAAATGTCTATTCATACTTTATGAAGTGTCTTCTGTTAGTAGTTTTACTGAATTTTTACTTTCATGGTTTTATATATATATATATATATATTTATATATATGAGAGAATTTAAATAATAATGAAGAGAACCTTTGAATAAATTTTCCATCTGGTTTCATTTCTTTACTCAGTAAAGTGTGTCTGTCTTATTATTGTTATGATATACAGGGTGTTTTATTAAAAAAACCTGTATATAATGTGTGAATACATCAATGTTTATTCATGATATTTGCATTTGATTTAAATTGCTGATAGAAATTTGACAATGTCTAAGAAATATTATACAAATAAATACATTATGTAGAAAGGATGGAACATGTCTATCATTAATCAACAAATATCCTTTAATTTTGCCATATATTCAGTGAATAAGTCAAATTCATATTTTTTTCTTGAACAGTATGTATAGAATAATCATGAGAATATTTGCCTTTTTAAATTATAATGGACCATATTTTTTGTTTTAATTCAGAATCATTAAACAACAAAAACAGATTCGCATGAATTTTAGAACAATATGTAATAAAGACACAAAGATTTCACACGAACAATGATAAATGGTGATAATAGTATCAGATGAGCAGATTACTAATACCGCAGTATTTATAATCTTAAGCATTATAGATTCAACAAAAATTTGAGTAATAAACTTTTATCCAATGTTTTGTGTTGTTAGTCTAATCATTTTTTTAAATTGTTACACAATCTAAACAAAAAAATTCTAATATAAGCATATAATTAGAACAATTTCTCTTTAATCTTATAAGGAAAAAAATGTATTGTATATTCCAACAAATTGTTTGTTCTACGAAATCGACAAGTCTCCAACCTCATCCACACTATAATTAATTATCCTCTATATTAAATATTTCCTGCCCCTGTAAGGGGTAAAATTAACACCTCAGCAGATATCTTCTCCACATACCAGCAACAAAATCATTGTCATAAGAATAATTAATAGGCACTGAACTTTTTATTATGGTAGTCTCTTATGCATCAAAGAAAATTAATTGAGATTAATTTCACAACCAATTAGACTTTCACAATTTGTACACCAAGAGAGTAGGTAACCAATCACTCAAATATTAATAGTATAAACAATGTTTGACATTGATGTTCTCTCAGTAACTAGAATGTACTGAGGAACTTATAGATTCAGTTTCAAGTATGTTGTAACTTGAATTATAATGACATCATTTCTATTAAAGCACACTTGAATGGTAAATGCATAAAAAAAAGAAGATGATCATAGAAATTTATTGTTTCACATTATATTGAAGACAGGTATGAAATTTAATTAGTTTAATAACCTTTTTTATTATTAATATATATTAAAACATAATTATTTTTATTTTAACATTATTATAGCCATTAATATTATTGCTGTTTTAATTTGATTTATTAAACTACAATTCAGAAAAGTTTGTTTACTTATGCAGTGTGGCAAAAATTCTAATTTGAAAATATCGAGCTCAAATGGTTTTCATTAAATGCAAGGAAACAATTATTTTAAAATTTATTAATTTAATTTTTAATTATTGAAATAATTCTAAAATTTCTGATTCAGAGTTATTAAAGCTGTTGAAAATAATAAATCAAGAATATATATCATTAAGAGAAAGGTTGAATAAGAATAAATTTATGAATTGGAATTCAAAATTGAATATTATAATAAAATTATATTTAGATACAAGATAAAATTATATGAAAAATTAAGCACAAAATAAATACATTAGTTTATAAACACAGCAGAGGAAGACATACAAGTGCTTAAATTTTAAATTAAATGAAACCTTTTTTAGATATATGGATTTAGTATATGCTGCAAAAATAAAAGAAATAAATGATTAAATTATGGTCTCTTACTTTTTCTTGCTTTAATTTTTTGATCTCAGTATTAAAATTCTGCTTCAATTTCTCCAAAGTGTAGTTTTCTCTGTGAAGTGAAAATATTTAAATTATAATATAAACTATAAAGTTTATTTCAATTATTGTGTTATTATTATTTCAACAATTATTATTATTGTAAAATTAATCTAAGAATTAATGTCAATTATAATAAAAAAGAGCTTTCAATAATTGCCAAAGATATTTTAATATTTGACATACATGAACATAAAGAGTTATTTAAAAGGATAATATCTACAAAATCTGTAAAATTATTGCATAAAAATTTCATGGTAAAAAATACACATATAAATGATAATATTAAAGGAAATATAATTCTTTAAGACATAATTCTTAAACTTTTTTTTTAAATTCTAACTTTTTTTTATTGTAAGAGAAAAACATTTATACAGTTCTTGAAAATTTCAGATTTATAGGAGATTTACCATTTCTACAATTATTTAAATCAATTAAGCCTTAAATATTAATTCAAATTAATGAGAAAAAAGGAAAAAAATTTAACACAACAAATATTATAAATATATAAATGATTTGATTAAGAAGCACAACTTAAAATTCCTTAACAGGCTTTATGATGAATTTTATATGAGTTTTTATAAAAGACATTTTTAAATTTTTTTTATGTTCATGAAAAGGTCTAATGAGAAGCTGCACATCAATTTCATTTTAAAAGTTAAAGCCAGTATGAAGAAATTGAGATGCTGAAAATTAATAGAAACTCCAGTTAGCAAAAATCAGAAATTTAAATCATGTATTTTATAATGTGATTATTTTTTTCTAAAAAATGACAAATACTATTTAATTTTAGGAACAAAATGTTAGAAAAAAATACCTTAACCAACCAATATGTAATCATTTAACTAATAATATTTTTAAAATTTATATTTTTGATCTGTCAGAAAACTTAGATGTGGCATACATAATATTCAAACAACGGAATTATTTCGAAAAAAGGTTCTCTACTTCTAATGCCATTAAATATGACATTTTTAATGATAAAATAGAATATTCAGTATTACCTGCTTTTATTTTCTTCTAATAATGCAATATTTGTCCTCAAAGATTCCAATTCTGAAGAAAGTTGCATTTTTTCTTGTCTTAGGGAACTATTTTGAGATTCTAGGGCAATTAATTTTGATTGGCATTCTAAATACTTTTCTGCAGTAGCTCGTTCTTTCTCAGACAGAAGAGCAATTTGGTTTTGTGCATCACCTTTAATTAAAAAGATTTGATATGAATTAATAGTTTATATTTAACATTAAATGTTAATTACCTATAATTTAATGATAATAATTTCAGCATCATAAAATATTTTTATCAAAAAGTTTTGATGAAAAATAGAATTAAAAATATCTAATATGCAAAATTTTAATGAAAACTATTTGCAAATTATCAATAATCTTTTAGAAGATTAGAAAAAAATATCCATCATTATTTAATATGAATAATAAAAATCTCAATCATTATTTTAATACTAAATAGCTAGAAGTTACCTAAAAGTTTCAAATGAATTTAATAACTAAGAAACTAATTACTTAAAATGCATTTACATACAACAAGTAAATTTAACAATGTCATAATATAACTGATACTTAAAAGAAATAATTAAACTTGAACTTATTTTTCTTAACTTGAATAGTAAATTTATTCATATAAATTAGAAAATTATTCAATATATAAATTAATACTTTCTTAACGAAGAGAATTTTTTAACGATTCTTCTCACAAACTATAGTAATCATTAACCTAATAATATGAAACTTACTTAATCTATCTGTAAGATTTTTCTCAATTTTCTCCCAAGAAATTGTCTGAGTTGTAAAAGTTGCTTGCAGATTTTCTATTTGCCTGACAAGTGGTCTTGTTGCTATAAATAAAAAATAATAAAAAGCAAACAAAGTGAGTGTTTTAATAAATGAAAGTTTATTAATTAGTAAAAACCTATATTAAGCATAATAAAGGCTTACTGTAATTATATAAAATAAAATTCCTGATAAAATAGTAATTATGTATTAATTAAAATGCTTTATTAAACATTTTAAAGTTCATACTACTTATTTTGCAATTATAAAATTACTAAATTGTAAAAATTGTCATTAAAGTTCATCAAGCTGATAAATAAAACAATTTTAATTAAAACAAAATTCAATGAGCAAACAAACTTACCAGAAGACATATTTTTTGTTAAATCTTCATTCCTTTCCTCAGCTTCTTGCAACCTCTAATGAAAAATAAAATTAAAATATCAAAAGAAAGGAATTATACCAATGGGTATAGTGCCACAGAAATTAACTGTTAATGAAAGAATTTAAAAAATTTTATAATAAACTATTAGAAAATGTTATATAATTAGCATGTTTTTATGAATAATATTTATGCTTAGAAATATTAATATCTTTCACATGAAATATATATATATATATATATATATATATTCATTCTAATTTCATAAAAAAATTTTATTTTGAACAACAGAAGTTGATTTATTTATTTTTTTTTACTTATAATGCTATAAATTTCTATAAGATATTATTTTGTTTACAATTTAGTTATTATTTTAGTTTCCAAAATATAGAAGACAATTTATAGCTAACTGATTTTAAATAATTTGACAATTGTAAAATGATATAATAAGATGGTGGTATTGTTTGCAAAAAAGCAGAATTCATTTCAAATACCATTACTAGAGGCATTTAATACTTTGATACAAACCAGAATTACATAATTAATAAGTCTTTAAGTTGAGAAACTGTTAACATAGATAGCCATCTAGTTTGTTGAATCACCTGTAAATGCAAAATCACATAAAAGCAGTTGCTAGGATGTAATGTACACAATGTGTGACTCTATCTTTAAAATCAAACATCACTGCATTGAATTATAGTAGACTGTTTCAAATAAACCCACAGTAAAAAATCATAAAAATTTTAGCCTGGGGATCTGGAAGGTCAAGTAATAGGAAAGTGAACAATGATGCTTTTGCAGGCAAAATGATGGCAAAACATTATTTTGCCTAAACAATGTTGAGTAAAGTTATCACTTTGACAGCAAAGACAAAATCACATATTGGTAAAATATACTTATATTGGATTGCTGGATTAACTAGAGACAGAACCTGCTCTTCAAGGTAATATGGGTTCAATATGAATGAGCAGTAAAACTACTTACATGCTTAGAGTGTAAAGGATTTTTTTAAACACAATTGAATTTTTAGTGATTAATTGTGCATATTAATCACACCCTTAGAATATAGTAAGCCTCAATTACGTATGAAATGCAAGAAATTGCAATGCAAAGTTTTCTTGACACTTTATGTAAGTTTGTAAAATATTTTGCACAAGTGGCAAATTATAGATCTAGTAACATAACATCTTTTAAAGAATTCTGTGAATAATGAAATGCTTTTTCAATGCTGAATATTAGTGTCACCCTTTAATTATGACACTAAATCTTCATCCATTTATCCATAACCTGCGTATTCATTATCTATGCAGCTATCACATGATCCAAGTCAAGTGTTGTAATACTTTCCTCCTATTCTTGAATGAATGGCAAGTTATCCTGTAACTTAAAATTACTCCATCAACCTTACTACTTAATTATTTCAACTTAGTTATTACTTTTCACATCATTCCTTACTGCAAAGTTACTTCAAATTACTTTTAATGCTTTCTTTGTAATGATATTTTCCTAATTACTTTAAAAAACAAATCTTCAGTAAAGCTGCAGTGGCATTAATTTAATACAAAAATTTTACTAGTCAAGCATATTCCTGCACATTCACCATAATTTTCCTTTAACTTCAGCATAACATTGCCTGGCTTTTTTCAAATCTAACGAAAAATTGCTTTAATTTTTTACTAGCCTTTTCATGAATACGTGATTAATGAAAAAGCACAATCTGGTTCTTTATATTTGCAATTTTTTTTTTTTTTTTTTTGCAAGAAACTTTTTTCCTTATATTCTTATAATGGTATTCTTCATTTTAATAACTTTGGCACATCAGTATTAGCAATTGAATTTTTTAAATATGTGAGTTCCATTTAAAAAATCTTTTACATTTTTTCTGAGAAAGTCTTTATATGTAAATCAATTTATAAGCAAGCAATGGAAGAGCAAACCTTCAAAATCACACATACAATCAAAGTAATATATCTTTGAATAGAAAATCACATTAAAAAAATTAATCAAATTATGTACAAATCATGTGCTATAGAAGCTTTATTTATTCCTTATTTTTATAAGCAAGAAACAATTGATAATTATTTAGTAACAATCATGAATGTTTTCAGCTGGCTCTTGATATTTATGTATTAAAGGCTAATGTGTGGATAAATTGATTTTAAACTTTGAGATATATTGTATCACTCAGTTAAAATATATATCAAGATATTGATAACAGCAACATGCATGTCAAGAGCTACAGATGATTATTTCACAGACACAGGCTTTGAGAAAGTATAGTAAGACCACATTTTTCAAAGTGAAGAGTTAATCTTGGTCCTAGTTGAACTACAAGAGATAGAATTTGCATTTTTTTTTTGTGCCAGAATATCAATCAAGAAAAGATCTTATTAATTTATCTTTTGATACCTTATAACTTATGCATATGCTGTATTAATTTAGAGACAATTGAAATATATAGAAGATATTACAAAATTTTCAGCTCTATGCTACATTCACAATGCTAAAATTAAATTTTTTTAAAAAATTGTGCAAACAGCTAATGTTAAATTTTTGGATATAGCACCTAAATAAATATAAAATGCTCACAAATTATATACATAAATGAGGAAACAAAATTTTAAGTTTTGTCCAAAAGTGTTTGTTGTAGCAATGAATGCAACTTACTTTATTTTGAAATTAAACATTCACAGATTCTCTAATTATTGCACATTAAATTTTTGATTTTCCTTCAACATAAAAGGTTTCCAGTAGAGGCTGCATTTAACATTCTGCAATACTGTACACTACACATAGCAATGTATGGCTTACAGTATCAGATTGTATATACTTTCTATTTATACTCATAATGAATTCTACAATAAATTACATTAGAAATTTCTAGAATTAATTTTTGTAAATATTTGCGAGAAACTTTTAAAACAGGTAAAATTAAAGTTTCAAATTAGCCATTTTTTTATATAATTATACATATATTAACAAAATTAATTTCTTTGCCTAATGATGAATAGTAGAAAGTTAATTTATAAATCATAAACAGAAATGGGTAAAAACATTTTTCGATACTTTAGAAAAGAAACTTTTTTATATTCAAGCAAATAAAATTATAGTTTTTAAATGAAGAGCTAAAAATTTTGAAAATTAACAACAGACTAAGAAAACAGAATACCATTTTGTATATTGTATTTAAATGATGATATTGTAACTATCATGAGAAAATTTAAAATACAACTTTGTAAACTAAATAAAGCAACTATTAAAATGAAAATCATAAAGTTATGCAAACAAACATTTAAATAAAGAAATGTTTTTTCTTACTTAATTTTTTTATCAAAGAAAATTGAGATAAATATAACATTTCAAACCTTTCTATAACTTAAACATCAAAAATAATAAAATATGTATTTTAATTTTTGAGAGCCTTGAAGCTTATTATAGTAACATTACAAATTAAGCAAATAATCTAAAATTAAATTTAAATATCAATATTAATAAAAATATGAATGCATCATGCATTCATCAGAACATTTCGAAAATGGCAAGCATAATGAAAATGACAAACCTTCTGCAAACTAGCAATTTCAGCTTTAAACATTTTTTCTCTTAGATTTGCATCTTCTTCTGTACGAGATAAAGTACTACGCAATTCCTGCATTTGTAGGATCAAACTTTCTTTTTCTCTAGCAGCTTCTTTTTTAGCATTTTCTAATGTTTGCTGCAAATTCTCTTTTGCTTGAAGTTCTAAGTTGGATTTTAATTCCTAAAGAATTAGAAACATCAAAAAGCAAGAATTGGCTTTTTAAGTAGAAATTTAAAAAAAAAATAATAATAAACATATTTATTTATATTTAGTATAAATAAAATTAAACTTAATTTAAAGTCAAAAGCATATAGTTAAAATACTATTATTAAAATAATGAACAAATTTCCAATACTGGCAAGCAATATATGAAAAATAAAATTAAGTTTATATGAATAAAAATATAATAAATAAGAATGAATTAAGGTTCATCAAAATTTTAAATCATGCAAGTGGTAAAACAGCACTTTTCAAAATGTAAATTTCCAGGTCTAATCATAGCCACTGTTAAACAATGGAAATAAATATGGCACTAATGCCTTCTACTTGCATATCAATAGACATGGGTATTTGAAAGTGTTCTGAGTTTCCATCATTCAACAACTAAATATGGCAGGCTATCTAAAAATGGTGATTGCAGTAGGCAATTATTTATGTTGGAATGTAAAGTATTACAGCAACTTCAACTGTTAAATTTTCCACTAAGTGTCAAAATAAAAAGGAAGCAAAGGGAGTTGATTTTATTATTAAGTTTATTTCTCATAATATAGAAATATAAACATCATGTCCTATTGAATACCTATATATTAAACTGCTTCTCAATTTAGAAGTTAATTTTTTCTATGTGAAAATTGTATGAAATCAGTCAGTAATATTGAATAATAAGTGAATAAAGAATTACAAAAATCTAAAGTCAAATTGAAATAACCTTTCTTAAAAAAAATAAATAAATAACAGCTGTATCAGGAATACAGAAATATTGAGCTTATTCATAAAATTTTGAATGAGAGGGAGAATGATATTTTTAGAAATATCGTTTTTTCATGAATATTGAATGCACTGTTTTATTCATGAACTATATAACAGCAATAATAACAGAACTATGAAAATGCTTCAATATTGGGTCATAACATATAGAATTGACCAAAAATTTATATTTTCTCACTTAATAATTCTTTATAAATAAATAGAAAAATAAAATATTTTGGAAAATGTAAATACAATAACTTATATTAATAATTACAATGATTAGATTTATTTAAAATTATAAGAATACTTAACTTTTATGTTGAGTATATTTAATAGACAGTTAAACAATATAAAGTCTATTGGATATTGTTCTTTCATTACTTCAAATATTGCTAAATTTTGAGCATGAATTTATAACTAATTGATTTTAAACAGTTTTCTTAGAAAACTTCCCTACAAAACATTTTTTTTTATCTTGGTAAGAAATCAAAAAAAGTGATGGCAAAAGAATTTGATAAATTTTTGACATTTCAGATACATAAAACTTTCATACACATTTCAGACACATAAAAGTTTTACAATCCAGTGGAGTATATTTTATAAGAACAATAATTTATTTACAATTAATAAAGTTATTTCGTTTTATAAAATTTTTTAATCATGCTAATTAATTTTTCCAAAAATTAGGATGATTGATAAAAAAAACAAAGTTTATGCTTAAAGAATATAAAGATAATGGAAGAACATTAAAAGATCCAAGGACACTGAATATGGTAAAAAAATAAAAATTTTTAACTTGTAAATGAAATGAAATCTATATTGATTGAAATAAGATATTTTAGTTACATTTGTTCATTAATATTAGGTAAATGTAAATATAAATAAAGTTTATACATTTAGAAAATGGCATTAAATCTGTGATATAAGATATGATTATCTAAATATTCGCACGCACATCAATACTCATTATCTTTAAGAAAAAATTCACTTGCCCTAAAATAAAATTACCTGTAAGTATTATATTGAAAGTATTAAATTATTTATAAAAGATTTAATTACTTTACAGAGCAATTTTGTTTGATATCAACAAAATCGTTAAAACTTTTAATGATTTTTCTATCACAGGTTTAAAAAATTTGAATTGGAGGATAAAAATCAAGGTTTTACCTTAATCTATAATATATTTTAATAATGTTTTTATTTACATTTAACAAAATTTTCTATACATTTTTTCACAATTTTACTGAACTAAAAATTTATTAGTCTATTATATTACTTAAACTGTTGCAATATAAAATAACTCTATTTTCTAATACAATGTAGGGAATCCGAAATTTTGCTTAAAAAAAAGTAAATTTTTATTTAGTTTTGTTTCTAATTAAATTAATTTCAAATTAAAAATTTTTTCAACTTAAATTAGAAATGATGAAAAATATAAGCTCTCACAGAAAATAAATTAACTGTACCTGAACTTCCATTTCTTTAGTTGCATAAGATTTTCTTAATTCTGTAAGATCTCTATTTTAAAAGAAATTGAAAGATTTGTAAAGTGAAATATAATTAAAATAACATAACAACTGCATCATATAAAACATAATTATAAATACGTACTTATAGGTACCATCTAGTGATTTCTTCAAACTGAGTTCTTTTTCTCTGCTATCTTCAAGATCACTCTGTAAATAAAGGAACAAAGAAGAATTGGTAGTCAATGTTATTGACACATAAATTGTGATAAGAAAATGTGGCAAATGTATCCTAATATTATTTCTAAATATAAATAATATAATTATTATAAAATTTTTTAAAACATTATCAGGATTTTGATATAATTTTCCTACAACAAAGATTTAATTTATCACATGTGGCACTGGGTTCTGTAAACAATATAAATAATATAAGTTTATTACCTTTTTACAATTATAATAAAGTTATCAATAATTAATAATTATCAATAATTAATTATTAAATAATATTTCATTTTAAAAGTAATCACACACATATATTATGATAGGATGTTATATATATAACAAATTTATTGTAAAATATTTAACAAATGGGAAATTCAGAATTAAATAATAATTTAAATTTAATTTTTTTTATTATGAAATATGGTTTGTATTTTATTATTATACATTCATGACATTCAATCAATGCCAAATTTCAAATATTCTTATAGAAGAAAACACTTCACAAAATTATTTCCAGAAAAAATATCATTTTAATTTTTGACTAAATGTGCTACAATGAATATTATTAAAAACTTATTTGAGAGGTGTTTACAACAGCAATTTTCAAGACATACTAGGTTTGATTTGTTTGTCAAGCAATTGTGTGTCATTTTTTACAAACTACATTTAAGTGAATTCTGAACCAATTGAATATCCTAGACCAAAATTGGGTTAAAATCCAAGAGAAGTAAGATTTTAACCAATGCCTTATTGAATTAAAGGACATAACCTATATATACTAGAGCAGATGCTATTTAAAGAGTTAGAAATTGAAAAAAATGGTAAAGGAAAAATTTATTTAAAAACTCTATTATAGTTTTAATATTTACTGTCAGATATTGGATGAAAAAATATTTAATTGTTTCAGTACATCAAATGTTATATTAATCTCAAGTTATATTAACACAATTGGTCCTAATCTTTTGTCTGGTGAATGCATTTTTCCCACTTGACTGCACTTTAATAAAGAAGTTTAAAATTGGTCTTGGATAAAATTATTTATGGGTGGATATATTAATAATGATACTTTTATTTCCTGTATCAAAATATTAGAAAATGGCAGATAAAATACTTCATGTTTATGATTTTTATTGAGCAAGATGTAAACTAAAATTTTGGAAGCCTTGACAAGTTTTCTAATTTAAACATTAAAATGGGTATAAATAATTTTTAATGAGTGTGGTAGTGAGGGAAAGGATTCAGTTTTATTTAAAAATTATATTCAAATGTAGTCATATTTGATGATGGAATTCCCTAACTACTAAAGCTAAGGTGATAGGAATGGAAGATGTTCAGTTAAGTAGTTCAACAGTAAGGAAAAACTTTAGTCATGTACTTTTATCATATTTTAGAATTCTCTTTATAAGTTTCTATTAATCAAATTTTAGTGATTGCAAATTAACAGATTAATCATTCCACAGCTAAAATTATTTCTTTTAAATATGTTATTATATATGCAGCTGTTAATAATGAATACAATTTGATTTTTTTGTTAGAAATATGAAAAATATAAACAAAAGAAATGGATATTGAATAAAATTTTATTTCTTATATAACAAAATTAAAAACTTTGAATTGCTTTATTAATTACACTGAAGTTGAATAGTAATATTATTAAGACAACTTGAACTACATATGTATACATATATGAGATGATATAGATAGATCAGGAACAATAAGAACAAAATGTGAACAATTTTTAATATATGACAAAGATGCGCGAACATCCTTTATTAGGATGATCACAGTTGAAAATAAAATGGTCTAGGTGAGTACACATTGATTAGTCAGAATTATAGATGGCTGGTATATAATGTGGGTAACTTTATTCAAGAAATTTGATTTTTAAATAGAAAAATGTCAATGTTCCATTAGGAGTGTAATGATTCTAGTACAAATACTTGGTGACAATAGTTGTCTTGTACAGCACCAGGATAAAAATGAATGATTATTAAGTGCAATAAATATTAGTTGATCAGTGAAATGGTGCGAACTATCAGTCAACCAATTCACACGGTAACAGTGAATAATGAATGCTTGATATATATAGATGGGATAAATTCCTTATATTTGTAAAATAATTTCAAAGAGAAGGCGACACTCTCACAAGAAACGTGTACATGGAAGATGAAGGGAAACAACTGATGCAAAACATTTTTCCTTTACAGAAGAAATTGCAACAATGCAATACCCTGTTATGACATTTTTTAAAAACAAGATAATGCAATTGATTAGCTATGAAACTTGCATTATATTCAAATCCCTAAAATTAAACAGAAAAATCTTAAAAGTTTATTTGATTATTGAACTAGGTAGATCACAAAGCATTTAAAGACAATTGAAATGTCATAATAAAAAAGAACTTTCACTGTTTTGTATTCCCTCCATTAACTCAGGCTTTCATTTATATTAAATTTAGATTGTAATTTAAATATTTAATATTATTCATATTTTAATCTAATAGACATTAGAAATGATTATATATATATATATATATATATATATATATATATATATATATATATATATATATATATATATATATATATATATATATATATATATATATAATTCTATTATTATAATAATATACATTACCTTTAAGCTTGATACTTCTTTTTCCAATTTCTTCACTGAATTAGACAAATCTCTTATAGCATCTAATATATTTAATATAAAAATAAAAAAAATAAAAAAAAATACTTGTAAAAATATAATTAAAAGTAATAAGAACAAAGATAAAAAAAATATAATAAGAACAAAAATAATAATGTATAATTGTAACATTTCAGCTATATTGAAAAAGTTAACACATTCACAGCAGATTATTATAAATATAGGAACAATTTTATGCAATGCAACATTAAATGAACACAAGGATATCTAATATTCACACTGCACCAAAATAAATAAATAAAAATTCACTTTACTAAATTAACAAGAGGGCTAAACATATAATCTCCTAATTATAATAATTTTTTATCAACAACATTCCTGTTTATTATTATTATTATTATTGATAATAAACAATAAGAAATTAATAATTCTGTACTATACATTAAAAAAAAAACAATATTAAAGGAAAATTGATGGTTGATGAAAATAAATTTGTTTTCACAAAATTCAAAAATTAAGCCTTTAGTTTAAAATAAATCCAGTTGATTTTTTGACTTGGTAGATCCAGTGAAATCAATGCAATTGAAGACATTTAGGAACACAAGAGTTCTTTGTTTATAGAAAAAACTTAAATATTTTATATAGCTTTATTTTATGAAATAAATGATACAATTTATAACATTTAACTAATTTAAATTTCATAAAAATAATTTTTTTTTGAATTATACTTTTTATTAATTAATATAATATATAAATATTTCATACACTTAAGATTAATACAAATAATAGTGAATTTTCATTTAAATAAAAGGAATCAAATGTATAATTCTTTGAATTCATAACATAAGAGAAAATTCTAACATAAGAACATATTAGCAACTGTTTAAAATTGGACTTCCAAATTGGCGAAAAAATTTGAATCCAAAATGGAGTAATATGCAAACTAAAATTTGTGATTAAAATAAATAAAATAGAATTTTACCAATATGCTTCTTTTCTTGATCTTCTTTTGCACTAATAGATTTTCTTAATCGTTCAACTTCTTTGGTATTGTCAGATAATTCCTCCCTAATTAAATCAATTTTATTACAAAACAATAAAGATATATTGTAAAAAAATCATCAAAATTAACTCTTATAAAATATAAATAGAAATTAATGAAATCTGCATGGTTTATATATTTAAGTTAGTTTCTTTTTCCAAAAATAGTTAAATTATTAACAGCTAATTTAAAAATAATTCAGTCATAAAATTTTCTGTTAGAATTTTCTATATTACTAACTTTAAAGATGTATACATAATGCAAATAGATTATTTATAAAGTCAATGCATTCATAAATTCATAACATACACATGCATTTTTTTTTACAGCAAATTGAAGAATTATATAATTTAATATAAATCTCAAAAACTCTACACACAATTTTTATAGAATTAAATGTTAAATTTCATGATTATTAAAGCTATTAAAATTCAGAAGAATTATTATGGCACTTTATACATAGGACCATATTTTATAAAAATTTGTACATGAAATTATAAATTAAGTCATAAACCTGATTCAAGAAAAAATAAGATAACTTGATTTTTATTAAACTCTTACAGCCACTAATATTTCACAATATTTATCAAATTTTTACAATAATCTAAAAATTTAATAAATGTTTCTTTTTTATTAGAGAAGATTGTTATTTCAAAAGGGAAGAATCTGTTAGCTACAATGCATTTCTACAAAGTATCTTATTGATATTCAAGACAGAATTATGAATAATGGCTTTATCATGTAACTAATATGATATAAATATAATTCCTGACTGCACTCTTATTGAAATATTATAAATTGAAGCACTTTTATGCATTATTAGGTTATAAATTGAAAACAAAGAAATGATTGCCTGATTTATATTTCTTGCAGGGTATGAAAAAATCTTGCAAGATTTCCTTCGTAATAATCTTATTGATTCCATACATTACTTTTATTTAAAGAAAACCATAATTCTTATTAAAACTCATTAGCATTCAACAAACTACAGAGTCTGGTTTGTTTTTTAAACTGCGTAAAATATGCGCTTATTTATTGACAGATATTATGAATAAAATTTTATTCACGAACTTAATGAGTGATGAAATGTGAGGTCAAAATTAATATTTAAAAAACACTTTATGAGAAGTTTCCACACATACTTTTGAGAGTTCAAAGTTTTAGTCAATTCTTCTTGCTTTGCTCTAAGTTTCTTAATGATAGTTGTATGTTGTAGCTCTTTTTTTGATAACTTCTGACCTAAAAATTATAGATATTTTAACCATTTGAAAATGAAAAGATATATATTTTATCAATTATTATAATTAATTTCAGCAATTAAAAGAATATTTTAAACCAATAACTAATTATAACAAATCACTGGAAAACATTAAGTTAGGAAATAAAGAATGAACAGTTAATATGCTTGATTTTTCATTTTACATCCTCTTTCATTCTCAATTGAATACCAAAACATAACAAGATGTAGAAAAGTTCATTAATATTTTCTTAAGATAAAACTTATGTAACAAAAAAATACTTCACAAATCTTCAACTTAACAATTAAAAAAAAAGTATTATTTTTTTTTTTAAATTTGAGCTATGAATTTAATTTTTATCATACCTTCCTCAGTCAATTCTTTGATTTGTTGATCTTTCTCTCTAATGATTTCCTCAACATCTGTAACTGGAATTCTAACATGATTTTGATATTAGTAAATAATATACATCACAGATTTTATGTTTAAATAATTACTTAAAAGAGTTTAACAGTAATTACTTATTGCAAAGTTCCCCCTTGATTTCTTCAAGTTGAGCTCTAAGTGCATCTCTTTCCTTAAAAAAATAATATATATATATACATAAGAATTAATAAAATATACAAATTTTCAACAAGATTTCATTTGCACATTATTTTTAAAGAATGCACCTTATGATAAATAGAATTTATAATAAAAAATAGAGAAACATTTTCCTACTCTAACTGAAACATTTTGAATAAATCTTGGTGATTTACTAAAATGTTCCACTCAATTCCTAGTATCCCAAACAAAACTACACTCAGTGAATATTTATTGTGAACTAAAGTTATTTATATACTATAGGTGTAATTATATTGTGACGATACCAGATGAGCCCAAAATTTAATAGCTAAGCAACAAATAAATGTTACACTGTTGCCAGTCATAAAAATGACCAATAAAAATGCCTTATATATATATATATTATATATATATATATATATTGGGTTGGCAACTAAGTAATTGTGGATTTTGCTTGTAGATAGATTCAGTTGAATTTTTAGATTTACAGATGAAGTACAAATGTAAAACGCATTTTGTTATTTGATAGTTGCCAATTCAGCTATCAATCAGTAAAAAAAGTTTTTTGATCGGTTGCATAGTTTTTGTTTGACATTCATTGAAAAATGGAAAATCAAAAGGTACATTTTTGACATATTTTGCTTTTTTTATTTCCACAAAGGAAAAAACACATCGCAAGCTCATAAAAAGTTATGTACTGTTTATTGTGATGAAGCCTTAAAAAAACAGCAGTGTCAAAATTCGTTTGCCAAATTTCTTTCTGGTAATTTTTCACTCAAAGATGAAAAACACTCTGGTTGTCCAGCTGAAGTTCATGACGACCTAATCAAAGCAATAATCGATTCACATTGTCACAGTACAACACATGAGATTGCAGAAAAGCTTCATGTATCACATACATGCATTGAAAATCACTTAAAACAACTTAGCTATCTTCAAAAACTGGATACTTTGGTTTCTCACAAATTGAAAGAAACGCATGTAACGTAACACATTAACAGCTGCGATTTGCTAAAGAAACAAAATGAAAATGATCCATTTTTAAAAAGGCTGATAACTGGAAATGAAAATTCGGTTGTTTACAACAATATCAAGTGGAAAAGATCATGGAACAGGCCAGGTGAACTAAATCAAACAACATCGAAAGCTGATATTCATCAGAAGAAGGTTTTGTTATCAGTTTGGTGGGATTACAAAGGAATTGCCTACCTTGAATTACCACCCAACCGAACGATCAATTCTGATGTCTACATTGAAGAACTAACAAAATTAAACATTGCAGTTGAAGAAAAGATGTCCGAATTGAGAAATCGAAAAGATCTTGTTTTCCATCAATGACAATGCAAGGCCACACACATCTTTGGTCACTCAGCAAAAATAATTGTCAATATAGTGCTGATCTTGCACCATATTATTACTTTTTGTTTTGGTCTTTACAAAACTCCTTGAATCGTAAAAATTTCAATGATGATGATGATTTAGTACCTGATTCAGTTTTTTGCTAATAAAATTAGAAGTTTTATGAACGTGGAATTATTATGCTGTCTAAAAGATAGCAAAAGGTCATTGATTAAAATGAGAAATACATTACAGAATAAAGTTATTTAGTTCCATGAAAAAATTGTCTTTTATTTTCTAAAAAAAATCCACAGTAACTTAGTTGCCAACCCAATATATATATATAATATTTTAAATTAATTTTTTTGAATTAGTTACACAAATAACATGAGACTAACAGAAATCATAGCTTATTAAGCACTCACACATAGTGAATGATCCTCTTTAAAGTAAATTGACAATTAAAAAGGATGTTTTAAAAAATCAGATAATTATCCTTAGGCATCATCACATCATCATCTGGGAAATCAAATTTAAATAATTAGACATTAAGAAAAATGTTTAATAACTGATTGACGTTAGTTTTTGTGGAAGATAATTGCTTATTGTACTTAAAAGAAACATAAATGAATTTTAAATGTTCCTTTTAATTAGCACTGATAATTTGCAGAGAAATATAAATACAGTCATAAAATTATTAAAAACATGTATTTGTCTAATGAAACAGAAAACAAAAAAATATATTAACAGATTCAGATAATATTAATAAAAAATAAGTCAACCCTTTAATCAAAAAAATGAATTAGTTTTATTATCTTCTTTGATCCAAAATTTAATAGTATTTAGACACACAGGTATTCGAGAAAAAAATCCTTTGAACATGACATTGCTCATGGAATATTAAAGGAAGACAAAGTTGTTAATGATTATCTTTTTTGAAGAACAGATGAGAGAGAATTTGATGAAAATAACGTGGATGAAATACATTGAGTTCAAAATATATAGGAGGAAGAGATTTACAAGTAATATTTTCATCAGAACAATGTTTCATTTGGAATAATGCTGATGGATTTACATCAAAAATATATAATAGATATATTATAACAACATTTAAGATATATTATAACAACAAAAATTTAACATAAATACCTTCTACACAAAATTTTTCAATATGAAAAAATAGATCATAGACTTATGATTTATTTTTACCAAAATATGTGAAATTTTAAGAAATTAATTTATTTGTTTAGTTGATTTTGTTTTTGTGTTTAAAGAAGTCAGATTAATTATTATATGAATATAAAACAGCAATAAAAATTAAATCTTATTTAGAAAATATTTATAAAAACTGAAAAATTATGAAAGCATGTTACTTATTGCAGAACAATAGATTATATACATGAAAGGACTGTACAAATTATACATATGTATGTTAAAGTGCAATATGTAAACATCATTAGTAGTTAAAAATATTTTAAAAATTTTTAGGGAATTGTATTTTTAATAATATCAGCAGCAACAAAGCCTTTTCCTATATTTAACTGAGTGAAATAATTTTTCTAAGAACTGACATAAATAGAAATTTTGGTTTTATTTATATTCCATTCTACATAATAATGAAAAATAATATGACTAATGAATTTAATTATAATCATATAATTTTTGCAAAGAGTGCAAACACAGCAATTTTTCAAAAAAAAAAGTCATGTCATTATTTTTTTTCCTCCATTTTTCTTGTTTAAAAGAAATTTCTTATTAAAAATATTACCTAATCTTTTAATTAATCATATTATATATAATTATAAATATATTTTATTACATACATAAATATATATACCTTAATTGCGTCCTTCCATTGTCCTTCAACTTGAGCAAGTCTTTGAGTAAATTCTCTAGTTAAAGCAGCTATATCTCTTGATTCTTTAGCTTGTTCAATTCTCATTTTCTGCATCAAACTGTTTAAAACTTATTTTGTTTACAAAATATGACAAAATTAAAGGTAATGAAATAAGAAAAGGTATAATTTATTACTATATTACCATATTTTTCATGATAAAAGTAGAAAGTTAAGTAATTCTACTGGAAGTTAAAATATGTAGTAGATTGATAAATGCCAATCAAGATTTTCAAGTATATTAAAGGTAATGTCAAAATAATAAGATTCACCCTAATCCAGTGGTGGAATCACATTTGTTTTTGGGGTGCTATATGCAAATGAGATATTTGGGAATTTTTTTTTCAGTAACATGTAACAACAGCTCATTTTTTTTTTTTTTTTTAAAGAAAATTCTTCTAAGGTTGCTCTAACAATGTCAAAAAATGAATAAATAATGAATATTAAAAAGCCTTACAACAGACTTTGATATTAGATTACCCATTACATGTCATTGATTAACTAGGAAAATTAAAAATCATTGAATATTTTTAGATGTTGCACTTGAGTATTATTTATAGAATTTTCTCTTAAAAATTTACTATTAGCACATTAATTTCATTTTCAAGGAAAATAGAAACAAAAAGTTAAAATTAAATTACCAATAACAATCAAGATACACATACATAGTATGCCTTTTAAATACATTTAATAAAAATATTATTGCAACCATCATTCTAAAATTCCTATTAAACACAGTTTATTTTGATTTTGATTTGATTATTATTATTTCATTTTAATTTAATATTTAATAGAAAACAAAAGCATACTTTTTCAGCCTTTGTTCATTTTCTTGCAATTCTATGTTTTCTTTACTAAGTTCAACTAGCTTTTTTTCTCTTGCTTCTAAAAGTGTTTGCAATTCCTCTTGTTTCTATATAAATGAGAAATAAAATAAATTATATATAAAAAACAAACAAAAAAAAAAAAACAACTGAGATTCAACATTAGTGCTCTATGTGTATAAATGTGTGTGTATATACATACACATTGTCACATATACATTAAATTAGTGAGGAAAGATCCCTTTAAGTATAAGCAACTAGAAATTTTTCTCCAAAACATAGTGGAAAATGTGTACCTACTTTCAGGAAAAATTGCAATTTGAAAAAATATTGGTTACTTACTGTTCTTTAAAGATAATTACAATTTACTTAGTTCCATAACTACAAAATTATAAAATAATAAAAAGTCATGATGCCTTTTATTTAAGTTCCAGTAACACTCCAATTAGTAGAGTCTCAAAAAAAAGACAAAACTCTTTTGCTATGCAAAATAATAGTTCCTCAAAAATCAGAAGAAAAAAAAAACAATATTGTTACAGAGTTATAAAAACTAAATGGTGGAATGGTAGAAAGATATGAGGATTTTTTACTGTATACAGTTTTTTCTAACCCCCCTAATTATACACAGGTAAAGTTAGAAGGGAAAAAAATACTGACAAATTATTTTTTTTTTTGTAGGGAGAAGAGTTTTGGAACAAAGTTACATAATTTAAATCAATTGAATAACAATGGAAGGAATTTCAGTTATTTAAAATCAATATTAATTATGGTTTAAATTAAGTATAACTGCTGTAACCAAAATTTTGAAATGAAGTGCAGTTTAAGTTTTAAGTTACCCAGAAACCAACATCATGGAGTAAATTTAAATTTATATTTGGTGTAACTATTCTCTATTTAATACTCATAATAAATATTAATAAAATATTTTTTATTCATACAGATTTTACATACAGCATATAAATTATAATTCCTTGAGGAATAGGAAACATTTTAAAATTAATCTTAAATTTATATTTTTTAGTTACTTTCAAACTAAATAAAATAAACTTTTTATAATTCATGAAGAAATCCCCAAAGATTGCACAGAACGCTTTATACATAAAATATAGCCAAAAATTATATCAAGTCTTTTTTGAAAATCTGAATATACAGTATAGAATAAGTTTCAGGGAAAAAAAAGTATAAGAGCTGTGATTTTTATAAGACAAAAAAATACTATTTTTTAAATTTAAATACAAAGTCAGACTTAAACTTCTTAGTTTAATCAGTACTTAAGATTTACATATTAAGAAAATTGGAACAAAATATATTTACAATAACTTTCACTTTTAATAAACTTTTTAGATATGCTATTATCATTAATTTCATTTATAAAATAAAGAAATTTTATACAAATGACAAATTATGCTATTTTGTTACTTTTCTAATATAAAATATAAAATGATGGCTGCAGTGATTTAGTTGGTTAGGGCACTGTTCACACTATCAAAAGATAACAAATTTGAATCAAGACCCAACCAAATATCAATAGTATTCATTAATGGTGGCTGGGGCATGTAAAATATGCCATTGTCACAATATATTTCATGTGAAGTGATACCTTGGGCAGTGGCAAGTCAAGTCAGGAAGTCTTCTGCTTTGTCTTTTGTTCTAAGTTATGAAGACTTATCTACTTCCTGGGTCATGATGGTATGACCCTTGAGTGCCCCACTATATAAAGTTACCAACACTTTTCCCTATTGGGCCAAAATTATGCTAAATAATGGTGTCATAGCCAATTGTCTGGACATTTGAAATAAATATAAAATGCAATATATTTTATTCAGAAAAACTCTGTTAAACAATTAATGCCTTTGCTGTTAGTAGTTTACAAGCTTCTCAAAGTAAATGGTCACCATGTACATTACTTTCAACAAAGACGAGAAAACAATTTATAAAATATATTTAAAAGTAGCAAGTATAATTTTTTCTCTTCAAAGAGAATTGAATTTTTTTCCTCACACAACCAGTTAACTTTTTTAAATTAATAATTGGTTTTTATGTTGTTATGTAAATCAGCAATAGAATGCGTTCTAAAGTAAATTAATCCATAGCATAAAACATTTATTTTCCAAGGCTTTACAATGTGTTTATTTTGTAAAATGATGCAAATAGTTTTTGAGGGAGATTAAAAACATGAAAAAGTATAATTTGATTTAATTATATAAAAGTCATTGAACAACAGAACACAGAAATAATTATCCAATTCATAAAATAACTGCTTTAATGTTAATATTACTAAAATTAATTATTCTCTACTGTAACATATTCCAAACATGTAATCATATCTTTAAAAACATCAATTCAATATTAAAAAATAAATTAAGTACTTGAATTCTAAATTAATAAACAAAGGTTCATTTTTTTATAATGAATATTTGTAAATCAAAATTATTTCATTTTTACTCACCAATAATATAAAAACTCATAGAATATAAATCAAATTAAAGTTTTAATTTAAAGAGTGTTAATGAAAAACTTTTAGATTTTGTAATTTGAAAAACTTACTTGTAGAAGCTGACATAAGTTATCATTTTCTCCATAATTTTTATGACATTGGTGACTATCATCTGGAAGGAAAATTAAAATTTATGTATCATATATGTATATATATACACACACAAATACACTAATTACATGTGAACAAATTTTTTTTTCTTTTTGTTATTTCAAACAGATATAATGAGTGTTTGAATGTTTACTTTTTGAGCCTTTCAATAATATTAAGTACACACAGATGTTCAAAATTAAGTAAATTTTCAGATTTGATCAATTATCTTTAGAACTACTGGACTGATTTAATGAAATTTGATATGTACACACATTGATATATTTCAATACAAATAACCATGCAACAGTTATAAAAAACACAAATTATTGTGTGTAATACATATTGGAGTTGGAAGGAATACAACAGTGGTAACAGAATAGAACAAGAAAATGGGATAATTGGGGGTTTGTTCTTTTCTCAGATATACAGGCTTCACAGTGTGATTTTATACTTAAAGTAGTCTTCTGGAAATAATCACCCTTGAAACTTTGGTTCCTGTGGTCATATACAAGTCATGAGAGATATGAGAAGAGGTAGATCTTTGTTTCACCTCACTAAAATAGACAAATGATCATTTTTGGCCATTGTGGCTCTTAGATAACCTTCCCCAGACTTTTTCTCAATAGAACCAATCTCCTGGAACTGTTTTCATAATTTGAATATGGCAATGGATGTTATATTGAACTTTTTACAAATCTGGAGTTTGAATTATTCATTCAGCTCTTTTCAAGAATTCGACAAAATATGCAAATTTTCTTAATTTTGAGCATCAGTATTTTATACAGATACAATCCAATGCTTATATACAAAAAAGAGTTTTTTGAGTAGAATATTTAAAAATATAATTTAAATTCAGAAAAAACAGATTCTATTAATTTTTCATAAAATATTAACAATGATAAGTTGTTAGGTATTTCTAGAGAAAATAATTATATATATCAATCATTAATTTGGATTTAAATAGATCCTTTACAAATCATTTAAAGTCTTGATTAAATTAAATGATTTTAAAAATATTTAGAAACAAATAAAAATTGTTTTAATTCTAGAAAAGCATTTTGTTGATTAAAATTGGAGTGGTCTAAGAGTAGAGAACTGTACAAAGGGTAAAATGCGCAAGCATGTGATAAAGTGCGACAAAATGGTTTAAATGGTTTGGAATGTGCTTCCATGACGAGATTTTTGTTTTATGATGACATAAGGTGATAATATGACATACACAAAATTCATTTTGTGTGCAGCCCTTGCATTTAATGAGTAATTTTATTTGTTTACAATTTAAGAATTTGCTACGTTAATGTTCTTCTTATTGGACTTTTTTTAAAAGTTATATTATCTTGAATTTTTAAAATATTTAGTACTTATAATTTTTAAAATATTGTTTTGAATACTATATTGTTTGATTTTTTAAGTTGCATTATTTTGAATTTTTATTGGGTCGGTCAATAAAAGATCTGTACGGGGTGCTAATTATGTGCCTGGTCAGTTTGATTTATACATCGCAGAGTATGTATGGCAGAGAAACAATAAAGAAAATACGGAAGAATATTTCTTTGAAGCTCTAAAAACCATTCTTTCTCAGCTGGGGGAGTTATTTTACTTTTCATTGATATTTCATTCAAAGAAATTTTATTTTCATTAAAATTTTATTCAAAGGGATTATTAGAAACTCTAGTTTATATAAAAATGTATGCTTACACAAGTAAATGCATCTTTAAATAAACTTTATTGCATGTTTCATGTTAGTGTTAATTTGCAACATACTGAAATTTTTTAAGGTGTGCATCACATGCCTGGTTAATTAAAATTGGAGTTTGCATAAAAAAATTCAATTTGTTAATGTTAGAAGTTTAGCTTTATTGTCCGGTTATCACTGTACTAGGTAGTGCTACACTGAAGCTTTTTTTAAGGTGAGCGGCACTGCCCAGTATATTAAAATTAGAGTTTTAATAAAAAAATTGCTCTTAGTTATTAGAATTTAAATTCTTCAATAGTATGTGATTAAAATGAAATATTGGAAATTTAGATACTTGGAATTAGAAGCAGTGCGTGACTCCAAAGTTGAAGTTCGAACGTGATTGGTATTTAGTAAACAGATATTGCACTTAGTAACATAATTTAGGCTGATGAAATAGTTGTGCAGAGCTTGAAAATCATACCAACTCTGTACAGTTCAGTCGTCTTTTACTTTCAAAGTTTATTATTTTAGAAGGTATATTTTGATAACTCCCAGTAGCAGGTGTTTGATTACTATTTGCCCTAGGGGCAGATGTACAGTATCAAAAAAACTCCTGAATAATTTAATACTGTCAAGCAAGAAATCAAAATTTTTAAAATTTTTTATTAATCTTCTCATTTTTTATTAGTTTTTATTAATCTGTGATATTTTAAAAAAAATCACAGACAATGATCATCTTCATAAAGAATGGTTTATGATGAAAATTTCTCTAAAATCAAGAAATTAATGACTAAACATGTTTATAAAGCATGAAACTAATGGCTTACTTTGAATGCAAGACGAACAAGCATTTATTAACATTATTTTCACAAAAAATTACATAAATCATTGAAAAAAAATTAGTAAGGTTTTTTTTTGGAGAGAAAAAACAGCTCTTATAATTAAAAAACTTTAAAATCCTTTTTATTGATCAATTAAGACTTTTATTTACAAATGTGATATCATTTTGAAATGATTTAATTATTAATTTGATTGCACATTATTCCTTTATTCTTTTTTGAAAAAGAACAAATTCTGATCTTCATTAAATGATCACTTTTCATAAAAATTATAGTTATTGAGAAGTTTTACAAGATTTAAAAACTTAAGTATGTGATTTTTTTATAAATATATACATTCTATAGCTTACAATAGAATGTTTTATAATAAAGATATTGTTACCTTTATCAGCATACGATCCGGTAGGGGAATTTGGTTCATCTGCATAGCATACTTCATCAAGTTCACTGACAACTGGCATCATGCTGTCTTTACTGCTATCTGATGTTGGGCTTTCTGATCTTCTAAATCTGAGAGGACGAGGAAGCCAAATATGCTTTAACGGAGATGCATTACGCTCTCCATTTTCTCCATTTGGTGGAGATAATATTTCAATGTCAGATGATGTTGCTGTCTCATTTTCATCCCCAGATGTAGTTTGCTCTGATTCCTGTTTGGTGGCATCTGATCTTTCAGATGCAATTGTTGATGTTGGAGAATGCCCTCTTGTTGAATTGGTATCATCAACAGAACATTTAACAAATGAACTAGATGTAGTGTGTGACCCACTGCTACTTGATGATTTTGTATCGAATTCTTTCACTTCAGCAGTATCAGTGTCGTCGTCATCTTTACTACTATTACTACTACCATCACTATGGTGTGAGTTCCTTTCGCCATTTGATGAATTTTGAGAGCTGTCAATAAAATGGTGCATTTTTTCATTAGAAATCCATGTTCTACTGTCTTTAAAAGATTCAACACTGATAGTATGCAGAGAACTGTCTGATCCAGGAAAAGGTAAAGTTACACTATTTTCCATGCTACTTTCTGAATTAATATTTTCTTCAGCAACAAAAAGATCAGGCGATAAAGTATCTAAAGCACAGCATTCCCAATTAGCAATATTTTCTGGTACAGTAACAGGTAAATCAGGTATAACTAAAGTTGAGCTACTTGGATCATATATGGAACTGGAAGTTTCATTAGAAAGTGGTTGTGGTAAGGATTCTTCTACTTCAGAGTCACAGTGCTTCAGAGAATTATTCTGAGCTTGTTCAATCACATCATATTCTGATTCTATTCTATCACTGATTTTCTCATCAGATAAAGGCAACTGGAGAGAGAAAAATTCACTCTCTTCCATTTGTTTATTTGAGGATTCATGTGAAGGCAATTTTTCAACAAATGTTTTTGAAATATCTACATTTACAGATGCAATCTCACCATCTTTTTGATTTTTATCTTCAACAGAAGTATCACAGATAGAGGTTTCTACTTTTTCATTAACTGAAACTTCTGTAGATCTATTATCACTAGTCTGTAAACTTTGCACAGTTGTTTCATTAGGTGAATCTTGAAGTTCTTTTAATTTTAATGAAGATCCACCTGATTGTTGTTCTGTTACAACAGTTAGTGTTCTTTCATTGTTGTCAGGTTCAGATACAGTTTCTTGTAAAGTTTCTATTTCAGTAGACAGATTTGAGGAATGTATAGTTTCTTCAGATGAAGCATTTTTAGCATCAGATGGTTCACTGTCTAATGTGACTTGTTTAGAATGTAAATCATCAAAATGGGGTAAATGACTAGATTGAACATCCCCATCAGAACATTCTTTTGAGGAACTTAAAGATTCTTGATAACTAGATGCATCTTTTACAATCTCAGTGGTATTTTGAAGTTCAGATGAATCCCCAGGAAATAGACTAGCTTTTTGTGGTTGAGATAACACAGCCCTATCTTCCCTTTGACTTCTATCCAAAACTTTATTTTTGTCTATATCATTTTTACTTTTTGAATCAACTGTCTCATTATCTTCAATTTTTGTTTCAAATAATGATCCCCAAGTGTCTGACCAAAATCCTGAAGCATTGGTAACAGTACGATAAGAAACATTATCTGAAACATTTTGACTAGGTTTTACATTAATGAGATTATTTGGTCTTGGCTTAGTGGCAGAAGTTGAAGGTTTATCATCTAACCCAAATGCTTCAAAAAAGTCTTCAGCATCTAAATTAAATTTTAACTCAAATGAGTTTTTCTTCAAATTAACATACATTTAATCTATTATGTATATTATAATATATATTAATCTATTATATATAGTATTAATATAATAAAATTAATAAAAGAGACTTTGAACTGCTACAATATTTAATTTTAAAAAGAAAATTTAAAATACCGGTCAAAAAGGTTATAAATGTAACAGATAATTTACACAAGACAATTACAATTTTTCCAATGATTTCACTATTACATACAATAAACTTCAGTTAATTCCCTAAAAGCAATTTAAGCATTTTACATTGAATACAGCTTAATAAACATTGTTTTGTCAAGAAAATTGTAACTGTGATGGTTAAAACTTAAAATACATTCATATTAATTATACCTATCATTATATTATGTGATGCACCTTGATTGTATTTTTAAGTTTGATTACAAGCTTGAGAAACAAATGAAATCTCGATATACATCATCTATATAAATAATGTAATATGTTAAAATGAACATTTTGCAGTAACTGAATAGGAATATTGTGATTTCAATTAGAATTCTATTACTATTTGATATTCAACCTTCCATAATTTTTATTTAATTTTAAACAAACATATTTAAACATTATTTGACTTCCTTTTAATAGCTAAAGCTCTATTTTGAAATAATAATAATAAATGATTAACTCGATATAAGTTTTTTTTAAAAAGGAAATTTATGCAATATTGTTAAAAAATAGGATATAGCTGAACCACTTTTATGTAAGAACATAAATGAGAAAAAAAAGTCAATGTTTACATTGTAGAGAACTACAAATTTAAGAAAGAATTTTGAAGACAATAAAATATAAAAAATTGCAAGAAAATTACCCTATCCCTCGAAGCTGCTTAGATACGCACAATTTCAAAAAACATCTCTATTATAGAAATGTTACATTATTAAAAAAATTTCTATCAGAGACGGTTTTCTAAAAGAAATCCAGAAAAAAGGAAACAAATAATAAAAATTCAGGGAATTCAACATATTTTAAAATTGCTAGTATTAATTATCAGAAGCTAGCATTAATTTTAGAACAGTTGTTTCAATTTTAATTAACTCATATTTACTTACAGAATTAGCTTTTTTTTTTCAAGTTTCTTTTACCTTTTATTTATAATGTTATATAAAATATGAAAAATCATCACAACTCTCAAAATATTAAAAACAACCAGTTTTGAGGAATCTCATTTTTCATACTTAATTTAATAAAAACTCCACAAATCTTAAGTAAATCCTGTTAATACAATGATATGAATGAAAAACTTGGGCTAAAATTCATAATGAATATAAAAAGTAAGGAACTGACTGAAAGTTAATTAATAAAATTATAAGAATATGTAAAGTTTAACTGTTTTTCAAGAGATATATTACATGTTAAAATGACCAGTTTAAATTTCTTTCGTCCATTAAACTAAGTGAATCTTTTTAAAAAAACTCTTGCAATGTGAAACTATTGAAAGACATCTAATAATATAATCCTGATAGAAGAAAGGCGGGATTAAATTACACAGCATAATTATTATAGTTTTCTCTTTGTTATTCTTTTAGGAATCTAATAAATAAATTTAAAAAATATTAAAGCATTTTAAGTTCTATATATAATCACTGTATATCCACAAGTATCAAGTTCTGTATTCATAACAGAAATTAAAATGATTTAATATTAATATTTATTTTAAAACTTATTTTGGAAATATTTTTTTTTTACACAAAGGCAAATTGTAAATGAACCTATAATTTAAATGGATTCCAAATCATTACAATATATACACATGTAATGATTTGGATATACATTGGATATACATGTAATGATTTGGATATACATAGGGAGTCAAATTCTCAAATTGCTGAAATAAAAACTAGTATGCATATGAGTTAGTAACTAACTCTGCATTTTAGAAATAATATAATTATTACTTATTTTACAAACATGAACTAAATAGCAATTTACTGCATACAAACCTGTTTTATTAGAAGTTTGTTTTCCAAATCTGGAAACCTTTTCTTCTTGTATATCTAAAGCTTTATCAATAGTTTTTTGAGCAGTAGTCAAAGCTGACTTGGCAAAACTTGCAATTCCTGCTGTATCAAACCAGCTCATCACTGATATTACAAATGGCAGTGTAACCTTTTTGTAAACATTAAAAAATATTTGATTATTTGAATTATATGCAATATTCAAAATAACAGCATTATAAATAATTGACATTCTTTTTAAATATTAAAAAAATGTAGTAATCTATATTTAACTATAAGTAACATATTTAAAAAAGCAAATCTGACATAAAAATTTTATCTAAAAAATTTTATCACCAAATGAAAAAAATCTTTTCTCACTTTATGCACATCAAAAGAAGTATAAATAAAAAAATAAAATAAATCTATGCATTCTTCTGCACAGGAGCTCTGATGATTAAGCAATAATATGAATAACATTAGTTTTTACATAATTTATTTTTCATAAGCCAGTAAAATCTACATAATATAAGATAGATCTACATACATATATACTTTTGCTGTTACTATATTTTTGTTGTTTACTGCTTAACATATTATATAAACATTAATAAGATACTTTTATTGATACAAATCTAGAGATATGTTATAAAAATCAATATTAAAAAATTTTAAAAATACATAGTAAAACATTGTTTTGAAATTTTATGATACATCCAGGTTCATTTATATAACAAAAAATAATTAACATAGCCTCATTAATATGATCTTTAGAAATGAAATAAGATTCATATAATTTTGTTGTCACGCTACAATCACTTTTTGCATCAGAGTTGAATGAACTGCTGGTTAGAGTTAAAATAAAAACTTCAAGCTAAAATGTTTTTGCTTGATATGGAAATCAAAGTATTGAACTATTAAACAAAGGCCAGAACAGTGTTGTTAACATTTTTCATAATATTTTTATAATTTTTATACAAAACACCCTTCCTTTAAGAAAAGATTTAAAAAGTATATTTAGGCAAGTCTCTAATTATATTTTTATATTTGCTAGATTAGTATTTCATGAAAAATTGGTTTATTTTTTATAGAAGCATCAAAATGAACAAATGTTACTAATTGCAAAATATTAATAAAAATTATAATAGTGTAAGCTTTGATAGAAGTTTTACTAAAAATGCTGTCTAAATATACATAGAAAAAATTTGCAAATGGCAAATGCATATGCACACTGTGTGATATTACTTGTGAAGGATAAAGTATTTCTATCGAATACATGAAAGATAAATTGTTAGGAATTTTAAATACCAATGCCAGTCATGTGAGAAGAAATTTATTTGTTATCATCAGTACAGTCAGCATGGCAGATCATGAAAATTATATTTGAGCTCTTTGTAATGAAACATTTTTAACCAATGGATATAGCATAAGCAAAATGATCATGATCCTAGAGTAATCATAAAAAACATCAATGTGAAATCTATGGTAAGTGTTTTAATCATCACTTGCATTTAGCAATTGACCAACTGGTTAAAAAAAAAACAGCCAAATGTCACCATTGATATAAAAATTAAAATAGTAAGGAGGCATTAGCAAGGCATATGAAAATTGTCAGGCATTTACAAAAAGTACACAAAAATGATGAGAAAAAGAAAGTAGAAAAAATTTTTACTTGTGAAACAAAATTTACTACAAAGTCTGACATCTTATATAGAATTGACACATACACACGGAGACACATTCACATGTAAGCATTGTGATTATTGTACTAAATGCAAGGCAAATTTCAAACATCTGAATTTCACTCTGAAACTGCACTCACATGTGAATTATGTGGACAGGCATTTAGGGCCTCTGGAATACTAAAAGAACATTATGTTTTTATCCATATTAAAAACAGAGATTATCTTTGCACTCTATGCAGTAAACCTTAAAAAACAATAGCGATTTGGAGTATCATAAAAAAAACTCATAGTGTCAACGGCCATACAAATGCAACTTTTTCAAGTTTCAAAAGAATGTTTCATTTAAAGCATCATATAGAAAATGCAAAACACGATAGATTCTTTTATTAACCTTTTCGTCCAGGCGGTACAACTGTTGTACCAACGAAAGTGAGTGCCTCAGAAGAGGGCTATGGTACAGCAGTTGTACCATGGCATGGCTTTCTTCCTCCTTTCAAGCGCTGAACTTTTTTCTACTCAAATTTCTTCCGGCAGTTGAGGGAGATTTAATTACGGCTTTTTTGTGTGTGAAAGTAGTAAAAATTGAAGACTTGTCTGAGAGGAGAATTTTGGCGAAAAACAAGTTTATTGGCTCCTCTTTTTAAAAGGGAAGCATATTCATTTTCTCTTTAGCAAATTTTTTCATTATAATTAGTTACTTTTTTGTCGCTAGAGATAAAATGAAAATACTTTCAATAATAGACTGAGATGGTGTAGATATTTAAGATAGTTGCCTTATAGTTGTGTGTCAGTCTTTCTTCTAAGAAGTTTTAATTTCTGTATAAAATAAAACCTTAAAACAGTGAAGATAAGAATTTATTCTTAATATAAAGCTAAGTTTTCTTGCTAATGTTCTGATAAGAATTTTATAAAAAGATTCGCTAAAGAGTAGAGAATTGTACAGGGGGTAAAATGCGCCAAGAGGGCGATAAAGTGATGTGATAAGTTCACCAAACTGGCTTAACGGTTCAGGTTACGTATGTATGACATGCTTTTTGTTTAAGAGGTAATGTGATCGTGTGACATGCACATTTAGTATGTAACCCTTGAAACTATTAAAGAATAATCTTGAAGCATTGAGTTTCGACATTCGACCTTTGGAGTTTGTGTGTTGCTTGCGAAAATTAATAAGTATGGATGAGGATATATTGAATTTACTTTTTTTTTCAATTTAAGGCATTATAGTGATAAGAAATTTGTTGAATGGGGCATGAAAGTAGGTTTGACAGCTTCATGCATGATTCATCAACTTTTTTATTACCATCACGCTATTTTAAAAAAAGAAAAAAAAAAAAAAAACATAACAGAAGATTTTTTAGATGGGATAAAAACGCTATATTCGCCAAAAAGTAATGATTCAGAGAGTGATGAAGATTAGGTGAGTTATTTTGTTTTTCATTATGTTAGTGTTAGAATGTTCTGCGTATTGAAATTTCTTTAATGTGGGCGTAACTGCTCGATATATTAAAACTTGAGTTTAAACAAAATGTGGTGAAGTTAGTTAACGCTAGAAATTTAGCTTTATTGACCGGTTGGCACTGGAATAGGTAGTGCTACACTGATGTTTTCTTAAGGTGATTGCCATTGCTCAGTACATTAAAAATCGAATTTAAATTAAAAAAAAATTTGTTAACGTTAGAAATTTAGCTTTATTGACCCATTGGCACTGTAATAGGTACCGCTACACTGGTGTTTTTTTTTAAGGTGGGTGCCATTGCTTGGTATATTAAAAACGAATTTTGTTAACGTTAGAAATTAAGCCTTATTGCCCGGCTGGCACAGTAGAAGGTAGATATTTCTTTAAGGTGGGCGCCATTGCTCGGTAAATTAAAAATTGAATTTAAAAAAAAAATGAAATTTGTTAACGTTTGAAATTTAGCTTTATTATTGATTGTAACTGTAGTACGTAGCAGTAAATTTTTTCAGGTGAGTGCAACTACACGGTATATTAAAATTCGAGTTTTAAAAATTTTGTTTTTAGTTATTAGAATTTTAAAACTTCCATAGTACTTAATTATAATGAAATATTCAAAATTTTGATATTGAATTTGGGAAAACAAATTCGGAAAAATGCGCGATTTCAAGCTGAAGTTCGAACGCGATTGGTATTGGTAGATGGATATCACACTTAGTGTCGTAATTTAGGTTGGCAACAGAGCTGTAGAGCACTTGGTATGAAAATTTGAAATTGTGCCAAACCTGTACAGCTCTGTAAATTTTTACCAAAATATTTTCTGCAACTAATACAAGCATATTTTGGAACATACTGTTTGAATGAACATTTTTCAAGTTCCCAATCATTGAGAAATGAACAGAATATTATCATTTATTGTATGACAATGCAATTTTATTAAACAATCAACCTCCCTCACAAAATCCTATTCTATAACCTCAAAGTGGTGTGAGGGTGTACACAGATAGCACAGGTGATGTATGTCTGGAACTGAAACTTGGTTTAGGTTCCTGGTAGGGTCACCCATGGCAAGAAGGCTGTGCTAATACACCTGGCTAATACAGAAAGGTAACCCAATCCAAGGTGTTAGGCTCCGTGCTGATGGATGAATAGCATCAGGGTTATGGTGTCGCTAATTGGCTCCTCGAGGAACAAGGCAAAACCTCGTTGTGTTTGCCTTCCACCTGTACAGGGAGCCTATGCAGGTGGTGACTTTATATTTCCTCCCAGTTTTTAGGTCACATATGAATGACAATAACAAAAAAAATAAAAAAGGATTGGATAAATCACCTGGTATTAACCACTCAGCTGGCGAAACAGTTCCTAAGGAACAGAATACCGGCAAAAAGCACTGGCAATCTGGCTGCCGGAAGAAGTGGAGTTACCACAAGACAACACACAGACAACACAGTTGGAGAACCAGGAGTTCTCACAAAAACACAAAGACGCAATCTAAGGCGTCGCAATAAAGCAAGGGAGCAGGTGGAGACTGCTCAGAAGGTGGGTGGCACCAAAAGACTTACGTCTGAGGTGTCAACCCCTTCTCCCAGTAACACTGCCTCCAAAAAGATCAGGGATGATAGTCAACCTGGGACTTTTGCTCAGGCAGTTAAAAGCCATAAAGCAGCTATTGTGAAGGATGGTTTCCCAACCATCAAACACAACAAGGAGGATGTTGATTCCATACAGCTGAAGATTCTGACCAGGACAGATGAGGTCTTCATAGGAAATCATCTGCCTTGGGTTCGAGGCTTCAGCTTAGTGTCTGGGGCATTAATTCTCCTATGTGATGACCTTGAAACTGTAGAATGGATTAAAAAATCCTTCCATGGTAACAAGAGTCTGTTTGGTGGTGAGGGGCTCAGTGTTCTGGATCCCAGTGATCTACCTAAACCGGTAAAGGTGGCCTTTAAGACAAGGGACATCCATACCAAGGATCCTGCCGTCTTTCTGAAACAGCTAAATAGACTCAACCCAGAGTTGAAGTCTTTAGAATGGCGTACTCTTCAGAAATCTGTAGAGACACATTCTATTAAATGGATCTTCGAGGTTAATATGAAAGCCTCAGAAGCCATTAAAAAGGCAAATTATGACTATATTGGTTTGGATTGGGGAACCTTCAAAATTCTCCGGGACCCAAACCAGAAGGATGTACAGAACATTGAAGAGATGGAAGTTGAACAAGAATGTGCAACTTCCTCTCAAGTAAGTAAATCCTCTCCTACTTCTAGTAAGAAAAGTGAATTATCTAACATTGAAGAACTGGACTTAGATTCTGGTTCTGATATAACCCTGCAACCTAGTTCTCCTCTATCTGAGAGTAAGATAAGGTTCTGCAGGAAACTCAAGTAAGTAAGTCCCCTACTTACAGAGACTTGGGAAGCACTGCTTCTTCTTAGCTTCTTTAGATGCCACAGTGGTAAGTATCATCAAAGTAGCACAGATCAACCTTCATCATAGTCGATCAGCTTCAGCTATTCTTAGCAAAAAGATGACTAGAGGGGAGGTTGACATTGTTTTAATTCAAGAGCCATGGACTTGCAATGGTTCTGTTTTGGGCCTACATGTTCAGGGTTTTAACATATTTTATGATAAATGTTGTTTGAGACCAAGAGCATGTATTGCTATAAGCAACAAATTAAATACTCTCATTCTGGTTAATTACCTAAATGGGATAATGTTGCTGTAAAAGTATCCTGCTTATTGCAAGGAATCAAAGATGAAATCATCTTTACGTCTTCATATCTTCCTTTCGAAGATAAAGACACATTTAATGTGCAAATTGTCAGTCTTCTAGATTATAACAATTTGAGTAAGAAACTCATCATAGGATGGATGCAAATGCTCACCACACTATGTGGGGAAGTAGTGATTGCAACAGATGTGGTGCGGATCTTTTAGAATACATTTTGTTTTATAATTTATCTATTCTTAATAGAGGTAATGAACACACCTTTATTACTATAAATAGAAGAGAAGTCATTGATATCACTTTATGCAACAGTAAATGTGCTGACTTTATTAAAGATTGGAAAGTGTCTGATGAAATAAGCTTATCTGACCACCAATACATTAGCTTTTCTGTTTTAGGAACAAACAGACTAGAGGTGGTAGGTAGGAACACAAAAAATATCAACTGGGGTTCCTACAAAAAAGATCTTGAAGATCTTCTCAAGGAAGGTGACTTCAGTAAGTTATCTTTAGTAGCAGATTTGGAGTTGGCCGTTGATCACATGCAACATGCCATTCTCCAAGCATACTATCAAAATTGTGATGTCAGCAATACTTGCTCTTGTTCTTTGGTAGTCAAAAGAGTAAAGTAAACTGCGAAGACAATGTAGAAAACTCTTTAATAGAGACAAAAAGAATGGTGAGTGGCAGAAATATAAACTGGCACTTACCACTTAAAATAAAGCTATTAGGAATTCTAAAAAGAATTCTTGGCAAAATTACTGCACTGACATTAAAACTGTGTCTGCTATTGCAAGACTCGTTAAAATAATGTCTAAAGACAGGAACTGCTGTCTAAACACTATTAAATTGCCAAATGGTAAGTTTTCAGAATCTGGGATAGAGACACTGGCTGAACTGTTCAGAGTTCACTTTCCAGGTTCTAACGAAATAAATGAAACTCCTAATTTTACTCTCTCTCTCTCTCTCTACATCAAATTGTGGTAGAAGTAAATGGGATGTTGCCAAAAAAATCATAACTTATGATCAAACAAAATGGGCACTAATGTCCTTTGAACCTTTTAAATCACCAGGAATGGATGGAATTGTACAGGCTCTGCTTATTGAGGGAGTTTATTGCATTGCTCCAATTCTCTGTAGAATTTTTAGAGTAAGTATAGCCTTTGGGCATATACCTATTGCTTGGAGGCATACAAAACATCTTTTCTTCTAAAGGCAATTGAAAATCTGATAGACAGATATATTAGAGAAGTCCATTTAGTGGAAAAACCACTTTCTGACTCTCAATATGCATATCAACCTGGTAGATCTACTGACAGTACCATCTACAACTTATCCTTCATTTTGGAGAAGAACTTTAAGGCTAAGGAACTTGCTTTAGCTGTTTTCTTAGATATTGAAGGTGCCTTTGATAAGGTACCCATTGAAACTATTTTATAATCCCTTGCTAGAAAGGGAGTTAATGACACAATCTGTTCTTGGATAGAAAATCTGCACAATAACAGATTTGTTAATGTCTCATTTTTAGGTGAAAACATAATGATCCAAGCCAAAGTTGGTTATTCACAGGGAGGGGTTCTTTCACCCATCTTATGATGCTGTGTTGTAGATTCCCTTTTAGAGATGTTAAAAAAAACAGGCATAACCACCATTGGATATGCAGGTGATTTAGTTATAATCGTCAGAGGTAAGTTTGGTGAAACAATCTCTAGTATCATGTCCAACACCCTCAAACTTGGTGTAAAAAAGTGACTTGGTATAAAAAAGAAGGCCTTTCTGTAAACCCTAAAAAAAACATTATGGTAGCTTTCACAAAGAAAAAGAATCTTAATCTGAGAAAGATAACTTTTTTGGTCAACAGTTAACTTGCTCCAAAGAAGTTAAATTCTTAGGAATATTTTTTGACATGAACTTAAGTTGGAACAAGCACTTCAACTTTTGTATTGAAAGAGCAAAAAAAAAAGCTTTCTGGTCATGTAGAAATACATTTGGAAGAACTTGGGGCTTAAATCCCAAAGTTATTCATTAGATTTACACTATGATCATTTGTCCCATCATTACCTATGGCTCAGTGGTCTGGTGGCCTAGAATCAAAAATGAAACTGCTAAAGCAGAATTAACAAAATTACAAAGGATGCTTTGTGTAGCTATCTCTGGGTGTGTTCGAACAACTTCCACATCTACACTAGAGCTTCTGCTTGGTATGCGTATGTATCCTCTTCATATGCGTATTAAAGAAGAAGCAATACTTAGCATGAAGAGGCTTAAAAATACAGTTCACTGGAAGAACTGCTCTATGTTTTTATTCTAGGGAAACCTTAATGCTGATGCAACTAGTCATCCTTTTATAAGTATGCCTACTGATTACACGATTGTTAAGTTTGCTTTTGATAAGCCTTATACAATCAAATTTCCCTTGGGAGAAGACCGGAATAATGTTGCCATTAGTGAAAGCTGTATTTACTGGCATACTGATGGATCAAAAATTAATTCCAACACTGGGGCTGGTATTTGTTGTCCTGCTGATGCCACAAAGCTATCATTCCCCTTGGGTAAATATACAACTATATTACAAGCAGAAGTCTTTGCCATTCTCATAAGCAGTAGAATATGCTTGGACAGAAATTATTCTTGTAAAAGAATAATTATCACTTCTGACAGCCAAGCTGCATTACTAGCTCTACAGAAGTCTACTGTAACTTCTGTTCTTGTCTGGGAATGTTATCTCCCTTTGTCTAAATTAGCTAATAATAACCACATCACTTTAATGTGGGTGCCTGGGCACTCTGGTAGCTGATGAGCTGGCAAGGACTGGATCAACAACTGACGTTTTTGGTCCTGAACCAGTGCTAGGCATTTCTAAAGAATTGATCAGAAAGAATGTCTTTGATCTCTTCAGAAAACAACAGTTTATGAATTGGTACAATGCCAATGATCAAAGACAAGCAAAGCTATTAAATAGCACGTGCCCTAGTAAAAGGCAAAAAGAATTATTAAAGCTCAATTGAAGCAGTTTAAGGAAAGCAGTGGGACTACTTACACAACACTGCCACCTTAAAAGGCATCTCACCATAATGGGAGTTTCAGATGATCCCACTTGTAGAGGTTGTCATTATATGGAAGAAACTTCAATACACATCTCATGTGAATGTGAAACCTTTACAGCACATAGATTTGAACACCAGGGTCAGCACTTGATTGAACCTTGGATGTAGCAAGAAATTCCTGTAAAATGTCTGCTAAATTTTGCTTCAGCCACTGGTCTCTTTAAATAGGGCTTTTTAAGGGATATAGTACAATAGACCTATGGTCGTGGTGCTAGGTTCTTTCAGAACCACCCTATCGCAAATCTAAATCTAATCTAATCTAAGCAGTCAACCTGAATGCTATATATAAAGTAGAAACTCAAGATTCGTCTGGCTACATTCATTGTGCAAAACGTTTTATATTTAGTTACACAAACACGCAGAAAGAAAAAGTCCATTTTTAAAGCTTTTTTCTATTTGTTCAAAATATCTTTATTTACATTTTTAATACCATATTGAAAACAGGCATGCTGTTTTCAAAAATGTTTTTGAAATATTCAGTTAGTTTTTATTGCTTATCAGTTTTATTATAACTAATTGGAAATTCATTACTTTAAAGATGTCTGTAATCATTTTACACAATTATTTCAGAAAATTCTCTGTAAATTAATGTACTCCATCAAAGTTTTTGAAACAGACTAAATTTACTCCACAAATGCATGCATATAATCTTGAAATTCTTATAACATTTCTCAATTTAGTATAAAAGACAAGTAATGGAAAAAATCAATTGCTTGTCAATAAGTATAGTAGTTTTGGTAAACACAGTTACATTTTCATGAAAATTATTGCAGACCTAACATGGTGTATCACATTCAAAAGATAAAGATTTGTCATGGTGAAAACTCATTGCTTAAGTGGGGTGAAAATGACCCTCTCCTTTCGGCCAAGGGGGTAGGAAATGTCATCTTCTCGCGCCATCATTAGAGCAGTTTTTTTAAACAGTGACACAAGGCACAAAAGGTTAAGAGTGCTTAAATCAAAAAGTCAGACCGAATCTTAGATTTTTCATAAATAACTGTTTACTTTTTTGAAGATAATCAAGAATCATCATATCATGATTTCACTCCAATGAAAATTAATGATATTGGAAGAATCTCCAATGATCCACATAACAATATTGCAGAAAATCTAGAAGACAATAAATTCTTTGAGATATTCTATAAAGAACATGATTATCAAGCTTCTAATATTAATAAATGTAATATTCAATCATCTGTGCCTCAGAACAATGTATTCCAAGACTTTCAGACTTATTTGATTCATATAAAATACTTATCAGAATTTCCATTGACATCACTTCTGACAGCATGTAATGTTAGTAGTGAAGTTGTGTACTCAAGACAGAAAATTATGAGATTAAACATACATTTTATTAATTATGACAACAAATTACAAATTTCATCAGGTATATTATGAAATCCCATAGTAATAAATTACAAACGGTAGCTAGATACAGCATTTATATATAAATTACATGACATTCAACAGTCACTTTATTTACATATGAGGTTTAGTGACAGCTGAACCTTTTGTTTAAAGTGTATTTTACGTGAAGTGGTAATAAAATAAATGAATTGCTAAACTGTAGGTATAGCACAAACCATTCAAAGTATGAGATTATAGGTCTGATTTAAATCAGACCTATAACCTCTTTATTGAACAATAGGAGATATTTGTGGATTTCTGATTTTTTCATAATGTATATCAGTCAGAGTAGAAACTTGAAAGTTTTCAAGCTTTTCTATTTGTGACACATGATATTTTTTGGAAAATCTGTTTACAAAAAATGATAATTGAATCTTTGTAAAAAGCTTTTCCGAAAAATAACAAGTGATGAATATTTTAATTCTTTTTGACAATCTTCATTTTCCAGACTATCCATGATGTTGATAGCTAACTGACTTGTTATATCTTTTTAATTTCAATGATTAAATCATCCCAAAATGTGGTTTATTGCCAATTTGACAATAGTTAATTTGCTAGAAGTTTAGCTATATTTGGTATTGCTATAAGGGGGACACTGAATAGAAATGAAATTCATTATTTTTCCACTACAATTAGAGAATGAATAATTAACCAGTCAGCTGAGGAATTCTTCAAAATATAAGGTGTTAATGTTTCAACTTTTTTAATATACAGTATAATATGAAAGTAACCTTTTAAAAGTAAGTTTTAACCCCTTCTGGTATTATGACGAGTGTAGCTCATCATCGGTGTATCATGCCATACGAGCATGTATCATGCAATGACGAGCTACACTCGTCATGCGACTTAAGTTACTGTTGAATGTGATAATTAATTTAGTTTAAAATTTCTAGTGTAAAAATAGATATTAATTAAGAATATGTAAGAATTATAAAATGAAACAAGTTTTTTTAATAAAAATTAAATGGTTATTTCATGCACAGTATTTCATTATTAAATCTTCCCGGAATATTTATTTCAATTTTCTGAATTAAGAAACTAGATTTTATGAGAGACATAACATTTAACTAACAAAATCACACTGTTCTGATTTTAAATTAATTAAAAAATAAACAGAAAACTGTAATATTTATGCTCTATAACAGATATAATGTCAGTAATTTTTAATAAAAATAAGATAAAATTTAATAATAAATAAGCTAATTAAACATAAAAATCTTAGAAAATAAAAAATCTAAATTTATAAAAAAGTCCATTCATTAGATTTTCATTGCTTGATAAAAATAATTGTTTTAATATGAAATCTTAAAAATTTCTGTAGATATCAACAATTTGTTAAAAAATATAAGTTTTTAATCAATGTAATGTTCATTAAGAATATTAAAAAATTAATTCTAATTGGAATCAATAGCTAATTGCAGCACATCAGAAAATTTTACAACACAGATGCTTGTTTTATATTGTATTGAAGATTGTTTTCAAATGAATTTAACAGTCTAATAAAAGTTTTCTTATCTATTCTCAAAACAACTTTATATAGACATAGTTGTAAGTATTCATATCAATCACATATTCTATTCTCAAAACAAATTCTTAAATTTTCTCAATTTCTGTTGTATTAATAAATGAAAGTAACCTATTAAAATACATTTATTATAATATATTCTTTTAAATAAAACTAATTAATTTTATGAATTAAATATGTGTGTTAACATAAAAAAGAAAGATTCCTGATTTTCAATGAAATAGTTTAAATAGATACTCACATATTAAAGAGATCCTATATAGAGTGATGATCCCATAAAATATTGCTTCTCTCTCTCTCTCATAATTCTTTTATTAGTTTTGTAATCACTTAATCATAGAACAACTCAACATTTTCGATAATTTATTTGACTTTAAATACAAAAGCGAAGTACTTTAAAACTACTTTATCTATCATAATTAGCATATAAAAATTTTCTTTCATTTAGGAATTCAAATTGTATTGATTTGTATCCTAATTATTTTTTGAAGGACTGCATTTTAATAACAATTTTAATATCTAAAAATTATACATCAGAATTGTGGAAAAAACACAATATGTTATACATAAGCCATTTTACATGATATGCTGTATATAAACCATTCCGAATCATGATGCTACATTAGAAGTATCTAATGAAATACATGATGTTATAATTAAGAATAGTTATTATTAATTCAAAATTATATGTAATGGATGCCTATGGAACATGCAATAGAAAAACATGAATTTTTACAGTGAATGTAAACACTGTAAAAATTATATTTATTATTTTATATATTATTTTTTACAGTGTATAAATGAAAATACTGCAATTGTATTTATAGAGCATGTTGAATAAAAGTTTTTAATAGCGATATTAGATTTTTTTTTTTGCTTTATTTTATAAATTAGTATTTTACAGGAGCATGATATAAGGGAGTCCACTATGATATCAAATGTGACTCGAATAATTTACAGCAATTACCAAGATTTAGAATATTATGTAACTGTTTTTAATTTAACATTATCGTGGTAGTTTTAAATTGTTTATATTTTTTTTAATTTTATAAAAAAATTGAGATTTATAAACATTAATAAAAAATATAAAAAAAGAATTTTTAATGTCATTAATTTCAATTAAAAAAACTTAATAAATAAAATACTATAAAATCCCACAACTTTGTTTCAGTTGAATTCCAAATACAATACAAAATGGGGAAAACTTTTGATTAACATAGAACAAAATTAAATAAGTTTATAATTAAAATTATATACAGAAAACATACGAAGTATAGATTAAATTCATAATTTGTAAAAGTGTATTTTTTATTCTTTTTGTAATATTTTTAAATAGAGATTCATATATGATTAATTTTCATTTAACTAAGACAAATTTAAATGTAAAAATTGCATCCAATATAGATAGCCAGCTATTGCTTGAGGATATGAGATTACATATTATAATGTTTACAAATTAAATTATCAAGCACATTGTTTTACAAAACATAAATATTCATTGAATAAAATGCTTTTAAAACAGACTATTCCTTCTAATTTTTTTTTTTTTCATATCTAGATATTAAATCGGATTTTTTCTCCCTTCAATTTGATAGTACTCACACACCTTACAATATTTGATAGAAGCAAATATTTTAAAAATATGCTGAAAATTAAACAAACTCGTGATTCTAAAATAATACATAAAAGATAATTAATTTTTGTTATATTTATACTTCTAAGGAATATTAAAATAAATTGCAAGTTTTTTAAGCACTCCATTACACATTTTCTAGTCAGAAATATATTTACGAAAAAATTTAAATATACACCAGAGAAATATTTAATAGGTATTACTAATAATTAATTTAAGACATAACAAAGATTTTAATGCATTAATAGGGAAACACTTCACATTTTCTTTTGTCAAGGAAATTATGATTCATATAAAACAAATATTTTAAAATATATACCAGATAAATTTGTCCTTGACATAAATATTTTGCAACAAATATTTATTTAGACATCTCAAGCAAAAATTTTAATTCACATTTATTTATTATATGCATTAATCAAAATCATGTACGCAAAACGTTTTCTCATGACTATTACATTAATGACATCATATTTTAGTTTCGGTATTACAAACATTGTAACTTAATAGTGTCATAATTTAAAATATACAACTGCAATTATAAATCAGCACACAAAAAATTTTAAGTTTATTACTGTACCTGAAAAGCTCAGTTAGTATATTTTGAAATCATTGCAATAATACTGAAAAATACCGCTAAATAAATATTTGTAAAAAAAGTTATCTTATGCCACCTAGGATATGCATCGTATATGTAAATAACGATATGTTGCCAAGTTGAATGTAGTTTCGCAATACCAAAAAAAAATATTAAGTTCATCAATGTGATTTAAAAAAATAAATTGATACATATATAGGACAATAATTTATTTTGTATGAATACGAAGCAGTTTTATTTCCATCTTTGAACTAAAATAATTTAAACTAAAAATGAATCTGGCTATTAATTCAAATGTAAATTCGCAGTAGGAGTACATTTTTGTAACCGCTAATCCAGTAAACAGCGTGCTTCTTTTGGTGTTATGATGGCGGTAAATTTTAAGGATCTTCTGAAGTTCTTAGAAACATTTATAATACACATTATTTTGCTATCTTTTATCATACAATATGGTAAATGTGCTAAATTGTCAGTTCCAAGAATTCTCTTACCTTATAATACAGGTGTACCAACTAATTATACACTAGAAGTCAGAGATGGAGGTTGCTATAAATGGTGAACTTCTTCCTGTACTTGACTAGTTTTATAAAAATACTGATTTAAATAGTGACAGTGAAGTTAATTATTGTCGCTCTATAAGCAATTAATCATTTGGAAAGCTGTGGTTTACATTACTGTATTATTTGCACAATTATCTATTAATACCGGCTTATCTTAAATTTTTGTGGGTTGTAACTTAACTAGCAACATCATTTATAACTCATGCAACATTGAAATGTTTTAGTCAAATAAGTAATCCAGGTTAAATTTATACAAAATTTGTCTTCGACATTAATTTTAAACTTTTCGTTCCTAATAAATCGAAAAATTTTGGAGGAAAAAAGTTGTTAAAATTTGTAATTCTGATTCAATTATTAGAGGTATGTAATGAATGACATTCATTAAATTTAAAGTGTAAACATTTTCGAAAATTGAGATTTTTAACAAGTTATTTCCACTTAAAATTTGTAATTACTGAATGGAAAACTAATTATATAATAAAAAAAATATCCAACAATATAAAGTACATAGTTTCTTTATATTATTAATTTAGATCTTTTAGTAAGGAATCTAATTAAAAGTGTTTTGAATAATTTGCTAAAATTTTAATGTGTTTATTATGATAATAAAAAATGATCTTATAAATCACAATAAAAATGTCTGTAATATGTTGAGCATTAACAGTTCTTGTATTGCGAACAGAAAACCCCAGCTTAAGGCAGTGATTACTGAGATAAACATTGTAAATATTTTACTTAAGTTTACTATGTATTTATGTTAATTAAAATTATATTTAAAAATAACATATTTTGAGAAAATTTTTAATCAACTGAAAATTAAAAAAAAATTGGAAGATTAAACTTGTGCGTTAGCAAGTAAATGTATTTATACCAAGTATTCATGATAATAAAGTTATTTTTGCACTTTTAATTAAAAGATTTTTAAAATAGCATAATCAATAAACTAAATATGTAATTTTAAAATTAAATTCTTATATATGAAGAAAAACTTGTACTGAAACTAATATATATGAATTTTTTTTTATGATGACAATATTTGATATTCTTGCTTGTTGCTTATTTTCATTATTTTTAGATAATTTATTAGATTATCCTACCTATAAATTTTTTTGTGTTTCTGCTATATATTTTACACATTACATTTTAAATTTGATTTCAGCAAGTATTTAAATTTTAATATTTATGAATATTTTTCACTTGACGTGCTTTCCATTAATTGTCAAAGAATCAAGTGTAAATATATTATTTGACTATGTTGAAAATAATAAAAAAGAATCTTAGTATAGGTAATGTAGTGGATTTAATAATATTTATGATGATAAAATTTGCAATTAGTAGTTTTTAGTTTGTTGGCATGTTTATGTATTGCCGTTTTGAGACTCAGTTTTTTTTATTTTTGCCTATGACCAGTTTTGGATATCATTGCAGCTGTATTGAATTTAAATACTATTAAGAGTTAACAATATAATTAAACTTATATTTTGATTAGAGTTTTACATTTTCTTTTGTTAGGATTGCTGTGAAAATTCTGCCATGTTTGTGAAAACCTGATGTATTTGTTATTTGCTCATACAGTTGTTCAAAAATTTTGTTTTAAGATGGAATAATTATTTTATTGTTTTGTTGTTGAGTTTGAGATCTGGAATCTTGTGAATTTAAATGATTGAATAGCTAATATTAGGTGCTCTGCAAAAGTATAGTTTGCCTGATAAAATTGTCTGATATCTGATTGTTTGAAAAAGGAGTGTCTTTGTGAATTATTTACACACTTTAATGTGAATCACATAGTTTTCTGCAATCCTATCAATTGTGCCCATACCAAACGCATTTAAGGGAATTTAATCAACCTTAAAGTGCAGAATGAAGGTCACAGAAAATTATAAATAGAGGGATTTGCCTTATACTAAGTAAAATACATGAGGTGGCGAATTTACAATGGCAAATCATTTTCAAAACAGGTGAAAGCTATTTATCCCAATGTAATAATTAACTCCATGACTCGCCTACACCCCTATTTATGTATGTATGTAGTAACTTATAAAAAATGAAAGAGGTATAGAAGTTTGAAATTTTATTTGGACATTATTTTATCTTGTAAATTTGATATTTGAATAATAATTGATATAATTTTAGGATTATTAAAAGATTTGAATGTTTCCTTATATGTTATGTTTATATATTCAGCATTTTGTTATTAGTTTTTTCTTTATTTTTCCTTATATTATGATGACAATCATGAAAATATGATTTTATATTTCTGAACATTCATAAAATCCTCATTTTGTTGTTTGTAATGTCACTCTAAATGTATCACATTAAGCTAAAATAGTGTGAAACATGTTTCATTTATTGAATTTTTCCAAAAAAAAAAAAAAAAAAACTAGCAGCAATTAAATTTGATTTTGGTAGCAGTTTTCTTTTTAAACTATCTACATTTTATTCTATTAAAATGTATTTTAAAATATTTTATTTAACAAAAAGTAACTAACAATTAAAAAGTTATAAACTTTTGAGAATTGAGTTATTAAAAATATGTACATAACTGCTCTTTCATTTAGCTTTTGATATTAATTTAAAATTTATATTAAAAGCATACTGATTATCAAAGTAGTTGTAATCAAGAGAAACATATTTTTCTTATATTTTATAATTTTCCTCACATCTCTCTATCTCTCTCTAATGTCATGTAACTAATCTCACATCTAATGTCATCTCATATAACTAAAAATATTGGTCATGAAATCATGACCAATATTTTTAGTTATATGAGATGGTTGGGAAATATTTACTATGGTATACACTAATTTGTGATTAAAATGTAAATGTCAAAGGAGTACATAGTTACTATTTCCAGATTAAAAGTGTATTGTCCTTTTTGTATTAAAATGGTGTACTAAATATTTCTTATGATGCAACTAAGTAATTTTATATAAACTTGTGATTCAAAAAGTTTTACTAAGTGGGAAACTCACAATCAACTTTCATTGCAAGCACTGTAATTTTCTTGCTAACTTAAATCTCACAATTTTGTGTAATCTTTGACTTTAAATTTGAGCTGTTTCTGACTTTTAATATGTGGAATTTTTCAAAAATCGGCATAATCTTTTAATATCTACATTTGAATATTTCCTTTTGTTTGTTTACCACATAAATGCTTCATGGCTTAATACTAAAAAGTTAACTTCACAAGTTATAAAACAAAAATAAAATTACTGTAAGAACAATTTTGTTATTCATGTTTGATCAGTAATATGTACATAATACATTTGTCAGTGTTTCCATTTGATTAATCAAACAAATCCACACCTTCAAAATATATCATATTTAGTGGTATTAGCAATGTTTAACAACCTACAATTAAACTAAATCAATAGGAAAAATATTAGTTTTTTATAATAATTTGATTTTTTATTAACTGAGCATTTGCACACACAAAAGCTCTTTTTACTACTAGGCAGTAATGAATACCTGACCAATAAAGCTTAATTAATATAAATAACATTGATTTTAAAAATACTTTGATTTCCATCAATCAAATGTTAGCATATACTTTAAAAATATTTTGTATAATTCAATGGCAAAAAGAGTCAACAAGTGAGCAATAACTATAATTTTTTTTCCAATGGCAGATTGTAGACAGTTAAAACTGCAACAGAGTCTGTTAATCTATTGTTCCCTGATACTAAGGAACTGGCCAGACACAGCGACCTCTTAGTCGCCGAGGCCTTGCCCCGGGTGAACCACAGGGGGTGGGCCACCTTTACACCCTCACAAATACCATAGGGACCCGTTTATAGGGTAGGCATCATTCATACTTCATTTACACACACATGGAAAGGACAAAGACAGGATAGAGAGAGAAAGTACATACATACCTGAATCGAGATTCAAACCCAGAACCTCCCTATCCGTAGTCAGGCATGCTGACAGCTGGACAAGTTGGCCGATGCAATAACTGTATCAATATAAAAATATTTAACTCTTCCAGAATCATGCAGCGTGTCTAAATTTTTGCATGATAATACTACCATTACAATGATTTTACACTTCAAAAAAAAAACATGTATTCTTAAAATATTTGTTATATAATATATAATAAGGTTTATAATTTAATACATAAAATCACAAACTTGAATAAACTATAATACATAAAGAAAATTACTCTTCTGTCTTAAACATTATCATCAAATCAATTATGCTCTGAAACATTGCGAGGCATAATAAGGATTACTCAAATTTCCAAGTTCTACTCACAATGGAGCTTATCACAAATAATTTAATGTGCATATTTGAAACTTCTCAAGCAAAAGAATACATTCTTGTAAAATCTATGAATTTAGTTCATTTAGCACTTCCTCTAGGTGGTATGATTTTGTCACTTTTGAATATAAATTTCCTTTAATAATCTCTAGCCTAGATTCATTTTAATTTTAAAATAATCAATTGTATAATGTCAGTAAAATTTTGTGTAATAATGAGCAATTTGTATAATTCATTATACTTATTTGTATTACATTTTGTAATATTGCTTTAAATTATTTTTCTCTGCCATTGTAGGAGTTCAAGTCGGTATGATTTAGTTTCTGTAACTCCGATAGATAAAGAAAGAGAGTTCTGTGCAACTAAAGCATTAGTATCAGCAGTATCTCGCTATCCAGATAGAGAAAATGCTATTGTATTAGCAGAAGATGAAAGTAAGTCATAATTACAACTTATCGTTGACTTTCACTGTTGTACAAATTTTGATATTGATTTATTTTTATATTTATTTTTTTTGATATTATTTTTATTTAGAGACTGGACAGCTGTTACGATGTGATGTTGTTATTGATTCCATTCATTCTATTGAAATTGTTACTACAACTAGAGTTTTGTTCCTCGAGGATGCACCGGAGGCATTTGAAGTTATGGCTAAAAATGATCAAGGTAAAAAAAAATATTGCGATTTTATGTAAATAAGAAGAAAATTTTCTTTACAATAGTAATTTGTTGATTTGTTTAAAGAATAAAGTATTTTGTCTGTGTCATAATTCAATGAAGAGTAACTTGTGAAGAAAATTAACAGTAAGAAAATAATGACTCTTTCTTTGATAATAAAATATTATCTTACTTTATATCCAGGTGATACATTTTCAAGCCTAGCTGGTGTTGCTTTTCAATGGTCTTTAGAGAGTGACTCTCCTACAAATGATGCATATGGTGTTCTGCGGTTAGTATTTGAAGTTACCTAATTTATATTCAGGAAACTTGCCTCATATATTTTATTTAACCACTTTCATTATTTGTTTAGGGTTTCTTAAAAATTATTCATTAATAATTCAATTATCTTGATATATCTGAAGATTTGTTTTCTAATGCTTTTATCCCCTAATGTGATTTTTTCACTGTAGTACTGTAATTGTTTACTATATAGCTAAGTTTCTAGAATTTTCCTATACAGAATTTTTACATCATATTAAAAATATATTAGTTTTTTTATTTATTTAAATGATCTCATACCATAGCTTGAAATTTAGATATAGTATTTAAAGAAATTAATAAAAAAAAAATTATGTTTATGTGATTGCACAGGTATGTAATTAATCATAATATTGTAAATATGAAGAGGAAGGGGTTAAAATACTCAAAGCAATAAATTCTGGAAATTTTATAAAATTTTTAAATTAGATAAATTTTATCAGAATATTAATTTAATTAACAATGACTGGTCCAAAAATTTAGCTATTTTGAATAAGTAGTGTTATTTATTATTAACTGAAATTTATACTACTTATAATTTAATTATCATTAGGTTTTTTATACATGGAATATTATATAAGACATTAAAAAATTTTATTGTAATGCTTAAGGATTTTCTTCAGATACTTATCAATTATTCTGATCATTTCTCCTAAAATCATATATTTTCCTTATAGTTTGAAATATTTGAAGAAAGTTTAAAACTGTACTTTCCTCTATTACTTAAATAGTTGGTTTATTTGAGAGTTTGCTTATGAGAAAATAATATAACAGTATGGTGTTCTGATGAGATTTTATTATTGATCAAATATTTTAAATCATATTTTTAAAAAATGGCTATTAGATGTCAAAAATAGTTTTTGTTTTTTAAATTATTTCATTGTATTTGTTCTTAATAGAATCTTTCAATATTTTTCATATTTTTTTATAATGTTATTTATTTTATGGCAAATTTAATCTTAATATTATCAATCCATTTGTATTATTATACACTATAATTGCAATAAATCTTTCAATACAACAAATAATATACATTTAAATTATCAAATTAGAGTTACACCATCAGATTCTATCAAAAACTTAAACTGAGATTTTTAATGGTGTTTTAATAACACTAAATCTAAGTTGGGCTAAGTCATAAGGCGACTCGCTCTAAGCATATTATACACAATTTTTGATTGATAGTTTTTAGAATGTTTGATGTGTTAAAAACTTTTTAGCTATAATTTTAATCCTATAATCTATGTATGCATATATAGTGATCCCTCATTTTTCATGGTTACTGGGGTCAAGAACCTTCTGCAAAAGCTGTAAAACCGCAAAGTAGGGTTTACCCCAAAGAACATTCATGTATGTCGGCACACGAATATTTTAAATATGTAAACAGTATTTATTTTACGCATTTAAGAGAAAAATTGGAACTGTATACGTATTTACTTAAATGTGTTAGTGCTAATTTATAAGGTCAGTTACAAAACCTTACATTGAACCTTATACAGTAATAAACATTAATCAACATTGCTTTTTGAGAGAGGAGAAGATTTTGCATTTCTTGTGTTAATGGTGGAGGAGAGGCTTTCATTTGACTTGTAGAAGCTGTAGGCTCTCTTATGGAAAGACTCTTTTGCTAGAGATGCTGACAGTAGAGCAGAGTGCTTTACCTTGGAGAGGAAAATGGTGATTCGTTTCCTTTATTTTTTCTTCAGAATTCCTCTGCATAAGGACATAATCCTATCAATGCGATTGCTGAACATTACAGCTTGAACTATATTGTTGTCAATGTCTTGTGCAAATTACTGCACCACTCTTGCCATATTGCACTGTTGTCGTAGATTCTCCAGGATAAGGGCACATTTTTCCATTTCTTCTCACTTGCTGACTTTATCATCTCAAAAAGATCATCGGTCCGTGGGTCCGAGTAGCAATCAATAAGGTTTCTGATGTCTTTTGTCATGTCGATAAATTCCTTCATTTCTTATACTGTTCTTTCATTGGTCGATGTCACACAGGAAACCAATCATACTCTTATGAGAGCCCATGGTATGTACTCTGAGTTAACTCCTCTCTTTGTTTGACATGAAGGGATCTTGCTCTCTAGCACATCAACATGAAATAATGCTCCTTTCTGCAACAAAGCCGACATAGTTGTATTTTTTTATGAATATTGTTGAAAAATCTGCAAAGCACTGAAGCCACGTAAAACATGAAGTGTCGAGGGAACACTGCATTTCTTTTCTTATTGTGAACTAACTTTAAGTTCAATCATTTTGTATCATATTGGTTTTTGACATAACATTGTAAAGTTTGATAAATCCCAACCTTGATTAAAAAGTGGTAATAAATTAATCTTGATTAGATTTGATAATAAAGTTATATTTATTGTAAAGTTCATGTTTTTAATAAGTAGATTTAATTCAAGATATAATTTTAGTATGAAATAGATTCCATGAATGAAAAGTAAGCTTAGTTTTGATTACTGTATTTTCCTGTATATAATCCGTTGATTATGTGTTAAAAAGCTCCGAATTTTGTTGTGCATATTATACTCCACCACATCTGATAATCTGAAAAAAAAATTTTCAACAGTAAAGCTCACTATAAAGCTTTAAAAGAAATGTTGTTTATTTTTCATAAAATATATAACAGATGGTGCTACTACTCAGTTGACTTATTTTAACTATAATCAACATTGTCCAATTACATTTAAGAACAAATTCAGTTCCTCTGAACGATATTAAATTTCCTATTCATTAGCATAATTTCACATTTTATCTTGACCTGAACTTTTTCGCTCTGAAAACATTCATATTCGTTTATTGTCATCGTGAAGTGAAAATTAAGTTACTGGGCAAATTTCTTTCATTTAACTGTAATTGAAATAAATAGTTTACTTTTAAAATATATCTTACCTTGTTTTAAAAGTTATTAAAATCTAAAAATTGATAAGAATTACTAGAATCTTTTCGGCTCTTGATCGATGTCGTGCTTTCATCTCACCTAATCGCACTTTGCGTTGAGGTGGATTCAAACAGATCTTTATTACTATAAATATTTTTTCTGTAGAATTTACTATATTTTTAATCATAATGTGTATTTTTTATTTTATTTGACACCAAATTGTCTGCATTATAAGTTTTTGATTATTCATCAAAAAATTACCAGGGACTATACACTGCCGCTGATTATGCAAAATTTTTTTCCTTTGATAGAAAAACAGGGCTTGTGGATTAAATGCTGCTGCAGGTTATATACAGGAAAATATGGTTTATGAAAAGAAAATAATGAAACATAGTATAATTACAGTGCTTATTAAAATTCTATTTACTGAAATATAGGTTCCTGAAATTTGCAGATTCTGTTTACAAAACACCTAATACAATAGAATTTTGGGAAAAGCAAAATCTGCACGGATCAATGATTCTGATGGAGGGAGCGAAAACTGGCTCTGCTAAAGTGACTGTTAAACCTCTTGATCCTGCTTATAAAGTTAGTTTATTATATGTCATTTTATAACTACTTAAAGAAGTTATATTGTATGACTAATCAACATATAATGCTTATAATTATATTAATCATTGTAATTAATTTTTAATTTATTTGATAGCATATTTTACCTTATGATGTCAGTCTTGTTGTCGTTGCAAATCTAAATTTAAAGCCTGCTCATGTATATTTATTGCCTGGAGCACTAATAACCTATCAATTAGAACTTATTAAGCAAGGAAAAGCTTTCCGTAAGTCTATTTTTGCTTTTATATAAAATAAATATAATAATCAGAGCAAATCATTGTTACCATTTTTAAAATCCCTAATTAAATTTTATACAACATCAAATTGGAAACAAAAAATATACAAGAATCTACATTATTTATTATTGAATATTATTATATGTTAATGAAATCATGTATAGAACAATTAGTTTACTGTCTCTAATGTAAATATAATTTAAAGCAAATATAAAAGCTGGTATTTTGATATCAGAATTAATGTTTGTGCATACAAAAACTAAATTGTCAAAGACTTCCAGTTAGATTAAAAAAAATATTTATTAAAAAGTAAGAAAAATCTGGTAGTACCCAGAGATCAATCATGACTGCAAAAATAGTCATTATATGTCTAGGTATTAAGAATCAAATAGAGATTTAATGGCACATACTAGTAGAGCTTTTCATTCAGTTTCAATATATTGCAATAACTTATTAACAAAAGGAACTGCCATTTGGGAACATCCAGTGGCTAAAATCAGTTGCTGTAAATTGTTTCTTATTTGTTAACAATCTTGTGAACTTATTGACCAGGACAGCAGCTAAATAATTTTTTGTATCAAGGAATGATTATACAATTTTGACAACATGCAATCTTTGATTTTCCAGCTGAAATGTAGCATTTCTCAAGATTTGAATGAAAATTAGATTTGTCCAACTCAGCAGAAATGTTGAAGCCATTGTTTAAAACTCTCTCAGTGTGAACTAATGCTGATTGAGATGTATATCTCATGTCATTTTAAGCACACAGTATAATGATGTTGAATGCATGTTCATTTTAAATGTTGTCACAAGATCACAAACGCACACACAAATGTGACCGTGATGATGCTCTAAGTGAAACCATAAATAATCTGAAAGTATGAATTCCTGTCTTTGGACTGTGTCTAAGTTCATTATCTATAACATCATTTAAAATGGAATTTTTTGGGATGCAATATTAGAATATCTGAAGCTATGGTGCTGATTTGAATGCGGCTGTAAATATTGTCAAACAGTTTTTGTAAATCGTTGATTATTTCTAAATGTACTCATTTTTTTACTAGCCTTCATTGTTGATATTCTCCATTAATTAAATATAAATAATGTTTATCTTAGCTGTTAATGATAGAAAGCTGCTGAGATCCAGTATGACATTTTGTATGATTTCCTGAGCAAGTTCACTCCATTTTCTACTGGTAATCACAGAATTTTGATTGATACAAACAGCATTACTATGATATGATAAATTGCAATCTCAGTAGTCTAAATTTCTATTCTTATTAATGTCAGAGATATGCTGGTAAGCATTTCCCTTTTTACAAAGAATGACACATTTTATCAGGCAGTAATAGTCAAATGCATTGTGAAAATCCTGTTATTCAGTTTCATTTAAACACTTTATTTGCCGTAGGCTGCCTATTTTATTTGAATGCATTGAAAAAATAATTACCAGATTTTTTGTATATAATCTGTGGATTATGGGCTTAAAGTTTTGAATGTCATTGTGTATATGATACACTGTTGCAGAAGGGCTGGGTTGGTTAGAGCTTCTTTCTCATTATTGGAAAATAGTGGGTTTGAATCCTAGCTTAACAGAAGAGCCATCATGTTTGCTAATGGCCACTGGTGGAAGGGCTTTAAAACTGGGTGTGGTCGCAATGTCCTTCAAGTGGAATGACACCTTGGGGGTAGCAGGTCAACTATTGGGCTTGCCACTCTCTTTTGTTTGGTCTGTGCTTCATAATCATGAAGACTCCATCCATCTGCTTCTATTTAACTGGCAGAGCCCAACTCTGGACTAGGTACAGGGAAGCCTGCTGGTGCAACAACAACACTGTTGCGGAAATCTGATTAAAAAAATCTCCATCAGAAAAGCTTACAAAAATTTTGTAAGAAATGTTGTTTATGTTTTATATAAAATAAATAACAGCAGTGTAAACTTCCATAATTTGACTTTAATGTTTTAAGCTATCATCAATTTTATACAATGCTCAAAAACAAATTCTGTTTCTCTGAAAGGAGAATGTAAAATGACACTAATTTTTATTTATTAGTGTCATTTCACATTCTCCCCCGATCAGCCTGATAGTTAGTCATGAAAATGTTTAGATTTATATATCCTCATGTTGATGTGAAAGTGTCTAAACTACATGGCAGATTTTAAACTGAAAATTACAGAGAAAAAAAATGATGACAAGCATTCTAATGTAAAGTGAACCCAATGCATGCATAAAATAAAAAATGAATCTAATGCACATATCAAAAATAGTTCATTTCTACAATTAAACATTAGTAAAAGAAATATTTTTAAATATGCATAGCCTTGTTTTAAATGTTATTAAAAGCTAAAATAAATTTTACCAGAATCTTGAAATTGATCACTCTTGTTATTTATCAAGTTCATTTCAGATTTATCATGCATAGCTATGAATTATGTCCAAATAGGATCCATCTAGATGAGTTTCATAATAAATATTTTGCCTGTACAATTTATTATGTTTTCAATTATACTGTGTGTGTTTTTTTATTTTATGACACTATTTTATTAGCTGTATATGTTTTGGATAACTCATCCGAAAAATTGCTCCTGATTATACAGTTCTGCAAATTAAGCAATGTGTAAGTTTTTTTTTTTTTTTTTTGCTGTAAATGAAGACTGTAGATTATGTACAGGAAAACACAGTATATGCATCTTACATTATATTTTTACAGTCATGTAAATCTCGTATGATTAGCATATCATCTCTGTGATCATTTGTAATGTCCTGTTGTGTATCTCATTTTTTTAAAACTTGTATTTAATGTAACTTGTAGCTAAATAGATTAGGCTTACTTAGTAAAGTCTATATCTTATAATATCTAAGTGTGAGAATAGTTCCTCTGCAATTCTAAAATTAGTTTCCCATTTAATTGCAATTTCTCTATAAAGTTTGTATTTTTTAATTTTAAATTATTTTCTTAATAGTATGCAGGTTTATTACTACATTTTAGACTGTTATTACAGAGGATACACTGTATTTTCGACTCCGAGAAATAAAGATTTACATATTCTTAATCAATCCGAGTTTAGCTGAATTTTTCTTGACTAAAGTTCATTTACTAATAATTTTTTTTAAATTATTCCTTACTTTGTACATGCTTGTGTGTATAATTCATTTTCAAACAAAATTTTCTTGTTTCTTTAAAAAAAATTAAAATTCTCATCATTTTTTTAAATTTAATATTGTAACCAAGCTGTAAGGGGATTATAAATAGAAGGAAAATTATGATATTAGAAAAATTGTAAATTATTTAAAATTATTGTCATTTCTAAAAAATTGTTTAAATTACAGCTATTGCTTTGCCATCTGATCAGTACTATCTTGAAGTGGTTGATAAGACAGTTGCAGAACTGAGTGGTCCAACTTCAACTGTGAAAGCTTTAAAATATGGTGTAACAAATGTAGCTGTAAAAGATAGGTGTATCCTTTTCTTTGGAATGAATTTCAGTTATATGTGTGTGTAAAAACTAGCACAAATTGTAATGCTTTTCTTTGTTTTTTTATTGATATAATTTAATGTTTTCTGTTGTAAACTAAATGTTAGGGGTTTTTTTTATGAACAGTGATTCCTTAATTTCTGTAAGACATAACTGGCCGGGAAATTGCATACTTGCCATCAGGAGTTATTCATGTTTCACCTCCATCCTATTTAAGTGAGTATTCATTCAAGACAATTATAAATGTGCTTTTTTTCATATTTTTTGAATGTACATGTGTTTTAATTAATATTTTTTTTAGCCTTTTCTATATTTCCTGGTGAAAAATGGAGCCTTGAAGAAGGAAAATATTATTATTTATCTGTTAATGTTTTTGATAGAAATAGTCATCAGATACACTTAACAGGTGTAAGTATATTTTCAGTGCTGCATTTTTTAATTAGATGTTTTGATTACTTATTCTTAAAATTTTTCCACTTAGGATGTAAGAGTTAATGTACAATTTCCTGCCAACTTCATTCAAGCCAAATCATTGACAATAAATGGCACTTATCATGAGATAAAAACTCTAATTCCTGGATCTTGCCTTATTACTGCTCAGTTATTAGGTGTAGCAGGAAAGGTAGTGCCTGTTTTAGTTCCTGTTTCTTTTTAAAATAAATTATAGGAAATAAAATCTAAATTTACTTACTTTCAGGATGGAATTGTGAAAAAGATTGAGCCAAGTGTTGTTGGTTCTCAAGATGTTGTGATATATGAAAGCATTAAAGTAATACCAACAGAAACGCTGCTTCCATGGGACCCTATTTCAAAACCAATTTATTCTATATATTTGAAGGTAATTTATTTCAATTCACAAATTATTACTGTATTAAGTATCTTAAGAAAAATATGTAAATTTATTCTTTCATATTTGAAATATGCTGACTGCAATGTATTGAAATATATAGTTTCTCTATTATAGTAATGTGACTCATTTTTGACTATCTTTCACATTGATAAATTTGTAATCTGAGATTCAGTGGCAAAGTTTCTTTGTCTTGCCAATATTTCAATTGTTTTACAGTGTAGGGTTAAAAAAGAATAATTTAAGAAATGTTTTATTGCAATTATATTAAGTATTAAAAATTTATAAAGACAAGAAAATAATTGAAAATATTTCTTCAAAAATAGGCAGTTTTCCTATAGTTTATGTGAAGTGTGTAACATAAAAATCACAGATTTTTATTTGGTATCTTGTTAACAAAATCTCTATTAGTTATATTTCACTTCCACATGTGAAAAATGTTCATTCAAGCAGCTGAAATTCATTTTGATAGTTATAAACATCTTTAAAAAAAAATGCTATTTTGTGCTGCTCTGCGAATTTCAACATCGAACAAATAAAAAGTAAACATACTTAATTTGTAGTTTTTTTTTTTTTCTTTCTCAGAAGTTAACTTTTTCACAGTCTAAGATTAAGTCATTTTTATTTTATTTCTTATTTTGCACAAATTCAAAGAAATTTATTAGAACATTTTAATATTTTCTCTTTTGATATATAAATATAGATTACTATCTATGAAATACTTATTTGAAAACTATACATACCAAATCTTCTTATGTCTTATTACTGATGTTAGTCTGTCTGCTTACTAGTATTAAACTTTGTCCTTGAATTCTTATATTTATGATTGTTAAAGTTGAAGGAAGTATGTAAGTAGAGCACTATATTTGTGTTTGTATGTGCCCTGTTTCTTAAGTTAACAAATATTTATTTTATTAAAATTGCTTTCCTAGGCCACTGGTGGAACTGGTAGTTTCAATTGGAAAAGTGGTGATGCTAATTTGGGCTCAGTGCATGCAATTAATGATCAAGAAGAGTCTCAAGCCAAGGTTATTACTTATGGTCTTGGTAGTTTCCTGGTGCATGCTATCGATGCTCATCTTCCAACATTCACAGGCTCTGGAAGTGTAAGAATTTTTTATTGTTTAAGTAAAAAAAAAAAAATTTCTGTACAAATAAGCTGTTATGCTTTCTCCCACATTAATTTATTAAATTTTGAATAAGTATTTTCATAATATGCAACTAACTTAAGGAATGCAAAGCTACTGTTATTTAATTTTTTTTTTCCATCTGAATTTTGCTTCAAATTCTTAAAATTTTGATTTATTTTATTATATAAATTTAAATATATGATAACTTTTATATAGATACCTTATATAAAAGTTTTATAACATTTAAAGTGTCTAGGATTCATTAACTTTCCTTTTGTATGTCTTAAAACTTTTATAAAATTATTTTTAATTCTAAATCTTGGCAAATTATTCTTTAACTTGTTTCTAACTTAAAAACTAAATGATAATCTTAATTTTTTGTCTCTTTATAAAACATTTTATTAGTGGTCAGTGTTGATTGAGTGTATCATTTTTCATTACATTTCAAAAGGCATAATTTTATAAATGAAATTACTTTTATGTGAAATGTATCATCCAGGTTTTCTCTGCAAGTATGTTAATAGTGTACATTGTATGTATTTGTTATAAAATTGTTCCTGTGTTAAATGTGAATCAGGAAAATTTGGATTAAAGATACTCAAATTGCTTCAGGGTATCAAGAGGGAAAATTTTATATTTCTTGCATTGTTATTTAACTAAAAAAAAATTATTCTAATTTTTTTTAAATATTTTTGTTATATATTACAAAAATTATATTAAGTTGGTTTTGTTTATTGGTTGAATTAAATTCCTGTCTAATAACAGCTTTAAATTTATAATAAATGATTAAAATATGAATATTTCCAGTAGTAATTTGTTAAAGCATTTGTTTTAATTTATTTTCTGTAACTATTCAAAAAATTTCATATAAGAGTAATTTTAAAAATCAATATTTTCATACTGAATTGAGAAAATAAAAATGTTGTCTTCTAAAAATATCTTAGTTGAGAACCATCCAGTTTTGGCATACAAAAAATAAAATTTTCTTTCATTGAGAAAGGTGCATACATCTCTTCATTTTTGCTCGGATAGATTATTGAATACTTCTATCTGAAATATTGAAATGGTATAAGAACATAAAAAAGTAAATATATATTTATATAGATCTAAAAAGTGAAAGTAAAATGTTTGTCCTGATTTGGATATACAATGATTATAAAATATTTTATATATCCACATGAATCCATTATTAATATTCTACATGTTAAAGTATTTATTTATGTAGAAATTTTTTTATGGATAGTAGAGCATATAGAAAGTTTTGATGGTGTGCATCATCGCATTTTATTATTTTTTAAAGTGCAGGAAAACGAAGATGCATAAAAGTACATGATGCATCTTCATTTACTTTACTTTAAAAAACAATAAATTGTTGAATCTTTCAGAAGAATTGACTTGATGATTGAAAAAAAAAATTTTTTAGAGTTATGTAACCAGATTTTTAATTTGAATGTTACATTGCTGTAGGATATAAAAGAGCGCTATATTAAAACCAATCCTCAAAATTAAAAATTTGTGTATAGATTGATGCAAAATGATTTTTTCTTCCATATACATGTGACTGTTGAAATAATTTCTTTGATTCCAAATTGTATTCACAAAGGAAAAAATTTAATGATCTGTTATAGTAAATTTCGTTCATTGTGACATAATTTGAGAAAAAATATTTGAAAACTGATTATCTTTGATAAATGCTTTTTTTTAAAATAAGCAGTTTCAAAGTCTGGCAATCTTTTTCGTGCCTTTGTAATATTTCCTTCTCCAATTATTTTATGTAAATTGTTAAGAGACTCCATATATATGCAATATTTTGTTCAAACACTGATATTTAAATATCCATAATAAGTGTTTAAGTAAACAAATATAAAACTTTCTAAAATTTAAATCTGTTAACGTATCAAAATTAAATTCTTAGTTTATATTTTGCATAATTTATCTATTTGTTTTGATCCAGTATTGTTTCATGGTTAACTTCTCTGTTTCTGTAATGTTATATTTTAGTATTATGTTTTACTCAATCTGTGACTTTCAGGTGTCAATCCAACCTATTATAGATATGCATATTTTGCCAGATAAAGTGGAGGTACAACTTAATGGTAGTTTAACTTTACCTGTTGCCATGTATGGCTATTTACCAGGTATTTTTATGAATATTTTAATTTGAGTAGAATTTAAATTTTGTTGTTTAATTATTTTAATCAATAAAAATTTCTTATTTTTCAGATAAAACAGTAAAATTATTCAGCAATTGTTCAAGTATACCAGTGGCCGTTGATATTGATGAAATTCAGAAATTCATTCATGTTAAAGGTACCCTAAGCTTTCTTCAAATTTTATTACCATTTATTTGAAAAAATATTATTTTGTTGAATTTATAAAAATTTGTATCAAATAATTTTTTTATATTTGTATTATGAAAGTATGAAAAAACATTTATATGATTTGTTTGTTATTTATTATTATATGTTCGTAATCTTAATTGAGTTTCCATCTGAAATTTTACTTTTGAAAAATTATGTGAATTATTCATAAAACAATTGTTAGTATAATTGATTTGATATTTCATAATTGTAGATATGAATTTGCCTGTCAAGTCAACAGCGTGCAGAAATATATATTTAACTTGCATTGCTAAAGGTTTCAATCGAATACGTGTGAGATATGAGAGAGAAGATGTTTCATTAAAAAAGGCTGTAATTGTTTCTTGTTTTAAAAGACTAAGAGTAAGTTAAACTCTAACTATAAGTTCTAAACTGAATTAAAATATAAATAATTCAAATGTACTAAGTTGTCATGTATTTTCTTTACAATCTCTTTGCCGGAAAATACAATTTCAAAATTCTTGATATTATTGAGTACATTTGTCATACTTTTAATACCAATTTTGCAAATTATTGTTTGAAGTGTGTATTAACACTGTGGGTTTTTTTCTTTCTTCAGAAATTGCAGTGTGTGTGTGTATGTATATATATTACAAAAGTTTTTGTGATTGTCTCATTTGCAAATTGTACTTCATGAATTCATTGTAATTTCTTACAAATTAAAGCAAAAGGAATTTTCTAGTAAGATAGATTAATATTTTCTGATTATTAATGCTTAATAATAGCAATTAATTTGATGGTGCTATTCTAGAGTTTTGTTAGACATTAATCAAATAATTTAAAATTCACTTTTCATTGTGAGAACGTTCTTATTTATTGTTAACTTAAAGCTCTAATCAAATAAGTTTTCAAAATACATTGTTTACATTATGTATTTCAAAGCTGAAGATTATTTTGATTTAGAGAATGAAGCTATATTTATCTCAAAACATATCTTAATAACTATAGGTAGAGTTTACTTTCATCAAAAATAGTTCTCTTTTTGAAAGTTTATCAAACATCAACTAAAAAATGATGGCTTTTATTGCTATAATATTGCTACTTATTTTTCTTATTATAACTTGGTTAATGAGGCTGTTTTCTGTGTGAAACAAATTTATTGCTTGGACAATTATTTAATGAATTTGAAAAATAAGAAAATAAGCATTTTACTCTTTAAATGTGACAAAAAATTGAAGAAATTCAGTGTTCTTTATGAGCAAAATAAGTAGCATAAGTGTAAATAAGTAGCATAGCATAAGTAGTTTGTATCTTATAATTAATTGTTGATAGAGCCCTCCTTTTTAGTTGAAGTTTTTTTCTAATGCAAGCAAGTTTTCTTTTTACATCCGAAAAATGAAAGTTACATTAAGATGAATTGAAATGAATAAATTAAAATTACTTTATGCATTCCATACATACAAAAATTTGTCACTTTAAAGAATTCTAAAATAAAAAATAAGAAAAAATTATTATTATTATTATTTGTAAATTTGATTCTGTTTTTACAAATAAATTTATCCATAAGTTTCCTATATTCAGACATTTGGCAGCTTGGCAAAAAAAAAAAAAAATCTGTTTTTTTTTTTTATAAAAATCTTTAAATTAGAATAAATTTTGTACAGATAGAATTCTGAAACTTTATATGCTTTTTATATTATAATTATTTTTTAATCTTAAAAACATCTATATTTGTTATATCTATGTATTTATTAATTTTGATTGATTACTTTCTTTTAATAATTTTGATTGATCTTTTTAAAAATTTTCGCACATGAAAAAAGTTGGATTGACTTGTTTCGTATGATTATGCTGTTACATGTTTCCATGTAAAGTATTATGTTAAAAATAAATAAGCTTCTTTATTTTCATAAATATTGAAATTTTGAAAAATTCTTAGGCTCTTCATCCTGGCAACGAGGTTGTAATTGCGGTTGGTTCATCTCTAGATATATTATTTGAAGGGGGGCCTAGACCATGGCCAAGATGTTTTTCACATTTTGTAGATAGTGAGTAATTAACATATGTTTATTTAAATTGATAACAAATTTAATTTTCTCATGATATTTTTTAATTGTTTTGTGTAAAAATAGTAATGTATTGCTTAAAAGTAAATATTTTATTTGCATTATAGACAGATAATTTATAATATGTATTAAAAGTTTTGAATATTCAGAATTCATACAACTACTTGAAACTCCTGGTTGATTTTGACTTGACTCCATTAAAATTGTGAATTACTCCTTACTGATACTTAACTTGATACTTTTATTTTTGTTAGAAAAGATTATAATTTTTCTAAATTTTTAGTTCTAAATATTTCAATGAAATCAAAGCAATTGGGCAGACAAGTTATCTTGTAAAAAATTTGCTAAATATTAGTAGTTAGATATAAAATTCTTGAGTTAAAATATACTTATCTTCCTTGGTGAAAATAGCATATAATTTCAGTGAATTGTGATGTGTTTATCATTGAAATAAATTATTTAATATGCCTGGTGGAAAGTGTCTTTTCATTGATCAGTAGATTCTGAAACAGCCATAAAATAATATTTATATTTGTTGTATTTATATACATGAAAAATGAAATGTGAAAATCCATTGAATGCTTAAAGAACTAGAAAAGCATAGATTATGGATGTAAAATTGCATAGTTTTAAAAGTGTTTGAAAGTAAATAGAAGAAAGATATAGAATTGCTTTTGTTAAATAATTGAGAAAATTGTCACCCTAGAAACTTTCTCTAATAGTTGTATTTGTTTCAAGTAATTACATTTATCTTTGAAAAAAAGTTGTTATAAACATCTTGAAATACTCAATAAATTAATGGATAGAAATCTATTTAAGATGTTTAAAAACTCTGAAATTACTCATTATTTTTTACATTGTGTACCTAATTGTAATAAATAATATTGATTATTTAAATAAAAAATTTTCTGTTATAGCTGTACATTCATTGAAATCTCTTTTAAAGTAATTATTAAACATAATAGCTTGAATAAAAAAATCTCGTTAATATTTTTTAATATGTATTATTTATAAATATAATTGCATGTACATAATTATGCATATTTGTTTAAAAACAATATTTAAAATAAAAAATTATTTACCATATTTTCCTTTATATATAATTTGCATTGGCATCTTATCCACAAGACCTTTTTTCTGAGTAAAAGAGAAAACCTGTAACATAATCTGTGGTGAAAATTTGAAAATATATATTTCTGGTAATGTGAAGGTCACATAAAATTAAAAATATAGTAAATTGCACAGAAAAAAACATTAGTAAAAAATCTATCGGAATCCACTTCATTGCAAAGTTTGGTAAACTGAGATTGAGGCATGATCCGATCAAAAGCAATAATTCTGAGAAGCGAATAAAACTTGTCAATTTTTATTTTTTTGATTAATAGCTTTTAAAATAATGTTAGAAATAAATATGTAAAACAAAATTCATTTCATTATTAAATGAAAGAAATTAATTCTTTTCGAATAACGTTTTTAACTACATTTTTTTATTTTTCTCAGTGCATGCTTTTTTTTAATTTCATTTTAACATGTTTGTAACTAGTTCTTTTTTTTTAATTTATTTTCCTTCTCATAGCTTAAAGCATAGGTTTTCAAAATGGTCTAGGTGGACCCCCAGGGGTCCATAGGAGACCACACGGGGTCCACTTAGATGTGAAAAGAAAATAGGGGTTCACAAATTGTAAGTGGGGGTCCACGAAAAATTTTTTGTTTTCATAATAAAGAACAAAAGTTTTTGCTTGGATTTTCCTATCAACGTAGGCAGGTAACATCCTTCACTAGGTAGGTACTAAAAAATATTCGAAATTCAGTTCAAACACAGAATTGAATAGAACAATAGATGTACACCATATGTCGAGACTTGCAAAGTGCTGTCTGTGCGCCATCTTGTTAAAAATATGACTATCTTTTATTGTTGATTAACATTTCAGATTTCATTGTTGATGGTTTGTAATAATAAGTGCTTGTAATTTTATATAATCATGACTATTATTTTAATAAATAGGACACAAGAAAATGTGCTTTTTTTTCTTCTTAACACCTCCAATTCAGGGTGATAATTTTTAGCAGTTTCGGGGAATACTGTAGAAATGCAGCAGCAGGGGGTCTACTGAAAATAGTTAAACTTTGAAAGTGGTCAACGACAAAAAAAAAGTTTGGGAACCCATGGTTTAAAATCTGCTAAAACTAAAACTTTCAGGCTTAAAGTTTTTGCTTCCATATAATAGATGAACTTGAAAATTTTCAGATTGAAATTGTTCATTATTTTTCATCTTTACATTCCAATAATAGCAGGGAAGTATAAAGTGTGATGCAATATGAAATCTTAATTATTTTACACATCTCTGAGATTTTGTGGCTTAATATGAGTGATAAAAATAACTAGTATCTTTTACAATACTGGAGATTTACTGAGCCCTCTAGCTAGAACAAATTCTTGTTGATATTCAATAAATATCCACCTCCAGTCACAACCTTAAATATGATGCTTAAGAACCATCTACTTCCAATAATTAGTTTATTATATGAATTCAAAACCTAAAAGGTAACTATTTCTGTAAAACAGCCACTTAGCAGCTAAAATCTCTGACTTTTATGAAAAACCAACAAAACTTAAGTTTTGCTGAAAGCAGAAAAAAGAAAATCCAAACTTTCTCCTCTGCGACTGGAAATGAGGTAAACATGAATTCAGGATTTTTTTTTACATATCAGTCTGTAAATAATTTCATTGTAGTCTCTGAAATTCTTTCTGTTTTTGGAGATTCCTGTACAAGTGGTGGTTGACCACACAAGAATCTTTTTTTAATTAAATATGTAAAGTAATATAAATTTTAAAAAATACTTAATGTGGCTAAGAAGTACAACTCAGGTCAAGACAAAATATAAAATGACGATAGCCAATAACACCAGTAGTATTTTTCCTAGGAACCAAATTCATTCTAGAACATAATGGGACAAAGTTGATTATAAATTAGTCAGCCTTGTCATGGCACCATCTGTTACTTATTTTGTAAATTATAAATTTCCCCTCCTTTTTTTTTCCTTGCAAAACTTTATTGTAAGCTTTTCTGATGGAGAATATATTTTATCAGATTAACTGCTGTGATGTAATAATACGTGCTATGGAATTTGAAACCTTTTTGGCACATGAACCGCAGATTATATACAGAAAAATACTGTAACATGAATGTCCACTTTCTAGAAATTTTTATTTGACTCCTAGAAGTCTCCTTAGAACTCCTGGAATTTGATTCTCGAAAATCTGTACGATCCCTGATATTGCATACTAGTGAATACATTTATTTACTTGTCTTTTATTAATCTCATTGTTACTGGAATTTGTTTAAAAATCAGTTCTGAATATTGATATGTACAATACATTTGTATAGTTAGAAGCTACAATTATAAGAAATTTTTAACTATGAAATATTTCTTTTCTAGTATCAACAGAATATGATTTTGCGGATGTGTATGTGTTAAAGAATGATTCTGATTTATCTGGTAAAGTACTTAATATCAAATATCATTTACTATCTATATACAATCTTTTATGCATTTGGTATTTTTTTTTTTTTTTTTTAATTTTTGATGTCATTATAAAGTGTAAAAGATAGTGTATATTTTCTAACATAATACAGGGGTGTTTGTGCTCCGGCAAAACTCCGGAATTCCAGGGGTTTTGAACTTCGATACCCGGAGATTCCGGGGATTGTCATTCAAAAGGAAGTAGAAATAATAATAAATTATTTATTTTGATTAGAATTAATTCAGGTAATTTAAAATACTTGAACTACTTGATACTACATTGAACTTTTAAAATTAGGTCATTCAATACTTCATAATTGTAATTTTTCATTTTCTCCCCCACCCCCTTCTTGAAACTCCAAAATGTCAGGAGTAAGTTCGTAAAAGTTTCAGGGGATTTTTTGGGGTCCCGCAAACACCCCTAATAGTAGCTTGTTTAGGAATTACATGCAATTGAAAAAATAAATAAAATTACTCATTCTGTCTTCCCACATGCTTCTTTATTAAAGTAAAGCTTAACCAGTTTTGCTAAATTTATTAAAAGATATTAAGATTATGAATAAATATATATATTAATAGATTAAGCTGAAATATAAAATTCATGGTAGATAATTCATGAAAATTATGAAACCTTCAGATATTTTGTAAAGAAATTGTGTTTTCTTATTTTATTTTTTTATGATAAACTTCTGTTTGAATTGTAAATTAATGATCTTGAAAATGCAGTTTCATTATCTTAATCATTAAAAATAACAAGTTATATTCAATAAATGCTTGTTAATAATTTTTTAAGTATAAAAATGTGGTAAACTCTTAGTTTTAAATTTTATGTTTAAGTTTTTAAATTAAAGACACTTTAATATAATTAGACATTTTTAGTATTAAAAAAATCATTGTATAAAGATAAAGTTACATTGCATAGAAAGGAAGTTTTCAAGTGCTTTTTGGAAAACTAATTTTCTATGCACTTTTCTCCATATACTTTTTAATAAACAGTATATTGTAGTTCTTTAATGCTATAATAACAAAGTATCATTTCAGATATTCACAAAGTTCATGCTCATTGTAAAGATTATGGTGAAAAAGTAAGTTGTTTTTCTTTGGAATTTTCATTTTTAAATGTATCATTCTTCTTTTATAATTTTTAATTTATTGCTTTTTTAATTAATATTAAATGTTTAAATTATATAATGAATTTACTTTGGTGTTTCAATAAAACGATACTCCCTGAAAAACTGCTCAAATATTTTATATATAAATTATGTATAGTATAAGTAGCTTCCTACCTTGAACATTTTCATAGAAAAGTTAAGTGGTGCATATTGGTTGAAAAGTGTGCATTTTATTTAAATCTTCCTGAAGTGGTTTTTAGAATTCATGAATGAGTGATTAATTGGTAAAAAGAATAAGATATAATAAGGCAGTCACTTCTTTAAATAAGTGCATGTTTTGTGACATATAAAATTGTAATTGTGTAGTGATTATTATTTTTACTTCAGGTTTTCATTAATTGAAATAACATTGTGACATTTTTAGTTAGATTAATAAAAGTGAAATAATTTTTCTAGTTAAAATACACATCAAAATGTTTCTTGCACTTCATGTTCTTTGAAGTACTTTATGAAATCTTCTCATAGATTTTTCTAATAAAATTGAAAATTTCAAATGCTACAGAAATAAAAGCTAAGTATTCAAAGTTATGATTAATTATTATTCTTTATATATTTCAAAGTATGAATTACTGTTACATTTTCATTGTTTTTAACATTTTAATAGTGTGATAGGTGTGCAAAAATTCTGTAAAAAGTGCATGCCAATTTTATTTTATTTTTTAAGTCAAAGAATCTTATTATAATTTTCAAATATATTTTAATTAACTCAACATTAAAGTAAGATTTAATTTAGTATTTTAGAATTATTTGAGCTACACTAAGAAAAATATAACAAGAATAAATTTTAAAAAATAAACCTAATTCTGCTCTGAGGACATTTATAATGTATGCTTATGTGATTATATATTAGTCTTAAACAGTGGTGAATCAAGCCAAAATGATTTTCATGCAGCTGTTATTAACTAAGCATACTATTCAAAAATGTTTTAATTCCATCTCCGAAAATTAACTGGTTTCTCCACTTTTTATTTTAGTTAAAATTGGTAATGAGACTATAAATAAGAATGTTATTTGGAAAATACTTATTTGATCCCATATGAAGTATTTGATCATCTGGTGCATTTCATCTTCTGGGGAAATTTTCTACAGTTAATGAATTGTATTCTTGTGTCACAAAGGAAAAACGTGAAGGCTCCTAAGCAGTCATTCAGTCATGTGTTTTTGCTAAATGCAAAATGTTATCATTTCTCCTTGGAAAACCAGTATTTTCCATTCTAAAGAACTTGTTCCTGCTGTTAGACAACATGGTTGTATACCGAGTTTCAATTTTATTTTATAGTGTTCAGAAGTAATATGGACATTTCAAAATGACAAAATTAGCCACATGAAATATCATAGCAAATTCAATTATTACGGGAAAATACTGAAGTAGCTTTAATTAACTTTGTTAATATTCAGTACTAACTATTAAACTTCTTTTCAAAATTGGAACTGTGCTTATAGTGCAAATTTTTTGTCATTAATTATAGTAACAGAGTACTGATAAGCAAAAACAAAATTAATCTTTTTTTTATGTAGAACTATTTAAAATTGTTTCTCTTGTATAACTTTGAATGCAATTATTACCAAAAAATGAGAAGCTCATTTATATATTTTCTGTTCTATAAGTGATTATCATTTATTTTGTGCTGATACTCACATGTAAGCTACACACTTTAATAAAGCTGCAAAAATAGAAACACAATCAAGCACAATGATTTGCATTAACAATCCTCGAAGTAGTTCTTGCAGTTCACATTAATTTATGAATTAAGACATTTTAATGTGTGATTAATATTTTTTATGGATTAGGCAGATTTCATCATGTCAATATGAGGTCTTGAGTTTATATAAATAATTAAGCATTAATATTAAGAGATTTATAATAATCAAGTGATAATTGTAAAATTATTAAATTTTATTTTAATTATAGAGCTACTTTTATTTTGTTGTTTATAACTCTAGTTGTTTTTTAGTATTTCCATTAAATAAGCTTTTTTATTATTATTATTATTATAATACAAGAATAAATATATCTTTAGTAAAATACAATTGGTATGATAATTTAATTTTTTGTATTTGTAGTCATAATGTATTTTAAAATTATTATGGGTTATATGTTATATGTATTTGCTTTGCAGGTGTATAAATTAAGAGTTGGAAATCTTCCTTGTGAGACTAATCGAAATCCAGAAGTTAATGAAGCTCAAATAAAGTAAGATTTTTTTCTTTCTCTTTTTATCTTTATTGAAATATTTAGCATTTAATTTTTGATCCATCATTATATTTCTTTTCAGTTTTTTTTTTTTTTTTGTGAAAATTACAAAATTAATTTTAATATACTTGTGTATTTGGAGAAAACACTGTATGGACAGTTTTGTCATTCAGTGACTACAAATACTTGTAGCTTTTACACAGGCTAAAAAACCTATACAGTTTCTATATAATACAGACCCTAAAACATCAGATTTTAGAGCTGATAATTTAAGCATTAACTGATTCTTTGCTTCATTTTCAATTAACTCATTGCTTAATTGAGGCCAATATTTATATCCCTCATTATAAGCCCTGGAAATTTCTAGGTTGTCTCTAAATTAAGCCTTTGGTATCTTGGCTCTTATTTACTTTATATTACGAGAATGTTGACTTATGTTTTGTTGCCACTCGTTCTGAGACTTTTACGATGTTATTTCTCAACTCTGAAAACTGTGTTCTCTTTTTAATTTAATAATAAATTGTAATATTTTGAAAGCCTAAACTTTTTTGATGACAATATTAAAATGCTATTTCATATTTAAAAGAATGAATGATTTAAAGTAACTAGAAAACAATTTTTAATTAATCAAACTGTTTAAAGGATGTGTTAAATAATGCAACAAATTTATTTAAGAAACGAAAGTTACTGGGAAAAATGCTTTAAAATCACTCTTATAAAAGACTAAATTAAATTTCCAAAATTTGATTTATGAATGTATTATATTTTACTACAAATCATTTTTATGTATAACATTATTAAGTGATTTTAATTGTGTTTATAGAATTTCATGTGCTGCTCCTGATTCAATAACTCTAAGACCAGTTATTCCATTAGTTCAAGGAATGAAATGTCCAATAACTGGAGAAAGCAGGGTATGCTCTAGTGATATATTTTGTTGATACTTGTATTTACTTTTATTGTTACAATTTAGCATTTTTATTTTTTAATATATTTTTTTCTCACATTCTCATAAATTTAAGCAATAAAATTAATATTATGTTTACCAGTGTTATTTGTTTATATGTCATTATTTTACAAAAAGAAATTTTAAAACAAGATGAATAGTAAAGTGTAATCATTGGACTGACAAGTTATATGATATAGTTCAAATAAATGTTTTTAGTTGTATTTTTATAAATGCATTTGCTGCCACTAAAATGTTTATATCCCTCCTCAAAAAAGTTGAATGTACTGTCTGCCATTTTTTAAAATTCACATAAAATAATTGAAACAAAAATTTTAAACCAGGTATAAAAATATAATAATAATACTTCACTAACATCCCTCAAAATTTCTTCTTTGTATCTCCATTGTCACACTAAAAATAAAGCATAACTTAGTCAATCTTCTTCTGGCATATCAAGTGGTACCATACTGACACACTTGAGCAGCAGTAGTATGAAATGTATTCATAATGAACTTACTGGTTAATAAAGTTCACTGGATCATGAATTAAAAACCCTAATATCAATATTTATTGGACAACTTTTAATCTATTGCATAGATATCAGCTCTGATATGTTTTAGTTGTCTGATAGTTGTTAGTATTTAGTCCATATGCTTCTGGAGTCTATTTATACCCCCCCCCCCCAAAAAAAAAACATTTTTTGGCTATTGCTTGTGCAAAACATCCATGTGGAGAGTTTATTAAAAATAACTTTGAAGATGTACTTAAAGTTTTAGATCCAAATAATGCAGCATTGCTCAAATTTGTTTTGCAAATTCCCCTCTTAAAACACACAACTGAATGACGCTTAATTACAATTAATACATCTCTTGAATCTAATTTTTAAAAATTATTGCAAGAACTGTATTGCATTCCACTTAGCCCTTGACCAATTGATACATATCAAAAATTTGCATTTATCAATTTTCATGCTAATTGCATTTATGTGTTGTTTAATCTAACTTCGATATTAAAGAAGAATTATTAGATTTATTAGCACTTCAAGAGTCAACCTGCCCCCTCAGGGGGTGTACCTTCTTTAGGTAAACATGGGTGTCACAATCCCGAGGTACCCTAGTGATCTTTCCTCTTCTTTATTTTCTTCTCTTCTCTACTCTTCTGCATTTTCTTCCTTTTCTCCCTCATTGTGGTTGCCTCATAAGAGGTTGAGGGCTCCCCCTGAGTAGCTTTCGCCACTCTTTTGCTATTAGCTACTCTTGAGGACTAAATCACCCACGTGTTTGCAGTGCGTGGAGACCTGTTCCCTGGAAAGGAGGATCCTGGTAATTGAGGCCTCCTGAGACCAACACATTGCTTTGGCCTCTGCTTCAGGTAAACGGGAGGTGTGTTGTGGTCCTCAGCACATCAATCGGCTTTATTGATCAAGCGATCAGTACATCTACTGGGTGACTCGTTAAGGGTGGAGACCACTTCAGAGATATACTGTGAGCGTATAGGGACTGACTAGCATTGTTGCAGTTGATTTGCTGCATATCCTTGTTGGGCTCCGTGGTGGGTGATGCCGTCTAGTCCCCGAATTTTCTAACAAACTATATGGATAACACATTAAATTCTTCTCTCCCATGGGAGCAACAGGTATCTATGATGAATGCAAGGTATTTTATTGTTAAAAGAACTGAAGGAGGCTCATTTCAATTTGTCTCGCCATTTCTCATTGAGAAGAGTATTTCCTCTCACCTTGGCGAAGTGAAAAATATAAGAAGGCTAAGATCTGGAGATATTTTGGTTGAGATTGCTAATGAAAAACAAGCAATACTGATACAAACGCTTAAAAAAATTGGGAATGTTGAAGTTATCGTGCAGCCACATATGACACTAAACTTCTCTAAGGGAGTAATTTCTGCGGCAGATTTGATATATACATCTACAGATAAAATTCTTGACAACTTAAAATCACAAAAAGTCTGTGCCGTCAAACGAATAACTCTTAAACGTGATGGTGTTTCTATCAACATAAAACATCTGATTTTGACATTTTCAACACCTGATTTGCCACAACATATTAAAGTTGCCTATATGCGATGCTCTGTAAGACCCTATATACCAAATCTGCTTTGCTGCTTTCAATGCCAACGATTTGATCATTCAAAAATAGCTTGCAGAGGTAAGCTTATGTGTGCCTGTTATGCTGACGTTGGCCACGATAGTGTTACCTGCAATACTAAGGAGGTTTGTGTCAACTGCAAAGCCGACCATCCTGTCTATTCACGATCTTGCCCATCATGGCAGTTGGAAAATACTTCCGTCAAAATCAAAAATAGTGTGTCATATCCGGAGGCTTGACAAATTGTCGCCTCACATACACCACAGCCAGGTATCAGCTATGCGACTGTTACTAAGAAAGTAACTAGATCTTGTTGCACCCAAACTGATTCTATTTCAGAGCCTTCAATAAAGCCACCTCCCAAGCCAAAAGATATAAAATCTTCAACCACTATGCACAAACTGACTCTTGCAAAATCAAGAGCATCACAAGCAAAGAAATTAAAACTTGCTAAGGAAGGTGTTCATAAGTCTTCCTTGACAGAAAGAGAAGCCAGGCTCATGTTGGATGAAGATACTGTTAAACTCTATCCCTCAGATGTAGATAGTTTTGAGGATTCATCAGAAACTCAGATGAGCACTACTGGTGAATAACATTCATGCCATTAATGACTTCCTTTGTTTCATGGAATTGTCGAGGTTTTTGTTCTCGAATAGACCACATCAAATCTGTTATCTCTCGCTACAACCCCGCATGTGTGGCCCTCCAGGAAACATTTCTGAAGCCTACTGTTAACACTAAACTGCGTGGGTTTCAATGCTTCAGAAAGGATAATGGTGGTGATGTGTCTGTATCTGAAGGAGTTTGTATATTCACATCAAACTCATATGCAAGTACAGCACATCAACTAAAAACTACATTACAAGCTGTAGCAGTGAAAATACACGTAACCTGTCTTATCACTATTTGCAGCCTGTATTTACCACCACAAGACGTCGTAAATTCGGAGGAACTAGATGATTTAATTGACCAACTCCCAGCTCCATTTGTACTCCTCGGCGATTTTAATGGCCATAATACGCTGTGGGGTAGTGAAGATACGAATTCTTGCGGTCGTCAGATAGAGCAGTTCATATCTGACAATTGCCTCTGTCTGCTGAATACCGATGAGAAAACTTATTTCCACGAACCAACATGGACATTTCACTCGCTTGACTTAGCTATTTGTTCACCATCACTCTTGTTATTGCTGAATTTTGATGTTGGAAATGACCTTTACAACAGTGATCATTTCCCTCTAATTGTGTCTCAGGCTGGAAGTAATAGTGTGTGTCACAAACCACCTAATTATGTGTACAGTCGAGCCAATTGGATACTTTTCACGCAATTGGCTATGATTAGCGAAACAAGAGTTAAGACAGATGTGATAGATGATGCTGTTAAATATGTCACTGATACAATCATCCAAACTGCGGATGTTACTATCCCTAAAAATTCCACATAAACACAGGAAACCTTGGTGGAATGAAAAGTGCCAACTCTCCTATAAGAAACAAAGGCAGCAATGGAATATATTCCGAAGATATCCTACTTCTGAGAATCTTGTTGCTTTTAAAAATGCCAAAGCTCAAGCTCGAAGAGTTAGATGTCAGAGTCACAGAGAATCTTGGATTCACTATGTGTCGTCAATAAATTCATCGACAACAAGCAAACAATTATGGAGGAAAGTTAAAGCAGCCAATGGTATTTATCAGGATTATTCCATTCCTGTATTAAAAACTGGAGCTGCAATTGTTTAATAGAATCTGGACATTAGCAATATCTATCCTCAGCGGTAGATATTGCTAATGTCATCGGTGAAACCTTTGTTAGTGTCTCCAGCTTTGATTCATATAATCCTACTTTTCTAAGGATTAAAAGAATCGCTGAGCAGACACCTAAGCTTTCATGATCGACATAATCTACCCTATAATTGTGATTTTGAATTGTCAGAATTGAAGACTGCATTATCTAAGGCAAACGACACCAGCCCAGGACCAGATGGAATTTCGTATTAAATGCTCCTCCATTTAAATCATGATTCTTTATTAGACATACTTTCATTGTTTAATAGAATCTGGTTTGAGCATGCTTATCCTACGTCTTGGAGAGAAGCGATAGTGATTCCAATATTGAAACCTGGCAAAGATTCATCTGAACCTCTGAGTTATCGCCCAATAGCTCTTACGAGTTGCTTGTGCAAAACGTTTGAGCATATGGTCAATGCTAGACTCATTTACATCTTAGTGAAGAATAATTGCATATCTCTTCATCAAAGCGGATTTCGAAGAGGACGATCCACTAGTGACAACATAGTAGATCTGGAATCCTAAATTCGAAATGCTTTTGAGAGGAGAAACCATCTTGTTGCAATTTTCTTCGATATTGAGAAAGCATACGATCGTATGTGGCATTATGGCGTTCTCCGTAATATGCATAATTTTGGCCCTAAGGGTAATCTTCCAATATTTATAAAGAATTTCCTAGCCACTAGGCTTTTTAAAGTACGTGTTGGAAATACAGTTTCCAATAGTTTTACTAAAGCTGAGGGTGTCCCTCAAGGTAGCGTTTTAAGCGTAACCCTTTTTAGCCTTTTCATCAATAACATAATTCATCAGTTACCACCTTCTGTTCATAGTAATTTATATGTTGATGACTTAAATTTCATATCAGGGTTCAAATATGAATATAATTGAGAGACAATTGCAAACATCTGTAAACAATCTAACTACTTGGTGTGAACGAAATGGTCTTAGTATATCTCCTAGTAAGAGTTGCTGTGTCCATTTTTGTAGGAAAGCTAGTCTTCATCCTGATCCTGTGCTTCACATAAGCAATAGATCCTGTGGTCACTGAGATAAAATTCCTCGTGATAATTTTCGACAAGAAGTTAACATTTCTACCGCATACTTTATATCTGCGGAAGAAGTGCGAGGGATTGCTCAATATCCTCAAATTGTTGTCTAATACATTTTGGGGTGCAGATCGCACTTCATTACTCCGCATTTATCAATCAATCATTTTATCTCGTATTGACTACGGTTGTGTTGCTTATGGATCAGCTAGATCTTCCATTTTACGCAGATTAGACATCGTCCACCACTCTGCTTTAAGGATTTGTTGTGGAGCATTTCGTACATCACCCGTCCAGAGTCTATATGTAATCTGCCGACAGTTACCATTAGACCTGCTGCGGATACAGCTGTCTCTTAATTATTATTCTAAAATTATATCCACTCATCATCCCTTATGTTCCATGATTCCAAGTGCTACGCTTAAGAGATTATATAATGCTAGACCATCAAGCATTCCACTTTTTCTCTGTCGTATTAAATCTATTATTTTGCTTTCTGACCTATGTAATGTCCGAATCGAGTCTACCGACCTTTTCGCTCATCCAGACATTATTGTGCTGAATCCCTTTGGAAAAAATAAAAAATCAGACACAAATACTGCAATTCTTCAACAGCTTTTTTCATTCCATCGCTGTCAGTATACTATGTACACTCCAGTATTCACGGATGGATCCAAATGTCCAGGATCAGTTGGCTGTGGAGTTTATCTTGATACCTCCTACAGTTATAGCCTTTACAAATTCTGCTCTATCTTCACTGCTGAGGCTACGGCTATATACCGAGCACTTCAGCTGTTACAAACTAAAAAGGAACGTAAATTCTGTGTGTACACTGACAGTAAGAGTGTATTAGAAGCTTTGAAGAATAACAACTATAACTGCCATCCAGTTGTGTCTAAGATATTCAAATTAATTGATTCTATTACTAAAAAGGGATTTGAGATATTGTTTTGTTGGGTACCAAGCCACATACAAATAGATGGCAATGAGAAAGCTGATGCAGCCGCTAAGTCTGCATCTTCTTCCATTTTGCCTTCAATACCATCAATGGACATGAGAAAAGGATTAAAACATTTCATATATTCTCTTTTTCAGGAATCCTGGAACCTACAAGTTTTCAACAAACTCCATTCCATATTTTCATACATCATTCCACTATCTGTTTTTATCTCCCCGAAGCGCAGATGTCAGGCTGACTTGCCTTCGAATTTGTCACACGCGTTTCACCCATAAACATTTGATCTTAAGTGATCTTCAACCATGGTGTGAAAAGTGTGATGAACCATTCACAGTATATTATATTTTAATTGTGTGCCCAGATTTTAACCATCAGCGTTTTAGATACTTTAATAGTAATATTTTAACATTAAAGGACCTGCTTGGGGAACCACCTCATCGCAATCTATTTCGTTTTTAAAAGACATAGGTTTTATGAATTTTATCTGATTTAGTAATATTTTATCTAAATTTCAAGTTTTTAATTTTATACATGTATATATTGTATGTTTACATACTTTTAATGTACATATTAACTATATTCTATTTTATACTTTTAATGGGTGAAAAAAACTGGTGTATAGTGTCTTGTGATTGGCTCAACTTGTCCTTATCTAAACCTTGTGCCATTAAAACAAACCAACAAACAAATGAGTCAACCCGCTGTATTGATTTCAAAAATGCATTAGATTCAATAATGAAAATTTTTAATGTGAATCTTAATAAACTTGCAAACATTGCAACTGATGCTGCTACGGCAATACTGGGTAAAACAATATGTTGTTATCGGGCTTTTAAATTAAAAGATGATTCTCAAACTCCTCAAGTCATACTGATTCGTTGTATAATTCTCAATGAACATCTTGTTACAAAATATTTAAAATATACTGATGTTATTAAAACAGTGTTACATGTTGTATATTACATTCTCACCAATGCAAAAAAATCAACAATTCAAAAATTCCTTGAAAAATTAAGGGACAAAGAACTTCTAAATGGCATTAATTTCTTTTGCATTATTAGATGTTTATCTGTCTACAACATTTTAAATCGATTTGCAGATTTGTTTGATCCAATAATTGTAATTCTAAAAAAAAGAGGAAATAACCTATTCAGAATTAGACGATGACGAGTAGATACAATACTTATGTATTTGACTGGTGTCATGAAAATTTGCAAACCCGGAATTTATAAAGATAAAATAATATCTGACCTCTCACGGTGTATATTTAGTTTTTGAAATGAATTACAACTTTTTGAAAAGGCCATTAAAAGTGAAACATTTTTTCATTTTCATTGAATTAAAAAACTTTATTCCAATATTAAACTAGAAAAACCCAACGAGTAAACAAAAAAGCTAGAAGAAATATTGGTAGAATTCAAAAATCGATTTCAAGACTGGAAATATTTGAAACTAACATAATTTAAGGTCAGTTTTCCATTTCCAATATAAATATGACCCAAAAAGCACCTGGAGAATTAGGAATTAATATTGGTGCCAGAAAATCAAGCTATTTAATTAAAATATATGTCGATGCTGATTACAGAATTTCGGGAATTTTTACCTGAATCAAAGTATTCTGAAAAGATTGCTTGTCAAATTATTTCAATATTAGGAACAACGAACCATTTCATTGTAAAATTTGTGAAATTCGAACACCAAATAGTATAAAATAATCAGCTTCTCAAAGAGGTACAGAGAAGTGGTATCACAAATTATTCAATAAATTTTAAGGAATTATCAATTGAAGTAAAATAAATGTGTTTAATTTTTATTATTTAAATTCACTACACATGTTGTACTTTTATTTATAAGTTTTCAATAAATATAATTTCTGTAAAAAATTTTAATATCTTTTTTGCATACCTCTTAAATGTGTATTTAATTTGGGCTCGCAAAAAATTTAATTTTGAAAAATGGCTTGTGGACTATCAAGGAGTTTGGCCATCCATGCCTTATATACTGTCTGTACTTTTACATTTTATTAATTTTCATTTTTTCAGTGATGTAGTTTATATTAAAGACTGTATTAGATTATAGATTAGATTTTTAAAATTAGTTTATTTACTCGTGGAAAATGTTTTACTTACATTTGTTTTTAAGAATCTTTGTTTTAAATTTTTAACAAGGTTGTCACTAGAATAGTTTTAACTTGTTAAAAATTCGTATTTTAATTATTCAGTTGTGGGAAACAAATGAAATTTAATTTCTTATATAAATAAAATAAGTAAATACTATAGAAGTAACATCTTTTTATGTTGTAACATTGTTTTACATAATATTCATTAATGTTTATTTTATTTATTTATTTATTTATTTTTCATGATGGAACTTATATTTTTGCACAAAATAATATATATGCAAATTTCTAAAATTATTTGATGTATATTTATTTTTAATATTTAGATGGCGATTCATAGTGCTCAAAGTTTGGAAATTGAAGTTGTTATAAAAGATAATTTTGGTAGAGAATTTCATAATATAACATCTTTTGATATAAGGTGGTACCTATCAGATTCTAATTTAGCATATTTTACAAGTAATCAAGGTGTAAAAATGAAAATAATGCGACTTAAAGATTTCAAGCTGAAAGCTAAATGTGAGTCATGAACTTATGATCATTTCCTTTATTTTTAAAATTTCATACTATTAAATATAATTATGCACTTTTGAAACTTATATTTTTCTCTAATACTTAAATGAAGGTTTGAATTATATTCTGTAGAATTTTATGTACATATTTAGACATATTTATATTCTTTTTATTAAAAAAAGGTAAAAAAATATTTTGTCATATATATTTAAAAGTCGAGTGAATGTTTAATTATTTCACTTTTTTATTGATTTCCATAATTTCTTATATTTTATCATTAACAATACTATAAATTTTTATTTAACTAAAACTGTTTAGCTTATTATGATAACTCATAGCCATTGTAATTAGTCAGACAATTTCTTGTAAATTTTTTATTATTTCCTCATAAAGATCTAGGGTTTACCTTGAATATCCAGTTATTTTCTTTAATTGTTAGAAAAATACTTACTGCATTGAATTATCTCTGTTTTAAGTCTTCCTTATGTAACATCTTTTGATATAAGATGGAGTGTGTGTCGAATTCAAATAACACCATCATGCAGTTTTCTAATAACATTGTTGCATGCATTCATATCAAATGGGCCATCCAATTCCTACTATTATTTTTAATGCATTTTTTAATGATAACTTATTTTAGTTGTTTGCAAATTGCATTGCTTGAAATTTTATTTTTCATTTGTACTACAAAGTATACACTGTAATAAGGAAATTTATTGCATTCAAAAATAACAAATTTTGGACTTTTGGATACTTTGTGCTAAAGAAATATGGAGATCTCCAAAATGCTCCTGCTTCATTAGGAAAAACCGAAAACCTGATTGGTTTGACGATACTGATTTCTTCCAATTATCAATTGATGAAGTTTTATGAATATTTTGTAGACAACATTTGGCATTAACATCTGTAATAAGTGGTTTGAGAATTATTGCTCTTCCATAAATGTTCTTCTTCTTCTTCTTCTTTTTTTTTTTTTTTTTTTTTTTTTTTTTTTTTGAAAGTGCCTTTTAACTATTGAACTTTGTGATTACTTTTACTGAAGCTATTCACTTTTTGGACTGTACAATATGTTTCAGTACTCATCGGTCTCTTTCTCTGGGGTTGTGCTGATATACCATGCCATGATTTTAGACACTTAAAAGTTGGTATGTTTTGGCTATACTTGCTTCAGTGCTCTTTGAAAATCTGTGCAGTCAGACATTTTACACCTTTAAAAAAATTTATGATTGTAAAATAAATCTGCTTTAATATAGCTACCACATAGTATCAGAATATATGATTTTTTAAAATTAAATTTACTTATTACTTAAAAAAAGATTACTTAAAAAATTTTTATTTACTTAAAAAAGGAAACTAGTAGCTATTATTATTTTTTAATTCTATGAAGCAAATTAATATATATATATATATATATATATATATATATATATATATATATATATATATATATATATATATATGAACCAAAATTAATAAATGTATAGTAATATTTTTAACTTTAAGAAATTATTTTTAAATGAAATTTTATTTGTATTTATAATCTTCCTTGTGTATATAATATTTACTGAATTGAAGTAAAAGTTCTTAAAATTCCAATTCATCTTGTACAATTCATCTTATTTAAATATAAATCAAATTTCAAATATTAACTTCATCTATTGCATCTTCTAGACTTTAAAGAGCTTCATCCTTTTGGTCCAGAAGGTATACTTAAAGTTACTGCTAGCATATTAGGTTATACGCCTAATTTACTTCATGATGAAAATTTTCTGGTTGTAAGTATATTAATGACTTATTTAATAGTTTTTGCAAAGATTCTCTTTTTATATATAATTATTTCATGTTTATTTTATGTATGCATTTTTAAATAACTATTTGTTTTCTTATTTATCAAAATCTGTCTTGTTTTTGATGTGAATCTTTCCTAAATTCTAGCTTTACATTAAGAATAAAAAATATTGTTTTCAATTTCAATTTTAGGTGTAAAGATTTTGTGCTTAGGGCAGAAAAAAATATTTTCAAATTACATTTTCCCATCAAAAATAAGTTAGTTTATATCAGTCAAATACTATTTAAATTTCAAATTATTGGTAAAGTTATGAAATATTGCTGTTTTTTAAGAACTTTAAAGGTTTTTTTAGTGTTTTATTGAAGCATACATACATATCGGTGCAGACGAGCCCCAGAATGTACCTTTAGGTTAATGCGTATGAAATACTCACCTATCACCAATTGCCTCATAATTTTGAACCATAATCAGGTGACAAGGTCGCACTTCAGCTGGCACCTTCCTCTTCACATCTATCCACTCCAGCGGAAGGACATTGGGTGTCTTGTGTTAACATGGATACATCCCCAACATATAGAAAAACCAATGAGAGAGAATGCATGGATATCCTTCCAATCACTACCCTCAGCAAATAATGCTTCACATTGCTGATCTTAACAGGAAGCAGAGCATTAAACTATTGAGCCACTAGGATCTATCATTACAGCAGAATTCTGAATTTTGAAGGAAAAAATATTAATATCTACAGCATTGTTGATTTTCCTTTTCTGAAATTTTCATAATCTCAGATATAAACAAGTTAAGCTACACAAATAAGCAATCAATAAGTAAAAGGAATATAGTTAACTCATCATTACGCATAAAGCCAGTATATGACGCTCAATATTTTAAAGAATGGATTCTTTACCTATGTGAAATTTTTGCTCATAATACCTTTAGTTATCACAAAGATATTTGTAAATATTAAATTGGGGTTTTCAGTATATAAATTGCGGACTTCTCGATTCTTTTTAAAAATTTTAAAGTATGTGACAGCTGGAGAAAAATTTTCTCAGCAAACAATTAAATGGTAACTAAAAATATCTGGCTCTGAAATTCAAAAAAATATCTGATTTTGTGTGTATCATGTATGAAAAAATCAAAACAAGATACAAAAGTAGAGAGAAAATAAGTAGAATAAGAGACAAAATTAAAGCATACTTGTAAAAAAAAAAATCTTAAAATATTTGTGTGTATTAAATGGATTAAATAACTTGATAAAAAATTTGATGATCAGCATCCTACTATAAAACATTAAATAAAATAGCTAATGTTATTGGTCATAATATGAGTAGTGAAAAATTGGGCAGATACTGCTGTTTTCTGTTAATACAAAGTTTGTATATAGGAACATTAAAAAAATTATTTTATTTTGGCTATTGGAATTAAAAGGTGAAAGATTTAACTGGAAAAGAATATTATTTAATGTGGTGTACATAAAACTGGCCATATTGTGCATTTTTAAAAATATTTTTAGTATCCATCTCTTTGAATACTCTACTAATGAAATTATGAATTATTTAAACATTATTTTTAAGTATTAAATTTGGAGTTCTAAATTTTTACTATGTTAAAATGATATTGTTTGTATATGATCATTGAAATTTGGAATATCTTGATGTTTTTTTTAACTTGTGTCCTAAAATGCTTAGCATTTTGAATGTAATCATGTTTATTTTTGTTTCAACTTCTGTACAAAATTGCTGCAAAGTTAATATTTTTGTATATTAATAGAATACTAATTCTTAAGATCATTAATTGTTTTTAATTTATAAAATTTTGTACAAAGAGTTTTGTGCATATTAATTCAATGCAGTACTCTTAAATTTTTTATAGTTTTTATTTGACTTTTGGTTATAAAAAAGCTAAGCTAATTTCATTTTTCTGGAAATAAAAAGATTTTTCATTAAGTTTACAGAAGATCTGTGATATTAAAAGTTTTGATATTTTTAACAAATTCATTATTTTTGTGAAACTATTTTTAAAAAAATTTCCGTATCTGCTGAAATTAAAGTCTTGTATATGTAAAGTTTTATTTATTTTATCTTGATCTTATTTTCTTTAAGGATACAGTGATTTCACCCATAAATAGTTCTTTGAATTTGTTTCTTGTGGAGAAAGCAGAAGTGGAGCCAAAAAAAGTTTCTGTATTTAATAGTCGTTCAAACAAGGTAATCATTTACTCTTTAGTTTTAATTGATAACTATTTAATATTTTCAAAATTGTAATTTCTTTCTCTTCTCTTGTGAAAGGTTTATCTCAATATTACAAAAGGATCTGGATATTTCCATATTGAAGCAAATCCCCCAAACAAAGCTGATATTGTGTATAAAAGTTCAGTCCGCCAAATTGAGGTACATTTCTTATATTAAAAAATTTTTCCTCTCTTAAACTTATTCTCAAATCTTAAAGAATGAAATAAGTTTGTTTCTGAGTAGAACATTAAAATGTTTAACTTAATGCCTAAATTGATTTATTCTTGAAAAAGTTCTCAAAATTTATTAATTGTTGATTGCAATTTCAAGTACTTTATTTTTTTTCTTGCTTTTAAAATTATTTGTATTTTGCTTTAGATTATCCCCTTGGAAACAGGAACAGTTACTATCACTGTTACTGACTTATGTTTAGGGATAGTTCATGAAGCAGTTGCTGAAATTCAAATTTATGGAATTTCTGCTGTGGTTGTAGATGTTATTGATAAGGTAAGTAAAAGCTTTTTATTATTATTTTTGTTTGTATAAGGGAATAATATAAATAGAAAATTTTACATATTTACTCTTTAAAATGTGTGTACTTTTTTAAGAAATAGGGATGCATTTTCAAATTGCAAAATAGTCCAAGTCATTGAAGTTTTATAATTGTTATGTATAAAATAATATTTATATCTCCATCTGTACTATTTGCAAAATAGCATATTTTAAATGCTGTAGACTTATATATTGCTCATCTTGAGCATTACAGTTTGTATTGGCCAAAGTTGTCTCCATTTAGATTTATTAGATCCAATAACTTTCCATAAATTAATTTCAATTTGTTATAGACTTTCCATAATTTAATTACCTAGTAGGTTATCTCTTTAGTTGGAGTATATCATTTTATCTAAACATTTGACCCACCCACCTAATATTGGATACTTTGACTATTTCCACAATATCATGTCAGTTATATTTTTGCAGATTTTATGATTATTTAAAATTTGTATTTTGTATAATGGAATTTAGTATATAAGCATCCAAAAAATATATATCATTAAAATATTATCACTGTTATTTGGCTTAGAGGTTTTTTTTCCCCCCATTTAATAGATATCAAAGTGTGTCATTTTGTCACAGATCTTATTAACATGTGATAAGTGACCATCTTAAATTTCATCTTTGCATATGTTGGAGAGGCGTGGTGATATTTAGTTCCAGCCTAGTTGCAAGCATTATTTCTTTGACAATGTTGCTGCAGCTTTAAAAAAAAACTGTATGTAGTTATCAAAATTCAGTTTTTTATACTTTTCAGAAGTTTGAGAATATAATATTCCTGTCTAAAAATAACAGTAGTAATTTTTTAAAAATTTAGAAGTATACTCAAGCATTTGTTTATTTAGAATATGGGAGAAGATTATAAATTTGTATTTAATAGGATTAATCCCCTGTTAATAGAGAATAAAGAGATCCCTCTTTCTATTCATCAAGCATGAATTTTTGTGTCTATGTATAGTTAATCAGAAGTGGTTTGCTTTGGTTAGTTTAGTTTGATATCTATGACCTCAACTTTGTTGCTATAAAGTGCATCTTAAAAGATTAAGAATTATTATTAATTGCTTGCTCAGCATTATGGGAGTTCCCCATCTTCAAGCCCATCTTCAAGCATGCAAACCCATCTTCAAGCATGCTGGCTATCCCTTTCACCATCTCTATGCTTAATCAACTTTTTGAAGATTCTCATCTAGTCAAAACTTGTTTTCTACATCTGGTAATTTCTCTACTTTCTTCTTTGATTATTGTTTTTTTATTCAAACCTATTACAGTTATAATTATTTGATAAAATTCTTGTGTCTTCAGATTTTGCCTCTCTATAATTACAACATATTTGATGTCAAGATGTATTCATCAAGATCTAATTGCTATTTTCTTTTAAATATATTCCTTCCTTCCCTTCTTAGTTCCTTACTTATACATTTATGTATAATATTTTTGAATCATTGGTCTGTACATTAGATTCTTCCTGTTGTCTGGTATTTTCTCAAGAACTTTTTTGTTTAAGGTCATGCATAAAGTTTTCTGTGGACAAAAGTCCTTGGTAAGCAATAAATAGTTCTTTAGTTTTGTATATATATCTGAACTTTCTTCCTTTGTTTTTATATCAATCCATTTAGACTTTCTCCATCTTTTTTTAAAACTTCTGAAATGATAAGAAAGTGGTCTTAACCCATGTTGACTTCTGGAAATGTATATTTATCTAGAATATTTCTGTGTCTCAGGTTTTATTATATTCATATTTTTTATTATTTTGACATCTTCCATTAAGGAATTTCCAAGTGATTATGTTTTTGTTTTGATTCTTTGTTTCTAATCACATTTGTAGTAGTGATAAGTCGACAAGTTTGATAAGTTCACATTACTTTTATTAAATTTTATAGACTTGTTTCCTGTAAACAAACTCAGGTTTTCATCATTATGTACTTTTGCTCTATAACTAATCGATTTTTTGGTGTGGGTATTTCAAGATATTTATGAAAATTTTGGGAACTCCATAAATATTGTATGAAACCTTTGTATATTGACTGAACAGTTTCTTTACATGTAAATACATTATTACAGTTATTTGTACTTGCAATTTTAAGATACAAAATATGAAATTTTTTTAATAAGTAACAAATTTAAAAATGTGCAGCAATAAAAATAAATTATTTAAATAAATTCAACCATTAACTATCAACTGGGAAGAGATCACTACTAAAAAGACTCTCTTGTGTGTAATAGTGCTTATGTGAAGGTCAAAGTATACTTTTGAAGGATGAGCTAGTTTATTTTTAGCTATGTTATGAAATGTTGGCAAAATAATTTACTTTTCCTGATGAGGTAAATTAATTTTTTGATTTGCTTGACACTTTGATTTTATGGGGGTAAGAGATAAGAATGTCATCCCATTGAATTGTGTGTCAGGAAAAGATTACAGAAAAGTTGAGACAATTTTAGAAATTCTTTTGAAAATCTTGGCCACAAAAATTGATATTAATTTCATATTAAAATTATTTTTTAATTTTGAACTATTTGATAATTTGGCTAGTTTTGTGATTTTAATGAAGGAATTAAATTTCTCTGACATGTACGTATGTATATATAAAGTATTTCATACGAAAAAATTATAGACTTACTCTATATGGTCAAATTTTATCTATATTGCTTTTAGGTTCAGTTGGGTAAATCTATTATAGCTACTGTTGAAGTACTGAATGAAGATATGCAGCGTATACCAGCCTCAGTCTTCAGTCTAATGAACCTACAACCTCTAGTGTCATCTGATATTATATCTGTCAGGTATTTATCAATGGCATCTTTATAAACATAAAGCTTAAATATTTTCAGACTAAGTTAATTTTTAATCTTAATTAGTTTGAAATTAATATAATGTTTCTCTTCTAAATCATGGGTATCATTAATAAACTATATTGATTATATTTTTTTAAAATATGGAATGTTTTTGTTGTATGATTTCATATTAAAATCAATATTTCTTCTCTAAAAATTATTGATGCATGAAGATTCAAATTATTGTTATTGATGCATGCTGATAAAAATAATTTTATTCAAAAAAACGTTTCTGATATTAATTTTAATTGTGAATACACTGGCCATTTAGAAATTGTCAAAAAATTTAATTTATTATTAAATGTGTAATTATATTTTTCTTGTGGATAAAAAATTCATATATATGTAAAAGAGCATGTGATTAAACTGTAAGATTTTTTACATTTCTCTTTATTCTTTCTACATGCATAAAGTTTGTTAAAATTTATTTTTTATATTTCTGCCAAACCATTTCCTTATAAAAAATATTAATGAAATGTAGAAACAAAATTAAAATTGCAATTGCAATTTAAAATTAACAAAACTATGATAAAATTATCTATTTATTTTTTAAAAATATATCCAAGATTTTGATGTATGCTTGTTTCTTAAATTATAGTATTCACGAAACTAATCACCATATATTGAAATACTTTTCATTACATCATTTTTCATTTAGCAAAATTAATTTTAAACTTTATAGTTGATAATAGTTACTGAACAGCAATCTAAAGTGAAAACTGACAAATATAAATGCTAACAAAGAATTTTTATTTCTTGTCTTCTTTATTTTTGCTAATATATTGGAGTAATTTTTTATTGAAATATCTATTTTTTTTAAATTTTATGATGTTTATTAGCTGCTAAAATTGCTGCAATTATATGATTTATTTCAGGTTAGCCGCTCAGCCAGAACCTCATCAGTACCATGCTTTTTATAAAATAAGTGGTTTATCACTTGGGCAGACAGATCTTAAAGTAGTTACCAAAGCTGATGTTTTCAAAGAACAATATTCTAGTGATTCTTTCTCAATTCAGGTACAAACATGCTCAAAATATTTTATTTCTACACTCACATTCATTGGAATAATTGGAATTTTTAAATTTGAATGTAATGCATAATTTATTTGCTGGAAATGTAAATGGAAATTAACCATTGTTACTGAACTAATTTAAAAGTAATTGTATTCAAAAAAAATTTTTTTTTGATGTTAACATTACTTTTTTATATATAATATCCAAGTCCTGCTTTTAGTTACCTGAAAGTTTCTAAACAAATGAAAACAGTTTTTTTTTTTTTTTTTTTTTTTTTTTTTAAAGTCAAAAATTTATGTTTTTAACTATTTCAAAATTTTGACTATCACAAACACGAATTTTAAGTATGTTTCATTGTGACAAAAACAGCATATAATTCTAAACTATCTATTTTCTATTCAGCAGTTTGTGGTTTATAACTCATCTAAGCTATGAATATATTTAATGACTCTTAATCAAATTAATCCTTGTGAATAAGAAGTAATAAGACAATATTAAGTTTAAAAAAATAATATATATATATATATATATATATATATATATATATATATATATATATATATATATATATATATTCCTGGGAGGACTTCTCTTATATAGTCTTATTTATATGTTCAAGGTGGAAACTTTAGAAAGTTTCCTAACAATCGCTCCATCAGATATACCTGTATCAAATATTCATTATTAAACAGTGGATGCTATTAAATGTAAAACCCTTTTCTTGAAAAGTTCAGTATTTTTATGCCACTGTATACTGCAGTTCAAACTTTTATAGTTGTATTGTTTGATGGTTGGAGTTCCTGGAGAATCATACAGTATCATCTCATGAACAATTTAAGATAGTTTCTGATGATTTTTGTGTGGGTATTTGATCTTTCTAATTAAAAACAAATAAAAAGAGTAGAGATACAATTCCCAGAGGGTTTAACTAAAATATTAGATTCATTTAACAATCCAATTTATAATTTGTTTATGGGTGAGATAACATGACTATCTAAATTTCTTTTTCAAGTGATAAATACATAACATTTATAAATTTTTTAAATTTAATTTCCAAAGAAATTCTTTTATTTTGATGTGAAATATGAATTGTTGATCATTTTATTCGTTTTATTTTAGGTGTTTTCTCCTCTTAAAGTAGATCCAGATAGAATTGTATTAGTTGTTGGAGCTACTTTTCAAGTAAGTTTAAAGATATATTTTTTCAGACTTCTTTGTATTATTTCTTACAATACATAATTAATGATCTGTTTCATAAAATCTTTTGCAAGCTAAATTTTTATGAATCTAAGAGAAAGTTTTCACCATTGATTTAGACAAATTGCTTCAAATAATTAGGCCTCTCTACTGAGGAATTAGTTTTTACTTTTGTCACTTTTATGATAACTTTTCTGTTACAGAAATTAACCTTTTCTATTTGTATTAAATGCAAGAAAAACTTAATGTGAGTACTATGAAACCTGTATCTTTTGTTATTTTAACGTCATTAAATCTGGAATTGAATTACTTTTATGTTTTGATTTTAATTTTCTTTAAAATGTGTCATGCTTCTTGAATACTTAAATTGAATTTGTGGATTCTGTGCAAAATTGCAATAACTTGACAATTATTATATCTTTCTTCTAATATTAAAGCTACCAATATTCATTTTGGCTAAATTATTTGCTTGATGTTATTTTTTTACATAATTATTTCGTGAACATTCCCATTTTGTGTATATAAAAAAAAAAATTTTCTGCTTAGGTATTGTGTTCTGGTGGACCTCAACCTCAGATGAATATTGAATTTCTCATTGAAAATAAAGATATTGCTGTTGTATCAGAAGCTGGTATTGTTGAGGCCAAGAAAGTTGGAGAAACGACACTGATGGCTAGATCATATGGACAGGATAGAAAAGGAGACTTAATCATTTTTTCTGTGGTAATTATTTTATTTTTAATACATTTATTTTGTTGTAAAAAACAACTAATGGTTAATTTATATTATCAAAAATTTGAAAAACTTAGAAAATTAATCTGATATTTTTCTAGGATAAAATTATAGTTACTTGTGTATCTTTAAAAGAAGTGAAAATCCATGCTCCATTATCAAGGATGGTTGCAGGAAGTGAAGTATGTTTATTTTTTAATAAAATTTTAATATTTAATAAAAATAATGTTGATTTACTTCTGTAATTTAGAAATATCTTATTACTATTTTTCTAACTTTCTTTCCTGTGACTGAACAATTTGTCTTTTCAGATGCCAATTTATGCAACAGGTCTAACTGAACAACTAAATCCATTTGCATTCGGAACTGCTATGCCATCTGTGAGATTCAAGTGGATTGTCAGTAATGATAAAGTAGCGTCATTGCATAATTTATATTATCCTGTAAGTTCATTTTTAATATTTGTTGCTGTATCATTTATACTACATAAATATTTAAAAAATAAAAATAAACAATTAAAATTTTTAAAATTTAAATACTTTGGAATCAACGCATGAATGTTTCCCACCACAATAAACCAGGTTTCCATTTTCCTCAATAAGGATTTCTAGTAAATAGTAAATGCATTTATTATGTAACAAAAACCACTAGTACAATACATCTAAATAACATGCATACATGTAAAATGTTGCACTAGATAATTTTATGTAGAGAATTGTTATTCATTCTTTGGAAAAATTTTTGAGATGTAAGTAAATGTGTTTGATTTCAAAACAAAAACGTAAATTTATACAGCTACTTAAGATCAGTGTTACACATTAGTCATTGAAAATATTAAAGAGCATTATATCCCCTTACATTTTTAATAACTTAAAGTTCTAAATAGTCATGAAAAATTTGAAAAGTCATAAGTTATATGGGAAGTTATTTTAATAAATAATATAAGTTACTATATTATGTACTTAGCAGAAAGGCTAGAAAAATCAAACTTGTAACTAACATTTCATTTATATTGTTGGAGTATGTCAGTGAAATCATTTTATAACCTCTGTTCTTTCCTACTGTATCCTGCATTGTGATATTATTTTCTTAAATGTATATTAAAATTATATTAGCTTACTTTTTAAAATTTTTATGATTCCAAATTTTATACTGCTTCTTCTCTCTCTATCTTTCTTAAAAATATATATTTCTGGGAAACAAATAGGGAGAATGTTTTAAAGAATAATAAAAATTATCAAAAAACTACTTTTATTCTCAATTAATAATGAAAAGAATTACAAAATAAAACATATTGCTTTGTATTTTGTTTACATTCATAAACCAATCACAAATTTTATTGATATCATTTTTTTAAAATATCTTTATATATTTTAAGTTTTAATAAATACATTTAATGTTAATATTGATAACATCTTTAAAATTGTCTGTTTTGATTTCTAATTTTCTATTTTATTTGCTATTTTGACTGGTAAAACTTCTGAAATTTAGCTTAATAAGTGTTCAGAATTTTTATTGTTATTGAAATAGTAAATTGAGGTATATAAAGATAAATATAGATGAATGTTTACACTAGTAATGGTTAATTTGGGCTCTTCTCCTCGTAGGAATTTTCTAGCTTTCATGGTGAACAATGCAGAGTAGCCAAACTGCTGCAATACCAAAAATAGGGAAACTGTGACAAAAAATACTTCAAAATAATATGCTTAAACAGTACTCTTTGTGACTCTAGTTGACCTATGACATGTGCATTTGGTCATGTGATCTGCACTAAGTAGTTTTAATTGTGCTAGTTTGTACTTGTACTAGTTTGTACTTGTACTTGTTTTAATAGTACTTGTTTCAATAATGCCTGATAGGCATTATTGAAGAGCTTGTGTTTTGATGGTCTAAAAAATTAGTTGTACTTAGCATTTGTAAAAATAATAAATTTTTTCCTGGCAATTAACAGGAAAAATCTTCAATACCTTTGATTCACACAAAATTTCTTCATAGTTTCATACATTAATTCAGCAGTTGTATTTTATTTACAGTAGCATTTATGTAACTGATTTTCTAATATTCTAACCATTTCCTTAAATATTAATATTTATACATTACCTATTATTATTATTAATTATAATTTTTTTTAAATTCCAAAAATGGTGTATTTGAAGTATAAATATTGATATTCTGTTGTTAAGTTGTTAACTTTTTCTTTGCCCTATTTTTTCCGATTGTCATTAGTTCCACTTATATTAATACTTAATTATGTTAAAGCATAATTATTCTTAATTTATGTTTTCATTTTTCCAAAATCTTTTGTATTTAACTTTTCCTCTGAATTAAATTCCAGTGAAAAAACATGCACCTATCTCAGTATTGCTTAAATACTTATTTAAACTATTATTTCCTGGTCTCTAATTATGTTACACCATGATGACAACTTGTAGAGTAAACTATACAAAATACTGATATCATAATCTAGATTATAAAATAGCAGGAGCAAGAATTTTTGTTAAATTAATGAAGTAATATAGCAATTAATTTGTATTCTATTAGAAATGTGTATCTGACATCAATGAAAAAATCGTTTAAGCTGAGATGAAAAAGATTATTAAAGATAATATATATGTATCTAAATTCATTTGATATGTTATTCTTTAAATCTGTATTTTCTTAGATTGGTCTCCAAGAATCTTCAGAAAATAATTTCCGTGTTAATTTACTTGCTCATCAAGATGGTTTAGTTACAGTGCATTTAGAAGTTACAATGCCCAAAGAATCCTCATCATCATTCTTTGGTGGTCCTCAAGTCTTAACTAGTGAAATACAAATTCAGGTAGTTTTTCATTTCAGATATATATTGGTTCTTCAATTAAGAATTTATGTGAAAATTACAATGATTTCAAGATTTTATGCATATATTCTGCCTTTTTGTGAATTAACAAAATATAATTACTTGCCTATGAAAAATTATTTTGACATGAACTGCCCTTTTTTTACTGTATTCAATAAATTCCATTTTACATTTTCCGCTTTTATGCGGAAATGGCCAATAAATTGAGGAAAAGGAAAATTTTCACCTATTTTTTTTATTGGTCAAAGTCTTTTTATTGGATATATACATATATGTTCATAGTGATATTTAGAACAGTTACAAGTAAACATTTAATTTCATTAAAAAACAGCTAATTTTTTTTTTCTAAATATTAGCAGATAGATATAGAAAAGATAATATTTTCACCTTATATTAAAGGTAAATTTTACTTTATTTTTAACAGTTGTTTCAGCAAATTCTTTTTTACCCCCGAGAAAAAAATTGTGTCAATTGTTTCCAATTTTGTACAATATGTACAATAATTCATGAAAAAATATGAAATAATTTCTGAAAATTTATTAAAACTATTTTTATTTTGAATTTAAAAAGTAGTTTGAAATATTTTTTTGATAACAATGCATTGATTTTCATGTTTATTGTGTTAAGTTCAGGAATGCACCAATTAAGTAGTTTTATATACTGATCTTTAGATGCTAAAAATAAATTTTATATAAATTAAAGCTTTTTTTTTTGTATGTGTGTTGTGAAAGTATATTTCTGTTGTACTTTAGGTTTTTAAAAGATTACGGTTAACTAACCCTGAAGTTGAAGATGGAATGATATTATTGTCTCCAAATTCTCAGTTGAAATTGAACTGCAATAGGTAATAGTATATTTTAATAATATTTTTAACTATTTAAGTTTTATTTTAAAGTCATTTTATGATTGTATTTTTTGTAAACATATTTTTTCTAATGAAAAGTGTTGTTAATATTTAAATTTAATGAGATAAAAAAAGATAATATATGCACATACTCACTATATGTTGATCAAAATTATGTTAATTTTAATTATATTGATGCAATGAACAGATAGCTCATTCAAGAATATAAAGTAAGTGCTTTAAAAACCATTGCATACTTGTTTCTGTGATTTTTTAAATTTATTTCAAAATCGAAATATAAAATTTCTTGATAACTTATCATAAACTTTTCTTGATTTCCTTTCTCTTTTAATGCATATTACTTGAAGTGATATCTACAAGTAGCATTTGAAAGTGAATGTCTATCTGGTGCTTTGTATTCAAATGATTTACAGAACAAATGGTTTCAGTACAATTCTTTTCAGCATGAAGAATATATTAAAGATGTTAATAAATGATTTTCATTTTACTTACTAAATAATATAGAAATAATTTAGCATTGATTGCATCACAATGGATAAATTTATCCAGGGAGAATTGATAAAAAAAATACTATAACAATAATTTAACTAAATCTAAAAAAATGGAGCATATTAGAATATTTAAAGAAAGCCTTAATGAGCTTAGGTTGTAAATTATTTTTCTTTGTATGTGAATGATAATCCAACCACAATAGTGAAATCAGATTGTGGTCAAGAAATATTTTCCTTTTTCTATAGACATGTAAACTTGTACAGAACTAATCAGAACCATCTGGAAAGATGGAGACTGTCGTAATTAATTCATACACTACTAAAGGCTTTCAAGAAATGATGTTTAAGTAATCCTGCTTAACAATGGCAGCACTTTCAATAATCTTCTCTTTCTTCAAGATTAAGAGTTGAATTCTATATATTTTCTAATATTTTCACCTTTACATGATTCACCTGAAATAAGTATGCATTATTTAATCTAAGAGAGTATTTACAGGATTGCAATTTATATTTTGTCTATACATCATTAAGTCTAATAGTAAAGTTGAGTCTAAAGTTACAATATAAGGTTATGTATATTTCTGTCATTTAAAAAAATTATATAGATTTGTATTTTTCTAGGTTTGGTGCTGCAAAAATATCTTATAGGCTTTCTCCAACTGATAGTAAATCAGTTAGTACTCCTGCAGTTACAGTAGATGAAATTGGGAATCTTGTAGCATCCTCAAAAACAGGGTCGGCTGTTTTATTGATTACTGCTGTGGAAGAATTCGGTATTACACAACGTCTGACAGTCATTGTAAAAGTAAATATGCCTTATTTATATAAACAATTATTTTATCAATTCATATGGTTTCATTGGAAATTATTCGCTTGCATGTTGCAAAAAGCTTTCTTTAACTTGTTAATATAAAAATATTTAGGTAGAAGAAAAAGCTTTTATGATGTTAAAGCCAACTGGAATGATTAGAACTAAGGATGGGCATTTGACAGTCTTGCCAGTTGGTTTTGTGATTCCATTTTCTGTTACTTATCATAATAATATAGGACAAGTATTTGATGCTGTAAGTTCTGAACTTCAATATCGAACTAGTAGGTAAGTTTTGTCACTGGAAAAATGTAGTTAATATACAAATATAATTATGTAAAGGTCCTCTTTTTTTTTAGTATGGATTATTGCTTTAAACACTTTATATGTTTCTAAGAACTTATTTTTAACTATTTATGTAACAAGTTTAATTTTCATTATTAGACTCAATTCTGCAAGAGTATCTTTTGGTTCTTCGAATGATTCTTTGAGTGTTCAGATTGTAAAACCTGGTTACACTGTTTTAAAAGTAAGATTTTGAATTGACTTTAAAATCTACTTATTGCACATACATGTTATTTAAGAATTATAATGTGTGTGTTCAACCTTTTGAAAGTTTCTCTCATTTATTCTTGATAAAATAAGTTTTTGATATTTATATGAATTGATAGTTTGTTTTTTATTGCTGTATTTTCTGTTTTTATTATGAAAATATATTTGTATTCAAAAAGGTTTGGGATGCTGAATCTGCTATTCCACCAGATTACATAAAAATAGTAACTGGTTCAGCTATTGATCCAACTGATGTGTATCTTACTGTAGGTGATGTTGTTTGCTTTGGTAGTCCATTAGTAACCAAAGAAGGTAAGTAAAAGAGATAATATTTAAACCTTAAAAGCATTTATAAAAAATGGCTTTCTGTGTGTATTTATATAAACCAAACTTATACCAGTGTTTAATATCTAGTTGCAAATAATTATTTTATCAATCTAGTTACATTATTTTATTATATTTGTTTTATCTTACTATAGTTTAAAACCAAATTAGCTATGATAGTTCATTGCAATCTGGAAATATTATTTGTCCTGTTCCTCTTATAATCCCTAAGAATAAATTTGTGTTTTAAAAATGTTTTTAATACTATTCTATATGCCTTACTAAATGAGTTAATTAATAAATAAAAAACCAAATGAATTCTATAAAGTAACAAAAGTGGTCAATCAGTAATTTTGATATATAAATGCCTTTTAAATGACAAAATTCTTTGAAATGATTAATGAAAAGATTTATAATAATTAATTGCATTTATATTTGTTATAAGCTAAAAAATGCTATGCTGTTTCATATTAGATTTATATTAGTATTATTTTGTAATTACATTATACAACAGAGTTTACATTATCTGAATTATGTTTTAAATGAAATAGAACATAAAATTAAGCAATTTGATATGTTAGAAAACTATAATAAACAATGAATAAATACACTAAAAAAAACTTTATTTTTTTTGCTTTTTATTTTAGAAACAAATATTTTCCATTAAATTCTGTTTGTTTTTTCCAACTAATTTCTTATTTTTCAGGACTATCTAGAATTTTAATTTTTTTTTTTATTTCTATATCATATTTATGTTTTCAATTAAATTTCATGATAAGCTTTTTTTTAAAATATTAACCTTTAAAAAACTATGAAAGGATTTATGTTTGATTTCATTCTATAACCTTATTTGATTTAACACTTATTAATCTTTTTATTGTAATTTGCTGTAGACATGAAAATGGTCTTTGATATTTATATAGGTCACAGTGGAACTTGGTCAAGTTCTAAAAAAGTACTCTCTATTCATCCTGTTTCTGGAGGAGCAATAGCGTTAAATCCAGGACAAACAACTATAACTTATTCGTTGTTGAATGGATTTAGCACCTCTACTCAAGTTAGTATTTAAATCTTAATGAAATTTCAGTGTGATTTGTGAGTTAATTTATATTATATTTAATCACAAGGTTTTTCATTTACAATATGAAATATTTACCTGGTTTCTCTTTCTAAAAAAGCTACTGAATAAATTATAAGGGTGTTTCACTTAAATTTTTTGTAATTTTTTTTTGAAGGAGAAAATATTTTGAAGTGAATGTATTATTGAATAAAGTTTGATATGTATCCTTAATAAGATAAATTAAGGAAGTTAGTTTAAACCAGATTATCTATAAACACTGAAGTGAGAAATCTGCTTTGTCCTAAAATGTAAGACACTGCTATGCAGTTTTATTACATTTTCTATATTAATAAAATTATTACTCATACATAAATCAGGTGAAATGATTATACTATTTTTGTTACATTGTTCATATAATAATGAATAATTTTATTTAGTGTTTTTTAAATTTATGTAGGAAGATTACTTTATTATGAACATTCAATTTGATAATTTCATTTATGTAGGTTACTATTCAAGATGCTGCTTTCATTGATATTGAACCTGGTAGTCTTAATGCTATTAGTAATCTTCCTAGGTCTAAACCTTACAAAATTCCTATTATTATTCAGAATAATGATATACGTAGAACTAATAATATTGTAGGTAAGTTTTAAAATTGTTTTTTATGTTTTGTTTGCTTTATTCGTTTTATTTAATTTACATTGTATCAAGATAAAACTGAATTTTATAGCTTAAGGATCTGTTTAGTTTCAAAATCACTTCCAATTGTACTTGTTCAGATTTTGTTCTGTGTACTCATATAGAGGGTAGCTTTAAATATTGTATATTTTTTATTTGTTTAACATTTTGAATATATTTCTAATATTTAATTTATATTATACATTAAAATTTAGTTCAAAGTACTGTTTCCTAAGCAGTTATTTATAAACTTTTATTTTGTGATTCATTGTAATTATTTTATAATTCATGGATATTGTGCTTTCAGGTAAAAATTGCTCTTCAGCTACCGAGCATTCAATGCCATTACCTCTCATTCAACCACCTTTTACGTGTGAATTAAACTTCATCAGCTCCTCAATGGATGTAAGTGTGAATGATCTCTTCCATGCTTCTAGTGGCTTTGATATTGAGAAAGGTATTACTGACTTACATAATTTAATTTTTAGTTTTCTTAGTGTCAAGATTATAGTTTACTGATCTTTGAGTTTCTTGATAGAATTATGGCATTGTAGGAATGAAATTTTTTTTTATCTATGTAAATATAAGAAAAGTTTTTTTTATAAGCTGCTATGCTTGTAGTTGATTGTTTAACTGGTATTTACTATGACATTTTCTAAATTCAAAAATCAAGCTTAGCTGTGCTTGTTTTTAACAATAGGTTTTTCTTTTTAATTAGACCTCAGTGCTAAAAGAAATTGTAAAACTCTGGCATTCATTTTAGCTTTTGGTTAGTTAACTCTTACTAGTTACTACAAATATATCTATATTTGTGGTAACTATATGGTAAGCTAGCGAAGATTCAGTTGAATTAAATCTCTTGTTCAAAAAATGATGGTTGAGCACTAAAGCAATCAACGCTCTAAGTAAGTTTCTCCTGTTAGGAATGTCAATTTTTTTTTTCTTCCATCCGAAGTGTTAGTGGACCTTTGCCAAATTAAAATTGTACTATTCTACTGTGCTTATTTTCTGTCAGAAACTTGAGACTCTAGAGCTTATTATTTAATTTTATTAAATTATGTATTGTCATTTTAAATATTGTGCACTTTTAGCTTTTAATATTTTTTTTAATGTGTCAATATTCCAGGCACGTACTATTGCAGTATTGAACCACTGAGTGCAATTCCAATTAGTGATACCAGTACTTTAGAAGGTCAACTCGCCTTAACTGCACATCTCATGTCCTTAGATCACACTTCTTCACTTTCACAACAACTTCTGTTAGCTTTCCTACCTGCATTTCATGTACAGCAAGAAGAGTTGATTTTATCAGATGTGCAAAGTGCAAACCAAATTGTTATAACAGCAACACCTTCTGTTCAGCGTTGCATAATGGTAATTTTAGTCATGTAGCAAATTGGATTTTTACCACCAAAATTTTTGTTGTTTAAAGTGATTCTAATGCTAATATTTTTATTAATATAAATTAATATAATTCTATCTTATAATTATAGATACATAAAACAATCTTAAACGCTTAAAAATCTCTTGTTATTACAGCAATTGATCAGGGTTAAGTGTCAATAAATACTTTTGTAAATTATATGTTTATATTAGTTCAATATTCAGCCTGATGTACAACATAACAAATTGCATTTGAGAAGTTTTTGATTATATATAATAAATTTCAAAGCCTGGGATTTTTGTTTTTTCTAAAACATAATGTAGCTTTATTTAAAAATGTATTTATTATAGTTACTTTATTTTCCTGTATATAATTTGCTGCTATTTTTTTGCGAATTTTCCAAAATATATAATGTTTATAAAGTGGTGCCAAGTGAAATTTAAAAATATAATAAATAGTACAAAAAATATTTACTGTGAAAAGATCTGCTTGGATCCACCTCAACACAAAATGCAATAAAATGAGATGAAAGTGGGACATCAATCAATATCTGAGAAAATTCTAGTACAACTTATTGATGTTTAGTTTTTAATAACATTTAAAACGAGGATAGAAATATTTAAAAAATGTTTGTTTTGTTAACAATTAAATGCAAGAAATGGATTATTTTTTAATTTATTGGATGCTTTTTTCTTTTACACATGCTTTGTTTTTCTCCCTGTATTAATATCTTTGTCCCCATTTTTCTTAATTGTCTTCCCTATAGCTTTTGGTTTAAAATTTCTTGTGTAACTTAAACCTTTTCACTTCCATGTGATGATATATGAATTTGAAAGTTTTCCAGGGCAAAACATCTCGAGTCAAGACAGAAGGTGAAATGGTGTTGGCCAATTACACCTATAATATCGTTCCAAGAAATCAAATTGGTTCGTGAATGTAATTGGGTAATGCTGATTATAGATCAATTAAGTCAGTCAAGTTGTGGCATCATTTGTTATTTATTTTATGAAACATAAACAAGTATTTTTTTCATAACTTTATTGTAAAATTTTTTTTGATGTAAAATGTTTTTCATTAGATTATTCTTATAAGTGTATAATATACATAATGAAATTTGAAACTTTTTAACACATAATCCGCGGATTATAAACAGGAAACTATGGTAACTTATTCACTAGTTTAGATTATGTAATTGAACAAAGAAATTTGCTTATGTACTTATTCAAAATAATCTTATGAGTTCTATAAATATTTCATTTTTATTAAAGAAAATTTTATTCTGAAAAGACACTCAAGTTTATTTATTAAAATAAAAGTTATAAATCCTGTCAAAACAGATTGTTTGCGCATACTCTAAACATATGAATTACAAATATGTGCATATATTTATACTATGATGTTTCAATATTTTAAATATAGGTTATTCCTAGTGATTCAGCTGCTTTGAAGGTAAAATCTGATGTTTCAAATCCTATGTTTCCATCTTCTATCAGTTTCTTAGTGGAAATACATGATTTTAATGTTTTATGGAAAGGGGATTTCTCTTCTCTATATATCGACATTAGCTGCCCTATTACTAAACAACAAGTAAAATTGCCAGTTAAAATCAGAAGATTAGAAGTGCCTTTAGATGGAAGTAAGTGTCATTTTTTCTACTAATATCTGGTGTTATTTTATTTTCTAAATTATTTTTATTTTTTTATTAACAGGTGGATACTGCCTACCATCATCTGTACAGTCGTCATCTGAAGTGTGGTATGATTGGTATTTTATGCTGAAAGTAGCTGTTGCAACTCTTACAATAATTTTTATTTCTTATTGTAAGTAATTATCATTCATTAAACTGATAGAAATAATGAAAAGAATTTAACTTCTCTTACTGTGGCCATTTATAATTTTTAAATTGGAAATGTACAGCATTTATTTTCCTAACTTTCTTTATAATGGCAAACAAAAATGTTTTTCTTAATGTAAAAATATACATGTTTTGTTTATTTCATTTACCAAACTTTATTTATAATTAATGGTCAAAAAATTTTTAATTTTGAAAATTTATATTAAAGAATATTTGTTTAAGGAGAGTTTAGCCATAATTTTTTCTTATTCCTGCTTTTAAAGAATTTTTTTCCCCTAACTTTTAAAATTTGATTATTTTAATCTATTTATAATTTTTAAAATACTTGTGGCTAAGGAAATACCAAATGGAGTGCAATTCAGAATTATTTCATTTTAATCTGCTATGTTGCAGTATATTGTTCATCTATCAAATATAATATATACCTAATACTAGTGCTCATAAAATTCATTAGAAAAAAGTTTTCTTAATTCATTATTTTTTCACCTATTCACAAAAATATCTGCTATGTAGTTGTCTTTTTGTGATTAATTTTGTTGCATTAGAATTTTATAATTAAGTTAACAATTTAACTTTTGTTAAATTGTTAACATTACTTTATATTGTTAATGAAATATAGTCCTTATCAGAATTAATTGCATTAATTTGGATATCTAAATTTCCTAAAAAATATATGATAGTTATTGTGTTATATTTTGACTAAGAGAAATCTGTACTTATCGAGAGTAATGTTGAATGTAATATAAAATGAATAAATTGCATAATATTCGACTAATAACTTATCAGAATTACTTACTGGTAAATCTTTAATAGAATATTATATTTTTGCTGGGAAATGGTAAAAAGGCAATTTTTGAGGAATGAGTTGTACAGCTCTATAACATATAAATGTACTCATTCATTACATGAAATAGCTAAATGAATCACTTTGTGCAAAAATATTTTGTTTATTGTTTTATGGCTGTGTATGGGTTAACTATGGATAAAAATTGACTGTCTATGTATTAAAATTATGAATTATTCAAGTAGTTTAAGAAAACACTTAAGTTCTTATATACATTGCTCAAACAGAAATTAATAAACTAATTTTTTCATACACAAATGCCATATACCACAACTAGCTCTTATGCTATCAATACATTAGCTCTCCAATTCCTTTCAAAGGTACAATTAAAATTACTAATGCAGAGCACATGCCTAAATCTATATGTGCCGTATGCTGACCATAGTCCCAAAAACTAGTCAGCGATAAACAAACCTGTATAGAAAAGATGACACTTCAATCCGTCATGCCCTGTTAAAAGTCAAATGTGGCAGAGCCATCTTTAGAGATTTGTGAATATAGCATGAGTTATTGCTTAGAAGCTCTTGGCCTCTGATGCGTTCCTAACTTCTTATTTAAAAATTCATTTGAAAGACATTTTTAAAAGTTTTAGGTAGTGCAGTGTCAAATCTGTTTTTATGTCTTTGGGCATCTAAGGCTCCTTTCTGAGCAAGAAAATCTGGCTGTTCACTCCCACTAAGAAAAATAAAAATTAAACCAAATTTGATATTTCTTATCATTGATATAAATAAGTTATATAAAGTTCAAATCAAAATAAAAGTTTGTTAAAACATTTACAAAAGAAAAATGTAATTTCAGATATTTGTAATGATGGTGTATAATATTTCTTAAAATTCTAAAGCAGTTATGAACTACAAATTATGTATATGCATCTTTTAATCAATCATTTTTGCTGTGGTTCAGAATCCAATTTAAAAATTCGATCCTAGTCTAATGAGTCATCAATACAGAAAATACCATTGATTTTTAACCAAATCAATTTCAAGTAATCTGAGAGTTTGCCTATTGAAAATTATCCACCATTAGTAGTGACACAAATGTTACAAGCTTGAATTTCAACAAAATCGTAAATCAAGAAACCAGAAGTATCCCATATTATTTTGTCAATGAATACTATAAAGTGGGCATAGTATCTTCATACATGAACATAACAATCTTCAATATTTAAATGCGATCTTTTAAAGGCCCTTGAAACTCATGGAATTTTTACTTGACTCCTTGAGAATCATGAATTAACTCCTGTAATTTTTATTTACTTTCATGCATTTATTATTATTATTATTTTTTTTTTTTAGAAAATATTTTAATTTTTTGTGGTTTTTGTTCTAATATTTAAAAATTTCCAAAGAAATTGATTGAAAAACTTAACTGGGTTTCAACTTTTAATAATATTATTAGATGACGGCATGATCGATATTAGATTGTTGTATTCTTGACTGCAGAGTATTATATTCTTAAGTATTTAAAAATCTAGTTTAACCATACTAATTTCATAATAATCTGATTTAGTGGTATTTAAATTTGTGTGTGAATTGAAATAAAAAAAGTATGTTTTGTGCCACAAGGTCCTATAAGAACAGGCTGATCATCAAACAAGATCATGTTGTGCAATTAGATGGGCGATTCCTTTATATTGTAAGAAATTCACTGAATATTAATATTTAAATATAAAAATTTTTAGTTAAAATATGCTTCCCATGTATCTTAGGTAAGAATTGCATACGATTTCGATGAATCACGGTGAATTTGTTTATCACTGAAACAAACACTGACATAAATATTTAATATACTTGGCAAAAAAGTGTCATTTTAATGACCAATGGACTCTGGATAAGTAATATAAATATTGGCTTTTGCATGGTTCAGAGAAAACATAAGCATTGTCAGTTTTGAATGAAAGACTTCTCTGTATTCCAAATGTGGGCGAATTAGCGATCAAATCCCTTATGAAAGGGAAAAAACCATGTATATATATTAATGCAGACTGTGTCTGCCAAAAAAATCTAATTATTTAAAGATTTTTTGCTGCTGCTGTTCCTGTTAAAGAATGTAATCCTAAAGTATGGTTGTAAATTTTAAATTCATTTGTTTCTTCAAAAGAAATTTTAAAATCTGAAACTCTATGGGTCTAACTTTTAAACAATGAGTACACTACAGTTGTTTAACAAAATGCTAGAATTATTACTTTAATTGAGATTATTTCTTCTGAAATATTAATTTATATTAATAATACTAATATAAGATTTCATTTTATTACTATAAATCCTTGTATCCACAACACCTTATCTTACTTAAAAATCTTACTTCATATGGTTGGTTAAATAGGTATCTTTCAAAATATGTTTTACAAAGGCTCTTTTTACAGTTCTGCCTTTCATTGTTTAAGTAAGTAATGAATTTCAATTGGGTGATTTTGAATTTGAGAAAAATTTGCATGATTAAAAAATGATGAGTTGTAAAATGGTAAAAAATGATTCATGTATAATTTAATAAGATTACAACATTATTTAAAGGAATTATTACTATACCCATCATATAATTTCCTTTGTTACCCTTATGTATCCTGTAATTTAGGACCATAAATTATCTTTTCCTGCTTTTTTTATGATAAAATGGTTTTTCATCCATTTGACTTATAATCTTTTTTTCTTGGAAATCATTTGCAAAGTATTGTAAAATTATATTTTTATTCTGTGATATACTCCTTTTAGTTATACGGTGGCTTACAAGTGCAAGAAAGGGGATGGTAACTACTCAGCCTGTTTTTTTGAACAGTAACAGTAATGGATCTCATAATTTTTCGCCAGGTAAGTTATTGGAAGATAAATATTTATGTTCAGTTTTCTTTTCACATAAATAAAATTTCAATGTGAATTTTGTCATTTAAATTAAAATTTTGTATGTTGCTAGTTCTGTTTCCCCTTAATATATAAACTTTTATTTTAAGCATTTAAATTAATATTAAGGAAATTTTGGGTATGGCTAAAATGAAGAATGGAAAAAGATTGCAGGAAAAAGACTCACAAAAATTAAAGAATCTTTACAATATTACAAATGTTTAATCAGCTGCATCATGCTTATAAAAACTTCAGTTACCTGGATGCATTGGAATGAGTGATGGGTTGTTTGCAATGATTGAAAAAAATGAACAGTGATAAGTTGGGTGAATTTGTAGAATAAGGCAAATATTTTTATCCCAAAGTGAATGAGGTGCATGGTTCCAACCGTTATGCGCTGGTTATTATAATCTTAAAGAAAGGATTTTGCATCTGCTGGTAATGCAATTTTTGTGTTTTAGACTTTCGTCTGAACAATAGTGATTTGAACTAAATGTTTCATCTTTGGGTAGACTGGAATATTGAATAATACATTCAGACAGTAAATACCTTTGAGACCAGTGGTGATTTTGAATTTCTTCAATGAGATGTGCACAATCCAACTAACAAGCAGTGTATATCTATCTCGACCAAAATATAGGTGACTGTAGTTTTTCAAACTTTTATGGATTAATCCTATAGAAATTTCATAAAATAGAAAAATATCTTTTTTTATTATAAATAAAATACAATTAAATATGTTATTTCGATTTATCTATACAAGATACATGCAAAATAAAATTAATACTTTTAAATAATTCTTTCATTTTATTGATAAAATCCAGGCAAAGTTACCACTAACTTCTTTTACTGTTTTAAAATTACATTCTCACATATTTTTCAGTGTAGGCATACATAATGTTTTCAATTATTTAATCAGCTAATACTTTTTACATACAAATTACATCTGAATCCACAATCAAAATCCTTGAGATGGAATTCAAATGGCAGTGGATTTTCTTGTATAATTTCAGGGATGAATTGCTCATTTTTATTCCAATCATCAAGTATTTTAGTTATACTGGTTTTTCTTAATCTTGCTTACCAAAATAAAATAGTTATTGTTTTTCCTGCAGCATCATTTAAATATAGATTGATAAAGCATTACAAGTTTTTCAACCATAAAATTGAAAAAATTTATTAAAAATGCAGATGAAAATGAATTCATGGAGGGAAGTGTTTTCAAAATTCCCGTTTGTAAATAAAATTATAGCTGCCAGTTCTACTGATTTTATCAGGAAATTCTTGATTTTTGGCAATTTCAATGAAAAACTTACAAACATAGCCAAAATTTTAATGGAAAAAAGTTTATTGAGTTTTAGTAGCTTAAATAGTCAATAGTTCAATTATAGCTAAATATTCTCAAAATGAGAAAAATATTTTGAACTGCAATTTCTGTAGAATCTACTGATTTTGTTTCCCTGAGATTGGCACCTGTGATATAAATAAGCATTTCCTGTATCTATAACAAATTATTAAACATTGTTACTCAGACCTCCTTGTAATAGCATGCATGAAATGTACCTACATTTTTTAATTGTTGCTATTAAAGTCTATTCCTTTAATATTGACTTAATAACGGCACAGTGCAGACAAATGGTAATTTGTCTGCACTGTGCCCCGTTTTGTATTATACTGTTATTTTTTGGATGTGTTTCATTGGAATTGTGATTCAAAAAGATGTGATTAAATAAGAGATCTTGTGTTCTCAGCCCGAAGATTTTCTTTTTTCTTTATAAAATCATTTTACATAAAATAGCATTTTCATAATATAAAAAAAATCATTTACAATTGTGATTTCAAAAGTTGTCAGAACTTGCTGATTGTGAGAGCTAAAATACAGCTCTAACAAAAATAGTTGTATAGAAAATTTTTAGTTTTCCCTTTGCATTGTCTAATATTTTATCTAACAGAAGTGAATAATAAAAATATCATTAATCAGAAGTTATTAATATGAAGTATGTTTCTTTCTAGTTCGTGGCCAGTTTTCTCCATCGCCTTTTCGACAAAGATATTCCCCATCTGAAGATCTTGAGAATTTATCTCAACCTCTACGTTTTTGTACTCTGGATACATCACCTACTAGAATACGTAGGCAATCAGATAATGCATTTAGGTGAAAATAATCAAATTTAAAGAAAATTCAGTTTTGGCATTTCATTATGTACATATTTTTTTCCCATTCTCATATGAATGTTAAAATGTGTTCATTTCATTTGAATGCTAATTCATCCATTTTGTGGACTGAAAAGAAATGATATTTAAAGATAATTTTGTGTTGTGATTTTTTTCAATTTTGAATAAGATTCCATGATATTAAGACGATATACATTTGTGTATGATATGCATATTAATTTTTGTACCTTAACTAACAATTATTTTGAATTAGTATTAAAAATGTCCGAAATATTGATTGCAATATAAGAATTTAAATAATTTACATAAATTGGCTAAAATTATGATCTTAGTACTTATCAAAAATGAATGAATAAAAAAAAAATCCTGTTTGTGCAAAGCTATAATTTAAATATTTCTATTGTATCGAAAATTGTTATTTAAATATTTTTTGTGCTTTTAAATTATTTTATTAATTTTTATCTCTGCTATGATATTTTTACTGATGTTCTCTATTAAGAATGGGGAAAAAATGCTTATAGTTATCTAAAAACTTTCCATATAGCTGTTTTTTAAATTACCTTTTTATACATATTAACAGTGATTTGATATGCCATTTTTACACCATATATTATCAACTAATGAATAATATGAATTTTTTATAAAATGAGTTTTCATATTACAAGATTACTTAAATACAATCTATTGATAATGTTTTAGACAATATACATACTACCACATTTTTAATGCATATAAAATGTTCTTGAATTTTTTTTTTCTTCTGATTCTTAATATTCTATCCTCTTTAAAACAATATTTTTCACTTGCACTATTTATGGTAATTGTTTTAAATTTCCATCATGTAAAATAACACTTGTAAATAATCATTATGCAATATTTTTTGTGTCATTAAATGTTATTACTACTAAATTTTGAAGACAAAATTTATATTTTAGTTTTTTGTGCTGTAAGGGAAGCACAAAATTTAAATTTAACTTTTTATCCTTTAAAAGAAATGCTTGAATCTCAGGTATTCATTTGTATTTAAGTATTTTCCTAGGTATAAAATATTACTTTTATGCTTGTGATTAAACATTTAAAAATTTTGAAAATGGAATTCAAATTGAATGATTTAAAAAAAATCTAGTCTAATTGTATTAAATTTTGTTAAATATGTAGTATTTTTTTGTAGTACATGAGACTGAAACAAGTAGTTCATTAATTTAATTGTTTGTATTGTTTTTTGTATTAAAAGTTTTTTCTGCCATTTACAAAATCATGTGATTTATATTAAAATTGTTGTTTGATAATTTGTGTCATTTTATTTGTGTAATATTGATTTCATCAACATGTAATTAAATTAAGAAATTGACTCGTTATTTTAAATAAAATGAAAACGATTGTGTAATACAAAATAAGTTCATATTTTATGCTGTAATTTTTAAATAGATAATGACCTCTTGTAACCTAATAATAGAGAATGTATTAATCTGTTTTGAAATACATATTTATAAATTTTCAAGAATTACCATTTATCATTTTGTTGCTTTCTGATATCTAATATATAGAGTTTAAAAATTCCATTTCTTGTATTTAAAACAAATCAACTGTACTGCTAATCAAGCAGATGAATGGTTAGAATTCTTTATTTTGATCCAACAAATATTGCTCCTAAATCAAGCATGGGTATTTGTAATAGTTTTGGGAACTTAAAGCAACAATGAATCAAAATACTTAAAGAACAAATCCTGATCAAGCTACGTAAGATGGTAATTAGAAGTCCCACTGCTTTCCTTAAACAACTACTGAGCTTTAAGGCAGGCCTTTTAAAATTATCTCAATAGGCAAAATATAAAACTGAAGAAAATGTTTGATTGTTATTTCAAATCACAACTGATTTCTATTGAATGCTATTTACTGTACTTTCAGAACAAAGGCGCATTCGTCCTATTTATTAATTAACACAACACTTTAGTGTTGTGTTAATTACACTGTTTTCTTCAGGTTTAAGTCCGACTAAAGTGACATTAAATACACAAACTAATTTTTTTTTATAAAAAATAAGTAAATTTGCTAAGGCGATAAATTTATTGTTTGATTTAAAAGTATAAATTGAAATTCAGTTTCCTTTCTTTATGTAACATTAATATAAAAAAATTAAATAAGATGTAATTTCCAGTACTTCTGTTGTGAATAAGATCATAATAATCTCTTGCTGGGACATGTTAATTATAAATGCTCATAATTTTAAATGCTTTCAAAATTAAAAATCATAAGTATTAAATACTAACAAGAGAAAGTGTTTCTTAAAAGAGCAAAAAATTTTCTCTTTACTTGATAACTTTCTGATATTTCTGCCCAGTTCACAATATGTGTTATTATAATGTTTCTTTAATTCATGGACTAAAAAATGACATTTGAATTATTCTGCTAAAGTTATTTTAAATTTATTAGAATTTTTTATATGTTTTAGTTACTTTCTGTTGATATGACCTTAGTATAAATTAATACATATTTATTGCCTTATAACAAATTAATTCAGTATGAATAAGTTCAAAACTAAAAGTAATTAAGAATAATATATGTCAATGGAAATTATTAAAAAAATTATTCTAAAAGCATTTTAATGTAAAATAACTCAGCAATCCAAATAGTAAATCTTATAATTGTTTGTTAAAAATTAGTCTTTTGAACAATATTATAATAATATGCAAAAAGATGTGAATACTAAAGTCCATAACAACTCCTAAGGATAGAGGTTCTTAATTGTATTATATTATTTAAACTAGTTTTTTAATAAGATTATTTTAATTTGATAATTTTTAAAATTTAGAAACTAATAGTTTAGAAACATCTATGCGTTTAAACAAGAAATTTAGAGAAACTTGTATGAAATGTACTTCATAAGATGAAATATTTCAACTGCAAATACCTATCAATTAAAAATGTTTTGCATGGGAAATTTATTAATTTTATCTAAAATTTGTAAGATTTTTAAACTTACATATAAGTAAACTACAAATCATTAAAAATTAGAATAAAAATAACCAGGAAATTTCATTTCAATAGATTTTGATTAGAATAATCTTTGCTAAAAACATAATGTAGGAAATTTTTTTCACAAAATTAATGAAATTGGTTAAATGCAGCATATTCTCACATTTGTGAACAATGGAAACTCACTATATCTGCATAAATGAAATCAAACACAGAAATACACATACAAGCGATAAAAATAGTGCAAGTCAACGATAAATACTGCTCCAATGTGCGTGGGCAGTACAGTGAGAACCAGTTTTAATGGCACGCTGTCGTGCAGCTCGTTTGTTGTCGCCTAGTGTGCGGCCTGCCGAATAGCTCTGTTTTTCACTGGGATCAGTACCGTTTAATAGCTTTGCTTGTCTTTGATCATTCGTGTTATGCTAGTTCAAAAACTTTTCTAATGAGATTAAAAACATTGTCTCTGATCTGTTTTTGAAATACATAGCACTGGTTCAGGGTAAAAAAAAAAAAAAAATCAGTTGTTGATCCAGTCAGTCACTAGCACATTAATTAACTCATTTTTAGAAATGCTCTAGCATCCACATAAAAATAATGGAATTATTGCTACCTTTTTCACAGACTAAAGTAATATTCCCTTACAAAAACAGAATTTAAAGTAGACTTCTGCAAAGTCAGTATGTGTGCAATTTGTCTGTCACAACAAACAATTATTCTTTTGTGAAAATAAATCCTGTATTGAAGTATATTATGCAGCATATGAGAATGGCAAACTTCTTGGAATACAGTTGTATGTTTTACCAAAAGGAATAACAGCTTTGTGCCATTAGCTTAACAGCAAATACCATCTCCAGTTTTGGAATTCATTTTTTAACCATCAATAAATACAATTTTCTGAACTGAAGACAAAATTTTTTTCAATCCTCTGATGAAAGTTTAATTTTAGAAGGAGGGCTTGTTCTAGCTCGCTTCTTTTTAAACCTTCACATTACACTAAAGAAAAGATGTTAGACCTCATGGATATTTAACATATTAAAATCCTTTCAGAACAAAGAGTTTGGTTTCATTAACTATCAAAATTACTATCCCTATGAAAATGGAAACTTTGCCTTTTCATCAGTTTAACGTGGCTTCGTATAATAGTTTATCACAGAAGGAAAAACCTTGAAATTGTTTACATTTTCATTTTGTTTTGTGAAGTATTTTTCTGAATTATATAATTTTCAAACTAACACAAATTCTAGGTAATTAGAGCATTTATTTATTTTTGTTTTTTTACCTCCCCATTATTCTAATTTTCATATAATTTATATATCGCCATACATTTAAGAATTTTTTTGTTATGGCTTTAAACAATTTTTAAAACAAATACGTTTCAAATAGTGCTGCTGCTTTATCATTTTTATAAAAGGATGGGTAATAAAGTGGTTCATAGATAATATTCTATTTCTCCTATTTTCAATAATTATCATAAAAGCTGTTTTTTTTTTTTTTTTTTTTTTTTAAACAAAAAAATAAAAAAAAACCTATTTCTATGCTCTAGGTAACTTATTCAAGACACTTATGGCGTTTTCAAAAATGGAAATATACTTTTCTGAAGAATTTATAATATTTTTTCTGCATAAAATAAAACTTAAATCATTAAATATTCGTTACAAACCTGACTGGTTTAATATTATTAGCTTTCAATTTATATCAAACAACTTAATGAGGCTGTTGTACGCCTTTGCGTTGTCCTGCATGATCACTTTATCAGAAGCTTTTTATTGATATTGACCATATTTGTATTAACATATATGGATGTACAGCAGTGCAGACGAACCCGTTAAGATTAACGGGTTTGGAATACTCGGTCATCACCAAGTGCCTCGTAATTTAGAAGCACGATCACGTAACGAAATCACACGTAAGGAACCGACACCGTCCTCTTCACATCCATGCCAAACCAGCAGAAGGATTTTGGATATAAATAAATACGATGTTACGAATATTTAATAATTCGACAAGCAGCCTCTTTTAATTCAGGATAAATTTCTCAATTTCAATTCAGGATTCTGGCACACATTTTCAAAATTCAGTAATTGGCGTCAATTTGCACGTTAATTTCAGAGATTGATTAACGTCGTTTAATTCAACGAATATTGTATGCATATTTTTATATTATATTCTGTTCGCGCGAACCTACAATGCTAATGATTGTTACAGTAGTCCAGAATACTTGGCAAGGAGTTTCCTTCTCGCAGATCTCTGTATAAAGTCTTCGGGATACATTATGTAAAATCTTTACCTATAGCACTTTTTCTCTACATTCTTTATTCAATTTAATCATCATTCAGAAAAAATTATTATGTGTGCGCGAATTTTGTTTTGATATTAATATTATATGAAAACGACATTCAATTAAAGTAGCAAAAAATGCTAATTCTTAAAGTCAATATTTAGTGTTCCTATTGTTTTAATATATTTAAAAATTTGTCCTTTAAATATAGCCCCTCATAGTCCACGCATATATATATATAGTCTACGTATGTATTCGAGTACATATATGTATATGCACTCGAAGTTTTTATTTTTATTTGTTATGCAAACTTGGGCCATGCATGTATTTGTAGGAGATATTTAGAAGTGTTTCTTTTCTATTAGATTAGTCGGATCTCTAAATAAATCGAGAATTACTAATGTTAATTTAATGCCTGATTAGAAAATACTTGTTCTATTTATAAAATATTATATTTTCCCACAAAATAATTTGAAAAAATCTAGGTTTTTAAGAACAGATAAAGAAATTTAAATTCATCAAATTGAAAGTTGTGTGTATGTGTAGATTTCTCTTTTTCAAATATTTATGCATGTATTTAAAGGCAATGAATTTGTTATAGTTCAAGATTAAAAATAGTATCTTAAAAAAGGCACTAAAAACATTGTTTATTTAAAATCCAATAAAATAAGCTGATAGTGTATTTTTACATTCAATAAAAATTGTTTAAAACATAAAAACATTTCCAAATAACAAATTACGACATATTTAAATAAAAGAACAATTTATTATTACTCAGTAAAAAAATCTTTCTATTCGACACCAAGTTAAAAGTAATCTATTTTAGAGGAAAAACCAACTCTCTTTGAAGACGTTAAGAAGAGCTCCAATATTCCTGAATTGGCTTCTGAGTTTTGGATGTAATCCAGTTGATGTATTTTTTAACATTCACATATACTCCTGGGATGCCCTCGTGTCCGCAGTCGATTCCCCAGGACACAAGACCAGCTACAGTATAGGAGTTATCATTCCTATAACAGACCAGTGGACCACCACCATCCCCCTTGCAGGTGTCCTGGCCAGCTTTTCCGCCAGCACAGAGGAACCCGCCGTGTAACTTGAATCTCGGACCTAATCTCGTGTTCCTCAACATATTTTGGCAATCTTCATGGCCAAGCACAGGTAGAGTCACTTCCTTCATAATTAAGGAGAACTGACCGCTCTCTGAAAATATAATTAGTATATCAATTTATAATAACTGAAACATGTGATCAAAACTTAGAGATAATTAAGATTGTGATCACAGTTTTGATTTTACATGAAAGAAGTAAATTTTTAAAATAAAGTACAATTTTCATAAGATATGATTATTAGGGTTTTTTTTTTAATTGCTATTTTTTATTATCTGAGAATAGATTAAAACATACAATGCCTAACTTCCATATTTGAATATATATCAAATGAGATTTTATGATTGTAACATTCAAATTACATATTTGAGTGTAATATTATAAAGTGTATTTTACTTATAATAAAATGAATTTATTAAGAAATATTTATTTACTAATAAATTACCTTATGATACATTTTTACTTTATTAGGAAGAATATTTTAAGTAGCTCATTTTCAGTTTACGCTTCAGAATATAAAGCAAAACTTTTTTTTTTTTCCAATGCCCGGCTGACTTTTAGAATTTAATCAGATTCAGTGCTAAAGGGGCGAAGGTGATGACAATTTTTTATAGTGAGGCACTCAGTGGGTATGTCATCTTTGCCCCGAAAGTAAAAGGGATAAAGGAACACACACAAAGAGAGAAAGGAATTTCATGTCCGAACCATGATTTGAAATCGGGACCTATTACTTTGAAGTTGGAGACGTTAACCACTCCGCCATCGATTGTGGCAAACTTTTAAACAGAACTAGAAGTTCTGAAAAATTAGTGCTGTTTTACATTTCACAAAATATCGGAGTTATTAAATTTGTTTTTAAATTTTTTGTCGGAGTTATATTGTTTCCCGGGTATTTTTGTTTGTCCCTCTATTATCGCTTTTTGCTCACGATGGTTAATTCGACAAGGACCTGTACTGCTTAAAGTAGTTTCCCACCCATCGTAAACTGTGCCTGATAACACAATTAAGCCCACGAACTGATAAATTTAAAACAAAAGCGCTATTATTCAGTTATCAAATTAGCATAGCTGCCTGCTACATATAAACTTACTTCTTCCTCTTTTTATAATTATTATATACTTACGGGATTACATCTGCATTTAGTTACCTTTTTCTTTAATATTAAGTATTTTTATGATTTACTTGCTTTGTTTTAATTATTGCGAAATTGTTGGAGCATTTGGTCATTGAAGAGTTAGTTTTTTTACTTACGCCATTAATATTATACAGCCTACTTATCCTAATTTATGGAAAAGAAATGAAAATCATATAATCATAAAAGACAAGGGATGAAAACAAATTTCCCACTATCATTTTTTCAACTGCCAGAATATCTGGTGTAGGCAAACGTATCTAGATAACGGTGGTATGTAACCAATCACTGTCGCAATTCGATACAAAGCGATAACATGATTCAAGTTCCTAGGAAAGCTTTTAGATTAATTATTATTGCTACAATGGTAAATTGTAAGTAATTAAATGGTTTTGAACACAATATATAATCAACGTATGAGATGGGGAAAATAATCTTTAATGTAGCGATGAAGCTTTGAGTTTCAAATCCGTCTATTTTACGAATGTATCGTGAATATCACCTAGTTGAAAAATATTAAATCGTGCATTAGCAACAGTGATGCAGGAAAAATAACTTAAGAGAATGGGATCATTGATGAAAGAAGAGAATTTCTATAAAAGAGAGAGAGAGGTCGACATGTTACACTTTCTCAAATTGCTGCAAATTTCAATGTTCGTCATCAACAGTGTCAACGCGAGAATTGTTGAAAGGACTATTGTTAATATAAATGAAAATCATAACGCCAAACGAAGTCTAATATTGATTGCTTGGCTAAAAATAATTTTCATGCCTGCCAAATGTGCCATTGAATTATTGATATGCTCTGCTTGATCTAACGAGTTTCGTTTTTAATTGGATCGGGTGGATAGACATGAGAATATGAAAGAAACTTCGTGTGAATCTCTACGGATTCTATATATCATCACATGTCTCTTCCTTCTGTTTGTAACTCCAGGATAATATAGGATATTTATAGTTATGTGTTAGAAGACTTTGATGCATTTAGAAACGAATGGTAGGTGAGCGATACATAACAATCTTGTCTGATCGTCGATACACATTCTTGTCCTTTATACATTACGAAAATTGGAATGCGGAGCTCCACAAATCTAAATTTTCTCTTAAATTGATACTCAGAATAGTTTTTTTTTAATTTTAGATGCTTCTATTGATGCTTACATCTCGAAACATGAATATTATTGAGCATATTTGAGATGCCTTACTGTGTGTCTTTCCGATAAGATTACCTTCCGTTCCTTTGAATTTATCGATTGTTCATCATGATTCCTGATGTGTGAATTGCTTCTAGATTATCTTCAAATATTTCTAGAGTACCTCAATCTATCGCATTGCAGCATTTTGAGGGTTGTTGGCTTCCCTACACGATATTATGTGTGATTAAAGCTCTATTTAAGGGGAAAAAGACAGGAAAAATATTTTAACCTTTCTAAAGTCGCATTAATGTTAAAGAGGAATGGATTTTTTTAGAGGAATAGTTTTTTAATGTTTTACAGAGATAATTTATAATTTCAAGTGGTTTATTTTTTATTTATTTTTTTTTTTTAGTAATTTTTTTCTAGATATGTACTTAAGTGTAAGTAGAGTTTCTTTTGTGTTGTAAAAAGCTACAACATCTTATTGAAATGCAATATCTTATATTTTCTTTTTTAATATTTTCCATTAGAGTGAGTATCTGGCACAAAATTTAAAAGAGGACACACTGCACTGAATAAATAAGAATCGATGACATTGGGAACAGGAACAAGTTGTAACAAATTGGTGGTTGATTGGTTGGTTGCTCTACTGAACATTTTTATACTCGTGGATATTTCAATTCGAGTTTGCTGTGATTTCTCAACGACTGCAAACATCTATGCTTGATACGGAAGTACAATCAAAGCCAGTGTTTCTCAGCCACCGATCCGCGAAATATCCAACTATCTATTCAAAATTAAAAGTGTCGTCTGCCGACAACCGATATTAAAACAGCACCTACATTAGGAACAATAACAATAGTTTACTAGTTCGTAAAATAATATGGTTGATGATGAAAAATATGGCAATTATATGTACCCAACCTTTCATACTTTGCCGTGCCGTGTCGTGTCGTGTCGTACCCTTAGTATACCAATTGGTGTGCCCCTATCTGCCTTGAGTATCGCTGATAACTTGAATGCTGAATATCTATTGCATATATATATATACATATAATATATATATAATAAAAAAATTCTTAAAGTTATTATTTAATTATTCTTTAAAAATTATTTTTGTCTTCTTGATTTATTTATGGGAAAAAATTGGGCCAATGGGTCTAAATATTAAACCTACGGGTCCGAGAGAATGTACCGAAATATTTTACTGGTCCTTGGAGTAAATCCAGTTGAAAAACACTAATATAGGCATCTTCTCTACAGTCACTTTATGCTCTCCAGTAATTTCGATCGGTTCCTATCATTTAGATAAGGTTAAGTTTGATAACCACTAATATATATATATATATATATATATATATATATATATATATATATATATATATATATATGGTCTAACAGGATCAGGACAAATAGCGTTAAGATAAATTTCTAATTGTTAACACCCTCGACTGAAGTTATGTAGAAATACATGTATATTAAGAACAGATCGTTAAACAACACGCATTTTAGCAAACATTCAAATTAATAGAGGGTTAGCATTTTAGATGAAATTAATTTTATTATTATTTCAAATTTCATTGAGTTTTTGGGAATGGCAAGGATAAAACTCAGTAAAAAAAATTAATATGACCTGATGAAAATGAATACAAAACTGTATTTAATTATTTTTATGATTCATATTGTTTGAGAGGTACTAAGATCATTATTTGGTAAACTTATATTTGGAACACATTTAGTTCCCCCCTTGTCATGATTTACGATTGTGTTTATGAGATCGCTTAGAACAATATTTTTAACGCATTGCCTTATTTCGGTATGGTTCCATTTTTATAAATTTGAGTTTGGGATAAAAGCACACTTTCATGGTTTCACTTTTACGCTCGCACTTTGAACACGAATGATCATAAGACTAGGGATCTGTTTGGAAGAATGATTACAGCCTTATTAATTAATATGTAAATTTAGAAATATTAACATTTTTTTAAAAGATGATACAAAAATAAGCAACTAATTGGCAGAAGGAAAGAAATGCTAACGTAATTTAATGAAGTAAATTCCCGATAATTGATGAAATCATTGGGGCTTCCACCAAATACATAAGATACCAATGTTTTGTCTTTATTAAAATATGTTTATCGGAATGAAACCATAAACGTTAATGTGTATAAAAAAATCTCACTTTTTATGTTACCTGAGCCTAATTTGTACAAAAGAAGAAAAGGAAAACTGCTTACTATATGCGTCTGTTCCCCAGCCTGTTGTGATGCATTCATGTCCAGTGAAATCGTCATCATCTCTGGGAAGGCAAGCCGTATCGATATGGGGCTTAAAGGCAACGTCACTCGCTAGTTTAATGACTGCGATGTCGTTGAAAAGATTCCTTTCCCGATACTGAGGATGGAGCATGATTTCTTCAACATCATAATCTTCGTGTTTCATAAACTCATTTGTATTTTGGGTGTCCCACTCTCCAAGTCGGACGACCATGCTAGCTTTGTCATCCCTATAAAAAAGAGCAAGAAAATCATGAAACTTTTTCTTAATTCCACACATAGTATTCTTTTTCCGAAATAACTCTACTCATTGATAAATTCAGAGAACATTTTAAATCAACGTTGGCTCTATCATTTTCTTTGTTGGTGCCAAACACAACTGATAAAGAGTTTGGTTGTCAATATATCATACACTGCATACTAGGATTCATTTTACCAGGCTTGATTTTGTCTATTGCTTTATGTTCACATTTGGCTCAAAAATTAATTCGATCAGGAACTTCAGGTTCACAACTGATCACCTAATCCCTGTATACATCCATGCCTGAGGTGAAATAGTTTCATTGTCAGGGCTCATTTTTTCCACTTGAGGGTTGATTTGATTGTGATTTATGTTTTAAAGGGGATTCTGAATTTTTGCAAAGAGGGAATTGAACTTGTAAACTATTAACTGAAGAACTGATTCACGCACTTGTTCTACAAAAGCTTTGGAGTTGGCGGTATCAAATCACTTGTATTTCGTATACTATGATGCTTAACATTTTAATTATATTTGTCTGCATTCTGAATGAAATAAAATTAATAAAGAATAGGAAAATGATAGAAATATATCTTGTAATTTTTAAAATCATTTTTAACCACCTGTTTAATATTGAATGTTTATTTAGTCAAATTTTCATCGCAATTCTGGACCACTACCAATACTCACGCTCAAATTGAAAATCAAATCAATTACCTGCTGAATTGGATCTTTTACCCTCTCAGTTACAAGATTTAATTGCTGTGAGAAGTAATATGAGATTATTTAACATTATTTAATATTGAGTGAATCAGTTATGGATAGTTAAATTATCAAAAATTAAGCTTTTCTTAATTTATCAGGTTCTTTGTTTAAAAGTGTATCTCATTGTTTAAAATTAACATGATATATTTATATTTAAAATGTACTAAAATAGGCTGGTAAAATGTCATAACATCTACTTTATTCAGTAAATGATAATTAAAACCTTTAATTATCAATTTTATTGCAAAAAATTTAATCTATTTTTTTTTTTAATATATGAATCAAATTGTCGTCATTTTGCCGTTGCATAATGATTCGAAATTTTCAAGTTAATGAAATATGCACAGGAACTTTCAAACCCTGCAGAAATTTAGATTATTTAGCTCTTCGAGTACTTGGTTTCTTCAACAATGCTTAGAAAGCCTTCTACAATAAAAATTGTCATAACGATGCGTGTGGAATAAAAACATAGATAAATATTAAAATATGGAATATTAGCAAACAGATAAGTAAACTGAATAGCTTATATACGGTAATACATTGCATACATTATTTAATTGAATTAGAAAAAGAAACATGCAAGCATTCACAAGTGCATAAAATTCATTATTAAGCTTTTAGAAATATTTATTACTTTCTTTTATCTAAAACTTTTAGCATCTATAGTAAAAAACTCAAAACTAAAATATAGTCTTGAAAAGTTCAGTATACTTTAAGATTTTAATAAGGTAACTAATATAATTTTTTCAAGTAAAAGGGGATTTAAATTCTAGAATTAACAAATATTTTAGGTATAATTTGCAAAGGAGATTTTTGACTAAAGGATAATACTTTACCGAATGAGGAAATAAGGTGAGCAAACAAAAATAGATTGTTTTTTTCCTGAAATATCGGCACACTACATTGTCAACATTTTAACATCACAGTGAACTGTCTCGTAAATTTCCGCCGCTCATATTACATATAAATGATAATAATAATAATAATAATAATATATATATATATATATATAAAGATGATAAGATGATATATATATATATTATATTTGAAGATCCGTTGTGTTCGCTAAAGGTGGCTGGGGGCATTAAATATATGGTGGTCGCAATGACCTCCAAGTGAAATGATACCTATGAGAGGGCAGGCTTGTTCTTGTTCCCTACTTATAAATCACGAAGACTCCACTCGACTGCTCTCTCTAGCTAGTAGAGCTAAACTCAGGGTAAATACAGGGAAGCATGCTGGTGCAACCATATAAATCATTTGAAAAACCATGTAATAATTAAAAAACTATAGTAATGTTTGGTTTCCTAGGAGTACTACAAAAAATTTCAAGCATTTTTTTTTAAAAAAAGGAGACTATTTTCAACAGTTAATGTTATAAATTTTATATTCTTTAGAAATTATCCTTCGCTTAACTTTTCAGTTAAACGAACAACCAAAAGACTCCGAATTGCCTGGTGGAAAAATATATTTTTCATAGTTAGCAGATTATGAGTTCTCTACTGATTCTTTACAATATTTCTCTTCAGGTAGAATTCTAGGTTCATTAAATTTTTTTACGGTTTAATATCTCTGCTATAATGTTACTTGGTTTTATTGATTTTTTTGTCTCGTTACTCTCACCATTTTAAAATAAAAAGTAATTCGACCAGCGCCAGTAGCTTATAGGACTTCAAATTACTACAAATATCGACACTCGAAGTTGGAATAATTATAATATCGACACTCATAAATTGCTTAATTAAAAGTTAGGATGCTAACCATTTAAGTACCATTTCAGTTTGTTGTCGTGTGGGGAAAAATCGTGCATAGAATCGTCCATTGATCGTGTGTTAAAATTATGTAGCATATGGCTATGCTTGGAAACTTTAGTTGTCAAAAATAAATGTATGGAAATGTATGCAAAGTAGGAAAATAACAGAGCTTAGAATACAATCAAGTAAACTTGACTTAAATCAGTTTCATTTGGAAGACTGAAAAGTACCAAAATCCTTGCTGTAATCTTTTATTAACTTTTTTCTAACGGAATATTCTTTTCAGTACGAGGGAAAAAATTCTGTCTAACTTCAAATAATGCTAGACAACATGTACCCAAAACAGAATTATAAATTGCTGGATATTCCCAAATCTCTTATATCAAGAAAATATATTCTTAATGATACAAATAATTTTCTGGTTTTGGATGAATATATTTCGTAAAGTGTTGAATTAAAAATAATGCCACAGTGTGGGGAAAAGCGTATTTCCAAATATATTACTCAACGCAACAAATGTTCTTTGTGTTCTCTTCTTATTACAAGATTAACATCTTTATTGCAATGAAGTTGGATTAATATATGTCCGATCAATGCTGTCAAGGCTGCCCATGCAGAAGAAATGCGACACTTTCGCACAATCATTAGAGTCAACAACATTGTGTAACATTGTACAAGATGGTAGTAAATATAGCTTCCTCTGCATGTCCAAAGAAAATAACCAAATTGCAAATGACGTTCAAAGTTATCCGAAAAAAGCAAAGCAGAAAAAACTTTCTGTTGATTATTCATTTTCGTTGAAACTGTTATTATCCTCAGTTGAATCACAAGAGATCCAGAAAATTCAAACAAAACTTTAAAATATGTTTTCTTCGTGTTAATTATCAGTACTGACCAATAAATATAATAAATTTGAAGCTGTAAGGCGTATGAAACCAATGAATCATTTTAATTCCCTTGTGTATTTTGAAATTTCTTTTTAGACTTAAATATTGAAATTAATTTTTGTTGGGTGCTAATATTAAAATATCTTTCAAAGACATATTAATATGCGAAACGATGAGCTTATAAAAGTTTTTGTGTATGACATAAATCAGCATTACTGGGAGATATTTTACACGTTAGGTGAAGCTTAACCATAAGCTTAACCACGTTAGGTGAAGAAATTTTATATATATGATTAATATAAAATTTCTTCATTTGTTGTAAGTAACTTATTAGTATACAGAACATACTCACAAGAACTTATCAGCACAATGTGCAACTGTAATAACATGTCTTTCGTCGATAAGGGTACCTCCGCATTTGAATATGTAGTCGGCGCCGTCGCGTCTCAGAATGGCTGCCTATAGATAAGGATATAAGGACAACTCTTCAGTAAAACGTTACATAATTGCAAAGGAAAGATAAAAGAATACTAAAATTGGCCACACTCTATCTTATTAATATAAATCTCGGGTATTAAATAGCGCTTTCATATTTAAAGAATGCTTTTCAAATTCTTATACAAAGAAAAAAGAGTAGAACGTTCTTAATTATTGAAAAGTGAAAATATGCCTTTAGGTGAATTTTTCTTTTCACCAAGAATTTATTACACGCTTGAAATGTATTTATTTACAAATATGCAAATTCTGTTTTTTTTTTTTTTTTTTTTTTTTTCTTTTTAAGATTTGTTAATAACAAATCTTAAAAAGCATTGAGAAACAATATTTCTAATCAAAATTAGATAAACTTTCTCAAAAACTAACATTTTACTAGGATTTATAATGAAAAAATATTTTTGTTTTGTCTAAATTGAAGATAATCATCAGCTTTATGACAACAATACTGAAATTAACAATATTCAGTTTTGAAAGAATAAGGTTTCCTTCATGAGAACATCATATTCATCTAATGCATTTTGTTTTATCATTGGTTTGGTTGAAGCTTTTCAGTCTTACACACTAACATTAAATCATAAGGATGATGATATAAATCCTTATATTATATTCTAAATTTGAAGCTTAATTTTATGGGGAAAAATACTTCTATTTTACATCTATTATAAAAAGTAATGGTCTATCACTAAAAATTATGAAATGGTTTTTGAGAAAGAAAGTACTTATTGTAACATTTTGAAACATTTTGAGTAAACTGTTTTGATATTTTTATCACAAGTTTGACTAAACTTTTTTTAAGAATATTTTGGCGAATAGTTTAGAATAATTCAGTTTACATGAATTTTCCCGTCAACTATGTCTCGGTCATTCCTGGAATTATTTTTTTTAAAGATTCTCTTAAGTAATCTGTATCAAAAAGGAATCAAACTTACTTGCCAAGGCCATTCCCCGAATTCGGCCTCTCCGTTGCCGTGGGGAGTCAATATTCGCCCATTGATACCCCCGGGGTTTCTGGTGCCACATCTGTGCTCATAAGGGCGGATTGTTGAAGTTTCAGGATTACGGCAGCAGACGTGATAGGGTCCGCAACCTGGAGGGACATACTTATCATCCTAAAAAAATCCATTAAAGAATTTATATTTTAAAATCAAATTTTTTAAGGTATCTAAGCAATATTTTAATTTTAAAAATTTATGTTTATAAACATTCCTCAATTTTACACACCATCTTCAGATACCTCAGTTGTAACATTTTATAAATCCCTTAATAAAATATTAAATTTTATAACTTATTTTTATGAATATTAAATTTTATAAGCGCATATTCTAATATAAATATTTATTAAACTTTCGAAATTTTGTTTTATCATTCTTTTGTTACTTTTTTGTATTTGAAAGATAATTCAAAAAGGGACACACTGTTAAACTAAAAATTTGTCCGCTCTAGGTTCGGGTAGAATACCCTAAGTGACGAACATAAAAGAGCAGAGCTCTTAACTGTTGAACCATTGGCTCGAGCATTGCTTTTGAAGATTACAGATTGAAAATAATATTCATAATATTCAATGTTTAAACTATGCATATTTTAATATTTTTGTGAAAATTTTATGCAAATTGATATTTATAGAAATTCCTTCCGTACTCTTGATGCTAAATTTTATTATAAATGTAGGAAAACAAAAATGTACCAAGAAATTTCGATTCTCAGTGAATTGGAAAGCTTGGGGTAAGTTATGGGTTAGGATTTTAAGGGTTCGATACCTTGTCTAAACGGTTATTGGGCGAAGAGACACGATACTTGTTAAATTTTCGTAAGATCTTTGGCCTTCTTACCAGAGAAGCGCCGATGGTTACATAAAAAACAGTACTAAGTTAATTAATCTGTTAAACTGACTATAATTCGAATATTAAAAAATAAGTTGTTTATCGAATTAGACTGATAAAATAAACAGACAGTACTGAAATAAAACATAACATGTATTTATTTTATATTGTTCTGTATATTTTAATAAAATAATATCAAAAATAATTAAACTTTCAGAAACAAATTTTGATATTAAGAAGAAAAAACTTTTATTCCAATCAGGTGAATATTATTTGCTTAGTTTGATTGAAAGTTGAATTAAATATCAATTTTTGAACATCAGTTTTGATATAGCGTTATTTGTTTTGATGTATATATTTTTTCTATATACAGGAAATTTGATGAAAAAATAAATCTTGCCAATTTAAAATGCGTAAAATGTTATTTAGAACCATATTGACCCTAGAAACAATCACTAAATTTAATATAATAAAGAGCTAAGCGATTTCTTTACATTAAAAAGTGTGTAGTATATTTCTTTCCCAATGAGAAATAAAATATTTAAAACATATATTATTGGATTTGTCTCATCCCGCACTGTCTCGAAGTCAGCGTGCCTGACTGCAGATCAGTGTATTTGTTGTTTTACAAGCACTCTTTCTCACAAGGCCTAATTTGACAAAACTGAAGGTGAATGTATAAATACTGTAAAAGTTTTTACCCAACATAAAAATCAAATGTACAAGCTATTGGTCTTAAGGCTAGAGAACTTATTAAGGTTATTCTAGTTTTTTCATCATTTGATCTTGCTGTAGAAGTGTGTCTCTCAAGTGTTATATTCGTCACTTGATAGTTGCTTGAAATTGCGAAGAATCGGATAAAGTACATGTTAATCGATTTGAAATACAAATAAATTTTTGCTAATAAGCATTGGAATCTAGAATTTAAATGGAATTTTGAACTATTCAAACATGTATATCCAAGAGTGAACTTGAATTCGAAAGATGCTGAGCTGAAAGTCAGATCTTGCATTTAGCAGCTCAGCTTAGGTGAAACTGCAGCCTTATTTGTGCAATGTCTTAAAGAACTGTATAAATAATTCCTGTAAAACTTTTTGTATAAATTAAGACAAAATAATTTCGATTCAATTTTTTGTTTGATGTAGAATAAAATATGTATTAAAATTTATATATATATACTTAAATATGATAAAAAATTTAAAGAATTTGAGTCCAAATATTTTTGACAGAAATCTAATAATTTCATATTAAAAATTATATCAGAATACCAAACGATTTAAAAAATGAAGTCATTTTTCAGGTTAATTCTAGTTTGAATGATATTTAAGTAATAAATTGTTATAGTTATTCAATCCATACGAATAGATTTTCAGCATTACGATAAAACACAATTTCCTTTTATATGGAGATTACGCAGAAAATTCTGTTACTGAATATCCGCATATTTTAGCGGATATGCTCAATTGTTTGTTTTTTCTAACTTTTATCTACTTCCCTTCATGTTCATTTCCTCGCATTGCCATTTGATGCTCATTAAAGCTTTACAAATTTTAGAAAACTGATTCTAAATTAATTGTTTTAAGAAATGTTTCCCAAAATATGAATGATGTATGCGAAAACGAGTATGTAAATTAAATGATTTATTACATTGACTATATGTTTCCAAAATTTGATATTTTACTTTAATTATTTTTATGAAAACAGGAGTTTATTATTTTCATTTAATGTGTGATGACAAAGCAATTACCAATGAAATGCTTAAAAGTTTGACTGGGAGAATGTCAGTTTAGTTTCTGAAAGTAGTCTCTGAATAACAAGAAGAAAGAATTTTATTTGTCTCTCAGTGGGTTACTTATTTAAACACGAGAGTTAATCCGACTGAGAAATGAAATTTAAAGAACATTCTGAACAACTTCAAACAACCATGTTAAAAGTGGCATTCGAATTCATGAGCTGTTGAAGAATAGACCCGTGTGCTAATCATTCGGTTACTAGCTAGATTAATTAAAAAAATAATCATTGAAACTAACAGATATTTTTGTATCCTGAATGCGAAACCTAAAATATTCTTTCTTTTTAAATTACTGAAAAATATAAATTAAAATTTAGAAATTTTTTTTCCTATAAGTGATACGTTTTATAAAATGAGCTTAAGTATAGCTTCTAAATAAAATGAGCTTAAGTACAGCATAATAATTTCTGTCTATTGCTCTAGGGTCATTTTGTAGCCCCGAGAACTTATTTGATAGAGGTTTACATTTTTTTAAAATGTATTCACAAATCCGCACAAGACAGAAGAGAAAGACTGTCAAAGCACTAACCACAATCAGTTTTCAATTCCGAATACTATACTATAAGACATCATAGAGTGGGTATTTTGGATATATGTTTATTTGCACATTAGTTCAGTTAGTCATGAATTCGGTAACACTTCGGGCACTGATATTTATAACACTAATCCACTTTTTATTCACTATTACATCACTTCAAACTAATCCACTTTGAACTAAACTGCTTGACTCAGACTGTGTAAAAAATGGATGACAAGGCAAACTTAAAAAAGCACATTTAAAAAATACTTAAAAAAAATTAAAAAATGCAATTGAGAGATGCATTAGATGGAAAAAGACATCCTCTCAAGTTCAAAAGGTAACACATTCGATACCTAAAACGACCAAAACAGTTTTGCTAAGAAAATTTACGTATGCAATCATCTGAGCCTCTAACTTTCTAGTTAAACTTTCTTTGATGGGGTGAGGAAATCTGAAAGGTGAGGGCAAGGTCAGATGAGGTACCAAGTTTCAGAGAGTCAAAAGACCAGTCTGTTGGAATTATTGAACCACTTCAATAGCTAGAAATAGATACTTCGAAATGTAACGAAAGGTAATTTATGCAAGTGTCGTAAAATAAATGTCGATGAATTTATGTTGTCTGCTTAAGGCACAAGTAATTGAACTAACTATTATTCTCTCGCATAATTGATTTCCTAATATTTAAAAATAACAAAATTTTAATGTTTAACTTTAAATAGATATTACTCTAAGCAATAAAAAAATTATGTTAAAGCAGCTCGTGTCATGCTCAGCCATAGAAAAATTAAGACATTAACAATTCGTATCGCAATCGAGTTCAGAACGCGTAAATTCCAATTTCGAAGGAAAATTTGTTTCATTTGAAATGTCGTGACATTTTAACCTAGTTTCCTCATTGACTTAATCGTTTTAGTAATAACAGTTACAGTATTGAAACATTCTGGAATTGAAAGGTTACGAAGAAATACCCTGAAATTTCTACGAAAAATATTCGTAATTTGTGGAGTTGATCTTTACGCAAATGTGGAAAAAGAATATTCTAAAACTCCCAATAATTAGTAAATTAAAAACTGAACAGTCTGTTTCAGAAATTCACGTATTAAGGTCAATGGTAAGATTTCGTTATCGCTCTGTGGTCACTTTTTTGCATATTTGAACTGATTCGACCTGGAATTACATTTTTAAACGTTGATTCAAAACCATTATGAACATCGATGCAGAGAACTGTTGAACTGAAGGTTATCGCGCTAACTATACAGTCGTTTTTTGACTGAAAAGGTCAACGCGTCCATTAGCATAGAAAATTACTGTAACACAATCACAATGGGATTCGTCTTATTTAAGGTAAAATGTCCGTTTCATGTGATAAAATAGAAGTGTCAAAAAAAAAAATTAATGAATATATCTCAGAATAGCAGAGTCAAGCATCATGGTTTATAGCGTAGAAAATAACTACCTAATTTCAGCTTAGTTTGGCAATCTACAGACACTTTTGGCACTCAAGGGCAAATTGGACAAGCACTCAGTGCTTAAAATCGATTCCGATATCTATGCAGGAGTTGGGAATCTAACTCATGAATGTTATAACGAACGTCAGATCAATAACCATAAAGAAACAAATTTGGCACACCTTGGGTACTTATGACTTAGGAGAAAGCGTCCTGAAGCATATCTCGCTTGTTTCTCAACCCAATTAGAAACTGTCCATCTGAACAAGTTAATGAACATTTAACATTTTTAACTTATTCAGGTGTTTTATCTTATCTTTCCGTAGCTATGGTATTCAGAGAACGATGCGTGACCAAAATTTTCGACTTCGTCACATTTTAAAATAAACTCACCATTTGATACAGAGAAATATAACCAGATAATTCTTACTTTCGATTTGAAGCTACTGAAATGAAAGCCAAAAGGCTCTACAATCAGATCTAATTATAAATATATATATATATATATATATATATATATATATATATATATATATATTGTTTTGAAAATAAAATAGACAAAGTAGAGTTTTGAGAAAATGTATACAAAATATTTCCAGCGAAAAGGATCGAGAAAATAATGGTTACTGTATGAATCTGAGTCTGTTCTAGGACTTAAAAGGAAATTATAGAGCCTCAGTAAAATTTTGTCATTGCTTTTATGAGGTGTTGCTATGATTATATATATGTATATATAGCATTGATCAATAACAGAAGTTTATTGAGATATTTTTAAAATTAACTTTAATAACAAGGATATCTCTGATCAGAGTTTGAGAAAAATGATTCGATAATTTTATTTTCAAACAATTTCTTCACAAATTCCATACCATTTTATATTAATGCTATTTATAAACTATTATTAACAAATGTAGTTATTACTCATAAGTCTATATATGCAAATATTGCTTAAATTTGTATAAAACCTTAAATTTTTATTACAATTCCCATTTTTTACATTATTTTATTTCTCATTATAATGTAAGCTAAATTTTTTTGTATATTTTACTTAAAAAATACATTTCCCAACAAGCATTTCTGGTCTAAATTCAGTTCAAGTTCCATAAAAATGAAATATCTGATTTGATAAAGATCAAAGAGTTGTGAAAACTATGCCAATTCTCTTGTTAAAGAAACTTTTTGTATAAATTTTGAATTCAAAAAAACTCTTAAAATATTTCAAATTGTGTATTTACAGTATGTGATTCTTGAGGTCTATAAATGAGAAGAGAAATTAAGAAAAAATGACAAATTTCTCTTGTAGTTGCGACATGAAGATTACATAAAAATGTGTTCTCAGAAATTTTAACCTAACATTATTCAAAAAAGAATCATGGCGTTTTCCTCAAGACACTTATCGAAAATATGTAAAGTGGCAATTATTAAAGTATTGCTAAAAAATTTAAATATTTTTTAAAATATAACTGTATGAATAGAGATTACTTTAATATTTTACACTAATGTCGAGGAAATATAAATTTAATTTTAGTCTAAAAAAAAACTTTCATTTAAATGTATCTTTAATGTAAGGAAATTTCTTTTTATTAAAGATTTTTTTCTTTTACTTAATTTCTTCCTAAAAAAATTTCAATAATTTCTGAGTCATTTAAAAAAGAGAAAATTTATATTTTTCTAGTGAATTTTCTTAAAAACAAAACTTAAACCTTCAATGAATAACAAAAGCTCGGTAAAACGAGGGCTAACGTTTGCTACAACCTTAAAGTACTTTAAAGGTTTAGAATTTCAAAACATATAATTTCATAAAAAATAAAAAGTTTAAAGCAATTCTTTTGTAAATTGTGATACACAGCAAATGTCCCTTTAAGTGCAATATTATGAGGGGAAATGAAATGTTCTATTTTAAAAATACATTTGAATGACAAATCCCAAGATTTATTAACATTGAGGTACATTGGCATTGAAATATACATTGCAAAACAAATCATTAAAATTGTTGAAAAATAGGGCAAATTTGTTTCATATTATATACTGCCTTTTGAGGAAGATTTGAGCGATCCTGCGAGGTACTTGATAAGACTTATCAAACACCTGCGAGAGAGGTATTTGATAAGAAGTCTTATCAAATACCTCGCAGGAGTAGAATTTCATAAACTAAACTTAAGTAGCATCAAATATATAAATAATGAATTCAGTACTAAGGTACAATGCAGATCTCATTATCTATACGGATGTCTATGTACGCAAATTAATCAAAGAACAGATTTAACTTATTCTATGTAAAAACTTTTAAAACCAATAATTTTTGTGCCTTGGAATGGAGTGACTTGTGCCTTGGAACCGCAACCAATAAGCCAATCGGTTTCTGGTTATAACTTATTCTTCAATTATAACTTTGTTACGTTTATATGCAAAGTTTCATAGAGTAACTTTGTATACACTTAGCCCGATTCTACCCAGAATTGCACTTTAAAATGGTTTCAAAATCATCTGTTCCCGCTGTAGGAGTTAAGCCAACGAAATTCTGAATAAAAAAACCTAGGTTTGTTTGGTTTGTTTGTCGCTCAACGGTCATTTTTTGAACACGAGGGCTAATTAGACCGGGGCCTACGGCTTAAAGTGGATTCCGAACCACTACAAACATCCATGCCCAAGGTGGGATTCGAACCCACGAACTGTTGAACCGAAGACAAGAGCGCTAACCATTCGGCTGCCAGCTCGGCCTATAAAAACCCAGAGAGCTAGTCACTAGATGTTAAATGGTCTGAACTTTCTCGCACTCAATTCTAATGCATTTGTAAATTATGAGAATTTCAAGATTTTTCAATTTTTTATTTATTTATTTATTTTTGCTGTTTTATTGTTTCATGTTACTCATGAATGTAAGTTCAATAAATGTCAACAATTCAAATAAATTTTTAATTACTAAAACATTCTTTTCTCTCTCAACAACTCATATAGGCATGAATCCAATAACTGGTTCCAGTTACTACTCTTCTGCTCATTCAGTTCATTTGTACAAGAATATTAAATAATTTATAGTTCTAATAAAATATATAGATTTATAAAAATTTTAATATACACGCGTAGTTCTAAAAATGAAAGTTATTTGTTATCATAGAATTAAATGTTATCAGTTTAGTATTTGCATATAAAATAATAATGCTTACAAAAATTTATTAAAGAATTACAAAAAAAAGAAATATCCGGCAAATAAAAAAAAAGAGGTCTCATTTCAGAATGCATTTTAGTGAGGATTTGGAACTGTTCTTGTCAATGATTATCACCCTTAAGGAAGTTCATTTCCTAGTCTACCATAGTCCTCCCACAAGCCATTTATAATTAAATCCAAGATATCGGCTTGGTCAGCATTGTCAAAAACTGGTTTCAATGATAATAATGCACTGGAGTCATATAAATCAAGTTTTACTTTCTATAATTCGAATGAAACTCTTTCTATAATTCGGATAGTTCTGGTGTGACATCTGACAGAAAAAAATCGCCTGCTGTACTGTGTGTGTGGGAGAGTTGTATATGCAGTAATAATCTCTCTTAGATGGTATTTCTTTTAGGATGCCTAAATTCCTCTCAAGAATAATTTGTAGGCTCCTCTAAAGAGAAGAGCAACTGTACGATTCTTTATGATCAAGGGCTTCATAAGATATTTGCCAAATGAATTTGTTATTTCCTGAACTACAACACACCAGGTATAATTTTGTAAGATTTACCATGGCCTAGTCTGACAGAATAGTATTTGGTTGTTGGATAGGCTAGCATAAAATTTGAATTTTAACACGTCGAACATTTGTATCATAAATTAGTACGTCGACTTAAGAACTGCCACTCCAGTCCAAAATTAATGAGTAAACCAATATGTATTCTCCAAACTGAGTGAAAGAAAATTACTAACGGCATCGAACAAATACTGGCGTTTAGTTAGTCGCCATGGATTGATGCATAATTGCCAATAGGTTAGGCTTCAGCACCAAACGATCGTGATAAAATGGTTTTTTATTATTGTTTAATAGGCTTTGTGTATAAATGATATATTACAATAATATTGCCAATGTTTACAAGAAATATTTTTTAAGTGGAAATTATTTTAATACTATTGCCTATGTAATTATAATAATAGTAATGGGACTAAGATGAATCTTTAAATATTTAGCTACAAAATAATCTATTCAAGCAAATTTTAGAATAAGCCATTTATATAGTAAGTGAATAAATACTTATTTGAATACACCACGTCAAAATTAAAAAAAAATGTTTTCAGTTATTTTAGTTTCATTTTAACCTTTTATGTGCTTTAATGTAAACACTTCGATGATACTTAAGTGAAAGATAACCTTGGAAGCATCAGAAATATCAGTAACCCAGATTAATGCGATACAACCCATTCTTTATGCACAGAAAATGGAATCGGACTTCCTTTTTTGGAGGATGGCAGGGTTTTGCTTGTGAATAGATTTTTTCAAAACATAGACACAATAAACAAGTTTTTTTATATTTTTTTAAATCAAACTTTGGTTTTCTACTGCTTTTTTTTCCTGCCATTACAAATCTTAAAATAATAAGAAAATAAAATGATATATTTTCATAAGAAAATAATTCAATTTGAATTTATTTAATTAATGGATAAAAAGTGTTCAGTTTAAATGAATAAATTAATATTAAGTTGATGTTAATATAAATTATTTTAGAACATTAAAATTTTCTCAAAACTATATTTATTTTATAGAAAAAATGTTTACTCTTGTTTTACAACGCAAATACTTCTGCAAACAAAATTATTTTACCTAAATATTTCGCAATAATTTTTATAAACTGCTAAGGAATGTAACAGTTAATTTCCTGTACCACATATCAATTTTCCGTTCTTCAAATTTTTAATTGCAGAAAGTTCTATATTATTTAACTTAATCAATTATTGTTATATAATTTACTGCTATATTTTCAATTGCTTATTTCTGATAGTTAACTCATCTGAATACTATTAATTTCCCTAGATATTTTAAATCAAAGCTGAGACTGCAGCTGAAGCTTACTATTTCTTCAATGTAATACAAACTACAAATCGAAAATTCTCTTCTTGATAGATATATTTGCGATAGTCTAGATTAACTTTCCTTTTGAACTATAATTTAAGTAATGATGTTTAAAAGAGTTGCTTTTATGAAAATAACCAAGAATATAATCAATAAGGAAACATACCAAATGCACATAAATATGGAAACAATATTACATTTTTCTTTCAGCCCGTTTAAATGGGGTTAGATTGCCAAACAAAATTTAGTTTGTTGAAATTCGTCACTTCAAGATTATTTTATGCGGTCATGGCCTGATAATAATAAAAACTAAAGTTTGTTATGCATTAGCAAAACAAATTGCAACACACTTTTCAGACCACAAATCATTACATTAGCATTATATTGCCTCTCATTGCTATTATTTACCTTAACTGACTTTGAGGTTAACAGTATAAATGTTTGAGAGAAATTTTGTCTATATATATAATTGAATTATATGTAAACGTGAAATTTATGGTTATATGGTTATTTTTATTTTAATATAACTCTTGAACTTGAAATAGCACACTGAGCAATTTGGAAAGATTTTGTTGATTTGCCACTTTTTACACACGAGGAATCATTCCATAGAAAATTATTGTGTTTAAAATATATAAATTAGAACTATTTCTAATATTCACACCAAGACCGAAATTTTAATCTTAAAAGCTTAGAATGGTAGGTAAAATTGTTGCGCTTAAATAGTCTCCAGGAAAAATCAAATAATTACACTAAAACGGTCGAATTGTTACTATTTATATATCAACACCACATATTGGTTTCATTTATCATTGTACGGATATTTACCTACTTATCACGTGGACTAATACAATTTAGACTTTTCCTGAAATTTAGAGTCTGAAGCTACAAGAAGTGACACCCAATATGAAAATCAAAGCTACGAACTGTTGAACAAGAGGGTAGAATATTGACCATTCAACAATAGTTGAAGAAAGATAATAATTAGCATGCAATATTCAGATTCCACATCCGAGATTTATAATAATCGAAATAAACCAGATATAAAATTAGCTAACCATAGCTTAGAGATAGGAAGCCTTTTGATGAAAAGTCATCTATTTGATAGTTACTATGAAATACTAAAATACGTTGCATTTTTGATTAGTGCACAAATGTTTGCTAAAGTTTTCCGTAGAATCACATGTTTTGTCAAATTAGTCTTCAGACTCAATTCTTCTTTGCGACACATGACTATAACATACTATCTGTTAAATAATCTCCCTATACAGTACGTAGCGGATGTTAAATTCCTTATTCAGCAGCAATGCTTTTAAAAAGCACCTTAATGATGTTTTGCAATCTAGAATATGGAGTAAATGCATAACTGCCTCAGGGATTTAAATTTTAAAAAAAAATAAACGTTTCTACTATGAACATATATTAGAACTGTATGTAATTTTTATAAAAAATTTGTATTTTTGATATCAGGAAAAAGCTGCTATGAAAGAACAGCGACGATTTGGTATGAAATATCCTTTCAAAAACTTACGGAGATAAATTTTTATAGATGAGAGAGAGAAAGCATTTAATTTTTGGCTATTCCAATGTGGAAGATGCTTACGGGTGACTTTATATAACTAATATTGAGATTTATACTTATATACATAGCTCTGATTTATTTATCACTGGCAATCATTTTTATATACAAGAGCCAATTCGATTAGGGGATAAACGTTTTATAACAGATTACTACAAACGTTAATACTAGAGGTAAGAAATAAGTCCATGATGTGCGAATCAAAATAAAAAGAATTCATCTGTAAGCTTAATTTGTATTGATGTGGACTCGGATTGTTTATCACTTAACGGTTATTTTTAATACTAGATTTAATTAGATTGACCTACAGTTTAAAGTGGATTCTAAACCAATACAAATTTCTAAGCTCAAAAAGTAAGTCAAATCTACGAATTGTTGAAAAGGTCAGAAGATTATTTGGGCCGTCAGATCGACTTGCATAGATCTGGAGTTGTGTGATGGTATATAAGCGATGATACAGGAATATTTACGAGAGCACTGTCATCGAATGTAAAATTTAATAAATAAGATTCCCTGTGATATGCATCAATTTCTAATGGCGTCAATATTATGTATTAAGATATAAATGTAAGATAATGCAGCAAATAAAGCAAACTTATGAGGAAAATCAATGTTATTATATTGTGATTGATTTTCCATTCTATGATCAATTTTTATTAAATTCAATTTTGACATAGGAATTTACAGTGCATTTCAAATCACTTTAACATTTACCCAAGACACACCGAATCAATTAGTTACAAAGAAAGTCAATGGTGATGCTTTAATGTTTTCTCATTAAATTAAATTAAGCTAAAACTTCAAAATCTAATGAGATACGTCATTAACTGCGTTTTCTCACCGATTAAAGCCACTTTACACTATGTGGCTTCTTTTTATTTTTAAACAAATTCAAATTATGAATTTGACCACTAAGCTCAAATATCCATTATACAATGCATCCTACCAACAAAAAGATTTTCAAAGCTGTAAGCCATTTAACATAGGTAAGTACTGGGCAGAACGGTCTTCGGCTGCCTTAGTTACAGAATACTCAACCTTCTAGACATGAAAACAACGCATCTTTCTATAAGAATACCGTAACACTTAAAAAAACATTTAAAATTATTCGTTCAGGCTTCACTTGATTTAGTGTTAAGGCGTCCCTCATTGAAGTGGCAGGTCCTGGATTGTATCCATTCGCTGTTGAAAAATGAAAGACAAATATTAAGTTCCTGTTACACGTATGTCAATGTGGATGCTTGTGAGTTTTCTAAGTTTTATGCTCTGTGATACAAGAATTCGTTCCATTATGTGTGAAAAGTTCGCCGTGCAGATATTAAAAAGACTTTAACATTAAAAATAGCAGGATAGATATTAGAATAACCTTACAACAGCCTTCATCTGTAAGATCAAAGAATCTTTGTATTATAGATCTTTTGAATCCAAAGAATAGTTAAAGAATATTTTAATTTGTTTGGTAATAATGAATTTCATGCTAAAGACTTCCTTTTTTGTTATATAAAAAATTTCGTACTAAAGAATATTTCAGTTTATTCGGTTGTAAAAATTTTCCAATAAAAATATTTTGGATTCAATTATATAATAAATTTTGAGTTACAATTAATTTCCCTCTTCCATCCACTTTTTTTTATATTATTTTCAATGTGCAAGCAGAGAACCGAACATGAAATTTTGATTTTAATGGTACTCACCAATGGCAACTCTTCATCCTGACTTGGCTTCTTCCTGGGATCGATAATATTAGATCCATCGTCCACAATCTCACCATCCACACACAGATAGAAAGGAACGCAGAGACAGTCTTCAGTGGCCCGTCCAGGCTCGGAATAATCATCATCGTAATCGTCATCATTGTTATTAGCTCTCGGGTTTTCCAGTTGTGCCCGAGAACGTAGCCCAAGCACAGAAAGAAGCATCAGAAATTGCCAAAGTGGCGGCATGATTAGTTTTAATTAATGTCTGAAAATGTAAAGTATTTGAGTTAGAAAATTTGATACAATATATAATGAATAAACATTTATAATTTGTGACTTTGACTCGTTCGTAAACAAGTGGTTAATAAACTAGGTCATTTCAAGTAAAGCCTGATAACTTAGTATTTAAGTACAATAAGAAATTAAACGAACTTGATGTAAAAAAATATATGAACACATTGAAGCATTCTTTTGAAATTGTTTTTGTAAAATTAGTTCTCATGTATTCATATTCATGGATGTGAATTGATATAATAAATTTAAATTAGAGTCCAAAAATTTCTTCGAATTGTTCATCTTACGTTAACTATTATATAAAAGGATAAAATGCAGTCAATTCTCAATAATTTGAAACCCTTTGATATTGAATTATTAAAGAAATTCAAGTCATTAATATAGATACATGCATAAGGATAAAGAAAGATCTCAGTTAAGGTAACAGCTCAAGTTTCAGTCATCAAATATCATCTCATGCATAACCATATGGTAAGAGATGATTCTCGACACACTAATTTTTGCATACGAGGGTTAATTCAATTGCGACTTACAGTTTTCAAAGTAAATTATAACCATTATGAACATGCATGCATAAGATAGAATAAAATCTTCGAACTCTTGAGCTGCAAGGTAAAGTATTAAACAATTCGCTACTAGTTCAATGTGAAGGGATATTAAATTTGACAAATATATAATTTGTATAGATGATTTCAGCATAACTGTATCTGATTAAGTTAAAGATTATCTGAGATTGATTCTATGACCAATTTGAATGGCCAGTTATATTGACTTCAATTCAATTGTTTGTTAATTGTATTCACGGACATTCTTCCCTGCACCTAGCCCAGAGTTGGTCTCTACAGATGGAAGCTGCGGCTAAATTACGTAATGTAGAGGCAAAGGCTAAGCAGAAAACGCGCCAATACTTGACCTGACCAACCCAAAAAGTATCATTTCACTTGGATGACATTGTAATCACGTTCTATATAACGTGCCTCACAGCCATATTTAATGAACACGATGGATGTTCGATTAAATCGGTACTTGAACTTACTTACTTTCCGATAATGAGAATGACGCTCTAACCCATCAGGTGATTGTGGCCCTGAAAAAGAATTGTTGAAGCAAACCTCATTTTAGTTTTAATTTAGAAAACCATTTTAAATCTGTTCATTAAAAAAAAAATTTAAACTATTGCAGGGATGTTTTAATGGCTTGGAACACATTTTTAATTGTTCCAGATCAAATTAACCTTCATTTATGAACAATCACTCAAGAGAACTAATTTAACCAGTCAACTAACACAAGGCTCGTCAATTTGAGCAATGGCCATGAGATGAAACTGTCAACCAACCAGATAAATTCTTGCCATCTAGTGAAGATATATTTTGTTCATTTGAACGTGCATATTAATTCACACTTTGGCTATCTCTGATAAGAGAGATTAAGAACGATCAAATAGAATAGGTTTCTAGATCATTCAAGCTGTCAAAGAGAGATCTGATCTCTACCAGTTCAAAAAGAAAAACTACTTTGAATGTTATTTTGAGTGAAATTTTAAAATGTTCACTAATATTGCAACTATTTTATTTATTAATATTCTACTATTTTATTATTTTTTATTTACTATTAGTATTGTCTATATTATGCTCTCTTTCTTCTCATCAAATCACACAATAAATTACAATTGTCACTAATTAAATTTTCAAATTATTATTTTTTATATTCAATCTATATTATTTCAATTAACGAAATATGCCGAATATGAAACATGCTTCATATTTTAACATAAAAAAATATTGGCTTTAAAATGTGTGGGATTGTATTAAAATGCTTACATAGAAATTACTCACAAAATTCTTAAAATTTAAAAATTCCAGTATAACTATATAAACTTTCTAGATGCCAGTTGTTTATTTACTATACTCCAAAACTTCAAGCAGTGTTATAATAAATTTTTTAGAAAATAGTCTTAAAATTTAATTTATAATCTAAAACTATTTCAAATTTAATACAATAATGTTATGAAAAACTTTGGATTATTGGTTGATTTGTCGACTTAGTGTCTGTCACTTTTAGTACACGAGGATTAATATTAACAAGGTATTCAGTTTAAAATTGATTTCGAACAGTTTCGGATAAACAAATTTCCATCAAACATCCACGCCTGTAATGAGAATTGAACCCGTGAATTAATAAACTGAAAACTCTTAAACACTAACTATACTATTAATTATCAGCTCAATCGTAATTTTTTTGGAGCGCATTTTCATTTTTAGAAAAGGATTTATTTTAAAAAATTAAAATAAATCCTTTTCTAAAAATGAGAATCTAATAAAAATTAGATGCATTTGAAATATTGAAATTAAATTTTATTAAAATATTATAGTTTTATTTAATTTGCAAAGTAAGAAATTTAATATTTACTTTAAAAAATTCCAAATTGTATACCGCCTACAATTTTCACACAAGGTTTGAAATGTACCATGCAGCATTTTTCGTAGAATAAACAATCGGTTTTATGAATACGTAGTAATTGTAAAATTAAATCCTGAAACCGAGAATTATTTATAGAAAAATATCGAAATATTAAATTGTTTACTTTTCCATATAACAAGCAAAAATATTTTATTCGATGAAATGAACTTTATGATTTATAAATTATATTATGTAAAAATATTACAGATAAGTTGTTTATTAAATAGCAACTATTCTGGTTTTCAATCCAATAGTTTTTCCTATAAATGTAAGTTGATATATTTCTAAGATTTATATTACTATCCTCATATAAACACTTAATCAAAAATTTTCATCTCTAATCACACATACATTTCCATTTTGCAAATACCGAATAATCATCTCAACTTTTAGAGTTCGTGAGTTCGATTCCCACTTTATATGCGGATGTTTATACTGTCCGGAATCTGTTTTAAATAGTGGAACCGGAATAAATTAGCTCTATGAGCAAAATATGACTGTTGAAAGAAAAATGTACAACTTTTTTTCATTAAAATATTAAAAAATTTAGCAATACTGAAAGGTATTATTTCTCATCTTAAATTTAATAACCCAAAAAATGTTTTAATTTATAGAAAATAATTTATAGCTCTGAATTATTTATAGACTCGAAATTGAGTTTTTTTTTCAGTAGACTTGAATTGTGTGAGGAGTTTAGTTATAAGGTCCGATTATGGACTAATATTTTTTTTTTTCGATATGTTCTTATTTTGGTTAATTCTTTTGTGAATTTATAATTCAATTTAAAAATCCTAAATGAGAACTTTTTTATGAATGACACCTAAAATATAATTTGCATTCCCTCATGAGTGAAATCAAAAAAAAAAAAAAATTTATTTCGTAAATATGAAAAAGGAAATTAAACTAAATGCGAGAGTGTTTGAGCCGAGTAGGTAATTACTAAAATCGTGAATATATGTCTACAACATTAAGCTATTATCTTATTTCAAATTTTATGAACCAAATTTTTTAAAAAAAATACTGCACTAAATCATTTAAATTGTAGGTTTGTATTACAAAAAAATAATTTGCGTTTTTTATAATATAAACTTGAATTTATATTATACAAATTATTTACTTATATGTAATTGAATTTTATAAGTAAATAATGCATAATGCAATATATAAGTAAATATATAAGTAATAATACAATGTAAACAAGTAAATAATGCATAACTTAAGTTGATGAATTATTTACTTATAAATAATTTTATTTTAGATTTTGCGAGTCAAATAAATAAATAAATAAATACTATGTTGTATTATTTAAAATTTCAGATTTATATTAGAAGAAAATAATTTACAATATTTTATAATATTGATTTGAATATTTTATATTGCAAAAATTATTTACTTATGCATAATTGATTAACAAATTATTTGTAAAAGGAGTATTAAGATGATGAATTATTTGCTTATTTTGTTAATGAATTTGTCTAGCTTTAATTTAAATGTTAACTACGCGCACGCATTGAAATTTATGTTCAACTTGTATACCTTATTTGAATTTTCCTTTCGTAACTACTTCAGTAATGCTTTCGAATCGTTACATTTATCTGAATTTATAATTTCACGACGTTAATAACTTTAGAGGATTTTGTTTTCAATCAAACCTTTCAATAGCTTAAATAAGATAAATAAAATCTGAAACTAGTTTCTTATTGACGTTTCCCATCTATACCGGGAATAGTCGCTTATAATGGGTGATTAGAATTACCCACACACAGAGGACCAACTAATCTATTGAAGAGTTTACTCACCAGGCAGCAGGACCGGTCAAACTTGTCCGACAGTAAGCAAAGCGAAAGTGAACTGATAGCCAGACGGACTTTCCATTCGATTCGTATTTGACTGCGGATGGCAAGGTCAGAGTTGCTCTCGGGGGAGCCATAATCCATTGGCCAACAAAAACAGTGACGTCAATTCAGGATGCTGCGAAAAAAAGCTTGCTGAAAAGCATCTTCCTTACGCAATAACAGCCCAGCTGCGAAAAAGGTCGGCAAAATTTTCAGAAATTTCATTCAATTTATTCTTGGTATAATTGTTTTCTTAAGTTGATATGCATGACAGATTGCGAGAATTGTGTATTTTTTTTTTATTAATTGTTTGTTTAATGTGTGAAATCGCTTAAATCGTCAAAAGCAAACCTGCTTAAGTGCTCCAAGTATTTTTTTCCCATTACTATGTTTTAATATGTTATTAACGTTAGTTTTTTCGATCATAAGCTCAACAATGATAAATATAGAGATAAAAATAAAATGTCTGAAAAAAATTGTAGAAATGAATTTTTAATGTTTCTTTCTCATATTTAATTATAGTTCAAGGTTACTTATTTATTTTTAAATTTAATGTGTGTGCGCTGTAAATTAAAAATTTTTAATGCCCTTTTTTATCTATCTATACATGTGTGTGTGTGTTATGTGTGTGAATGCATATTATACATATCTATATATATATACCTGCGTATATATATATGCGTATGTAATTAAATACCTCTTACATAATTTTAATGAAACAATTTATACAGAAAACATGAAAGTAGTTGGATTTTTAAAATTTTATGAGTAAAAGGATATTTTTTTAATTTTTTAAACTAAGTGGAACATTTCCTTCAAAATTATTCTCTTTTATGATTTTATAATTATACATTTAAAGTTAAACGATTAAAAATGTAAAATAAAAGTGTGTTACAAGTAGAGTAAATATAAGTTGATATTTCTCAAAACATATTCGTTTGACTATCACTAATTTGCTATATATATATATATAAGACTTATTTTTTTAGGTAAATAATTTGAAACATTAAATTAAAAATGTACTTTTTATGTACTTTTTTTGATGAAACATTATGAGAAATCTGTATTTAATTAAAAACAAATACATTTAATTGTTTTTCATCTATTTACTGTACCTGTTAATTATTTTGTTATGTTTTGCTTAGAAATACTACATTTGAAAAAATTTGTGTTCATAGTTCGTATATTATTCTAATTCATAAATATAAGAAAAAGGATATTTTCTAGAAATAAATATATAAATATTTCTGTGTGCATGATAAAAAAATTATGCATATATTTTTTACACTTGTTTCTTTTTATAAAGGGATTTAAAATTTTATTTGAATTATATATAATTTTAAAGTTTTTAGCCCTTTTTTCCAAATTTTTTAATTTAATTCAGTTTTAATATTGTTTAATAGCAATGAAACTATCTCTGAAAATAGACAAAATATTCAGTTTACCTAGTTTTGAAATAAAACACACACACACAACACACACACAGTTTACACTTTATATAATATATATACAATCTAAGTATATAAGACAGAGTTACTTTGAATTTTATATATTTACCAAATCAAGGGACGCAAAATTATTTCTTTCAAATAATATTACAAATTAAGGACATTTATTCATAAAATTATATTTTTATCTGTGTACAATTTTTATTCATAACTACATTATTTATAGCTAAACGTCCATATTTTGCGGTATTTGATAATAAGAATTTTCATTTTATTTATAAAATATAATTATTAATATTTCTCTTATATAAAAAAGAGATATTTCTTATATAAAAAGGGCGCTAACCATTCGGTTGCCGAGTTGGCAGCCGCTCTTGCCTTCGGTTCAACAGTTCGTGGGTTCGAATCCCACCTTGGGTATGGATGTTTGTAGTGGTTCGGAATTCACTTTAAACCGTAGGTCCCGGTCTAATTAGCCCTCGTGTGCAAAAAAAAAAAAAAAAAAAAAAAAGAAAAAGGCCGTTGAGTGACAAACAAACCGCAAATTATCTTTCTAAGGACTTTTGCCCGCAAAATGATTTACGCATTTATTTAAATGATTTTTTGCTCATAGAGAGACATTTGCAGAAAAGAATTTTAGTTGAAGTGCTGACCTCGAAATTTAATCTTGTTTCAAAATTACAAGGTGATTGGCTGTGTTTATTGATTTAGATTGGCAGAAATAGATAATTAGAAACATATCACAATATTCTCACTTAATCTGAAAAAAGAATTATGTTTTAGTAAAAAAGGTATTGTGAATAAGCATTATTTATAGTTAAATTATAGGTGTAAGCATTTATAAGATAGAAATTATTGGTGTATTTCATTGACATATATACATAAACTTGATATCTGACGTATATTTATCTTAGTATATTTAATTTGTATGGACTGAACTTCTCTCGCGTTGAGAAATATTGACATACGTTGTTATGAAGCATTTCAGGCGGCTTGTATCTGTCGCCGCTATAAAAACATAGCTCACATAACTTTGTAGTTGTGAGCCATGGTAATGTAACGAATATTTTAAATGCAAACACACACACATACATTAAATTTTTGGATAAAGGAGAGTACGCAATGATTCGCTAACGTATCTGTTATCAATCTTTAGATTAACCACAATTTGGTACATCAGTTCTAAATAGAATATCAAATTGTCCAACTAAACATAAATATTTTGCTTGAGGAGTCCTATTTTATAAAATTTGTGCTGTCCATGTAAAGGAAGATGTTCTTCTATCCGGAAAATATAGAATTCCATACTTGATACAGTCAAAGACCATCCTGCTGTAAGGATCATGCACATTATATTTTGATAGGGTTTAATGTTCCTTCATTGGTGAGCAGAATTTTGAAGGAAGGATTCGTTGTTAACTTGACCGTGATTCAAAAGGTGGTTGGTTGTATTTAGCAACTTTAGTTGACTGAAATAAATAAGTGAAAATATATTGCAATTACTTGAATCATAACTAAGCTATAAAAAGTAACTAAAGCTAGTGTAATGTTTTGTATATGAAGCTGTATCATGTTTTTGCAAACCAATGAATACCTTAAAGCCTTTACAATAAACAGATTCTTTATTGATCCTATAAACATATATCACGTAGAAGTGTAGTACTTAGTAGCCATGAAGTACTGAAGAAACACGTAACATTAATTCATAAAGCGGTAGAGATAAGACAGTGTATATTTTTCATGAAAATACTCGAATTAATGCTTTGTTTTTGCTGTTGTTGGAATGCAGCAAATTTCTGTTTATGAGATAATACTAAGATTCGCAACATCACGCTTGATTTAATTCATTTCCTTAAAGAAAAGATGGCAAATATCCCATTGAATGCATACTAGGCAGTTAAATTTGGAGAATGTTAAACAATTTAGAATGGTGTATTTTGGGATTTTATTGCCCTAAGAGCGATTTTCTTGACTGTTTCATCCAGATGGAAAGGAATCTTGAACGGTTCTCAATGTATTCTATGGTCATATAAGATTAACAGCCAGTTTGTTGAGAAAATGAAGTTTGATTAAAAGTCAGAATGATTTTTCCTTACCAAGAGATTACTTGTACAACATCTTATAACAAGAAAAAAAAAGGTAAAAACAATGTACTTCGAAGTACCTTTGGTACAGTAAATACTAGAAAGAACCTTAGTCTCCTGATGCACACGCAATCACCTTCAAAATCAAACATGCTTGATTATAATGCAAGAACTGTTATAGTAGCCACTTGTTGTGGATTTTATTATACACTGGCTTCCAAAATGTAAAATAACTGTTTTTTTTTTTTTTTTTTTTTTTTTTAACTTAATTTGCAAATGAGTGAATGTAAAAATACTAAATTTGGATAACATGTTCACAAAACAAGTATGTATTGATTGCAGCATAGAAGCTTGCATAAGAAAAACGCATAAATGATTTACAACCAAAAAGGAATCTCTCTGGAAAACACCATTCTTGGGAAAAGAATAATTCAGTTTTATAAGATAAAATGCTTAGAAACAAAAACAAAAGTTTTAATAAGAGATATACCATCCTTTGGGCTGAAAGAGTTATAAAAGTCTATCGCAAGTGTTGTAGCTCGTGGAACATTCGGTTTGATATGGATTCCAGAAATGGTTGACCACACTGCGAGATACATTAAGTCGTCTTCGAGCATCAGTCTGGGACATCCGTATTTCCATTCATTCAACCACCCACCCGCCAACATAGGGAATCAGGCAAATGGCTTATCTCAAAGATTGAGAGATCCCATTACTGACTATTGTTAACGAAACTGATAACGAGAGTTGAAAATCAATAAAAATACACGTGTAATTACGAAACCCTGATATTTGCATATTTCTCTCTGACAAAAGTGGTAGCCAGCGCCTTTGATTAAATTTACTCAAGTTTGTTTTTATCATTTATATATTTTATTGTTATTGTCATCTTTTATGGTGAGCTTCAAAAAACATCTTTCTCCTTAATTTTTGGAGACCAGTGTATCTCTCAGATTGCATTTCTTATTTTTACGGGCTTAAAATAGCACATTCATAGCCCCGATACGATGATACTTGCAAACCACTCATGTCGCGATTTCTATTTTGTTGCCACTCGATTCGAAATTCAACTTATTTAAGTGACATAATTTTCAGAAATCATTTCGAAAATAAACCAGGGTACAAGTAAGATCGGTTTTAAATGATGAATATGACGGTGAGTGTATTTTAATGTTACAAGAATAACCGCATCTTTTTGTTAATGAAGTAAAAATCAGTCTCATACACAAAATTAATCTTTAGTATCAAATCAAAAAACAATTGCAGTAGATCATTATGCCAACATAGCTGTAATTTAATTAAACAAATCTTAGCTAGACTAATATTTCATTAATACATATTTACAAATACATATGTACAATTATATGATATTTACAATTAATCGTCTTTATGATATCAACATGAAATGAGGTTAAAAGTTATGGAGAAGTAGCAGCCTTCTTGATGCTCTCAATTTCAACGTCTTACACAGTCTTAATTTTTCGAATTGCAGCGGCTCGTTGGAAGAGTTATCGCGCTTATCGAGCCCCTTCCAGAATGGGTGCTTGAAATAGTGACGTCGGCTATTGTGCAGTTCATCCATTATATATATATATATAAAATTTTTTCCAATGGTCGGGATATATCGAGATGTATTGTCCCCTTATACCCAAGGAAACGACCAGAAACAGCAACCTCTTTGCCGCCGAGGCGTTGCCCCGGGTGCACCACAGGGGGTGGGCCACCATCGCACCCTCACACATGCCATAGGGACCCGTTTATAGGGTAGGCAACATTCTTACCTCTTTCACACACAAGGAAAGGGCAAAAACAGGATAGAGAAAGAGAAAATACATCCATGCCTGAAGCCTGAACCGGGATTCGTACCTAGGACCTTCCTATCCGTAGTCCGGCACGCTGGCCACTAGATAAGTTGGCTGGCCATCCATTATATATATATATATATATATATATATATATATATATATATATATATATATATATATATATATATCCAAATGATTTCTTATACTTTTTGATTTCTTTTTGATTTTTGTAAATTTTATAATTGAATAAATAATAATTTTCTCAGTTGTTAAGATGTTCTTTGTTGTCTCTCTTAAAAATAGTAAAATAGTTTCACATTCTTTTATGAATAAAGTATTAACAATTAATGTATTAAATGCTCTTAATATTTCAGTCTTTGAATTTTGGATGTAACTTCTTTAATTGCTGAATAATTCATATGAAGTTTTCAAATACACATATAGTATAAACATGAGGACTTTGCTTATTTTAAATTGAAATTTTTTGTTTATTTTAAATACTTCTCTCTGAATTATAATAAAGAATCAAGATTTTGGAAATTAGTAGTTTATTATGTGAAACAAATATATGCGTAAAAGAGGAAAGTAAATCGTAAATACTGAATTATACGAAAGATAATACTTTTTTCAAATTCAAAAAGCAGACTAATGAATACAACTTTTAAGCATGTTCAATAAAGGAAATCAAAGAAATTTTTATTTGAAGTTATTTAAAGTTATGCAAATCAAATTTTAAGCACTGTGAACTCATTCACTAATTTTTAAAACTATTAAGGTTGTTTTCAGCTTTTTCTTCTTTTGATTTATAATAAAAAAGAGTCGAGATACTTACATGAATGTAGTTACAGTTTAAAAATTCGAAAACAAAAGGATAAACGTTTTAATGGGAAAAATAGTATTTTAAGTTTATAAATTAGTTAAAGCAAAACAAAGTTTTATGCAATTGAAAATTTTGGAATATACTTATTAAGCGAGAATGAAAAAACATGTATTCAATATAATATTGCATTTATAATTAATACTGACATTTTTATGTTTCTTAAAATGGGACATTATAAAAATATATGTCATAAGAAAATAATGTGCTGTAACCATGAAGATTTTATTTGATAAATTATGAGAACAATTACCATATCAGTTCCAATAACTGGTATGAAAATTCACAAAGATCGCTTAAATTATTTAACATGCTGCATTAAAAGAGAGAGAGAGATTGTCACGCGTAATTTTAAAGAAAGATTTGTCACGCATGATTTTAGAAAAATATATTTTTAAAGTATGCTTGACAATTATATGACCATTTAAATTTCAAAAATGTTATATATAATGAGAGATCACTATAGAAAAGCATGTTGGTTGAGCAGTCTTATCAATCAACATGTTAGTTGAAGTGATATGGTAACGAGGGTGCGTGGTCTTAAATACAGTGGATCATTAAAATACACTGTCATCTACCGAAGTGGCTTAGGATGTTCTTGAGATACTATTGTCACTAATATCTGTCGACGTGACTTGTTAGCGTATATCCATTTGTATTGATTGGCATATTTTCTTCCAGATTCTGAGCTCTGGTCTCGAGGTCCATTAAGATATAGCTGCCAGTAACCTCTCAACATAATCTCTTGGATTGATGTTGATCTCGACCAAACTGCATACCATCTAACTGGATATCGCATACCAAATGGGATAATATCTGAAACTTGCTGTAAAATCATTTGAATTCCACCACGTCTTCCTTTTAAGTAGGAGTTTTCATGCATAGTGGACTTTATCTACGTGTACTTATTGCTTGTAGGATATCAGGAAAACTCCCAATTACTTGCTGCAGAACATTTTTTCTACCTATTGCTCACCAAAAGTCGGAATCGAACCAATAATCTTGTATCGCAAAAAGTGAGGTTCTACTACTAAGCCACGGGAAGTTGAACATCGATTGTTTGAATTTGTATTTTATGTAATATTTTTCTCAGGATATGCATAGTTCTTCGCACAGAGTACATGTGTACATTCTATGAGCATGTACATAACTGGATTATAAATATAATTGGTAATTATAATACCAAATACTGAGGAAATATTTGTAATTTCCTTAGTAATCGGTACAGAAATTTAAGGAGACGAATACCGTTTAATGTGATAATACAATGAATTGAATATGGATTATAAGCTACGACTTAGATCTCTGTTCTTAATGGCTTCAGTTGTCGAAAATGAATACAATGAAATACACAAATTTTTAACTATATTAATTCTATAAAACGAAAGCTTCAATATAATGCTTAAAAAGAAACACAAAATTAAATTTGAATATGAGTGGCAGTTTGTTTTACGATAATGCTCCGTTTAAAATTATGATATCGAATGATATTTTCACATCCATTGATAAAAAAAATATAGTAGTATAAATAGGTTTTATGTTTTAAGCATGCTTTAAGTTTCATTTGCTAAATAATACTAATTGGTATAAAATTTCCTTTGTTAATTATTAAGACATAGTCTTTTGTTTGTAAAAGCAAGCATCACTTTTAATTAAAAAATATATTTTTATATTATTTAAGGGTTATGTTGTAAAACCTGGTTTAATTTGTATTACATAATTTATAAACATAAACTTACTTAAAATTTGTATCTAATTATCATATAAATTGTTTTTAATAGTGTAAAAAGTTAGGAAATAATGGTATATATTAATTTTTATATATTCATATTTCTGGAGAAGGATTATAAATGTAAGAAGAGAGAGAGAGAGTGATAAAATAGTTTTAATTCTTCAGTTATATCAAACATTTTTAATCTCTACATCATTAAATTACATTCTTAATTTTTTAAAGTATGATTTTTTTTAAATTTAAAAAAATGAATAGGTTATATTCTATTGATTGAAAAAGTTATTAATTAAAGAAAATAGAAGTTTTAAACCCTGTTTCTCAATTTTTCCCATCCTTCTTAGTACCGCCATAGAATAAAAGAATAAAAGAAATGAATATAAGATTAATAAAAAAATGAATATATAAGATTTAAAAAACAACTGAAACGAAATAAACTAGGAAAAAAGTTTTTGGAGTTAAGATTTATTTTTCTCGAAATTTGAACTATCCGTATATTTGACTAATCTTTTTTTATATAAATGGAATTACACATGAAAAGAAAAATATATACTTCGTTTGAATTATTTAATCCAATAATAATTCTGAAATTTTAATATTTTCCTTGTATAGCAATAATTATATTGCATTTATATATCTAATATAGTTTATTCATGTTTGTGACAATACGATTATTTTTGTAGGCTATATCTATCTGTCTGTATATATATAAATATATATATATATATATTGTTGTTGTTGTTGTTATTATTATTATATAGAAATATTAAGGGGCAAAATTTAATAAGTAACAAGTACGTATAGGATAATTAAAAATGAGAATGTTATTTAGTCATGAAATCATAAGAAAACTGTCACATACGTGAAATAGTTATATGATCAATTCATACCAAGATAAATATCACAGACAAATGATGAGTAAAATTAAATAATTAAATTTCATTTTAAAAGTATTCAAATGTGTTTGATTTAAAGCATAGAATTAATTAATAATCTTATTTTGTAACATATCAACTTTATTTTTAACACTTTGTTATAATATATTAATAAGTTAAAGTTATTTATTTAAGTCCACAGAGTATGGTTTTTCTCCTATAATACTAAAGTTATTATTTTGTGAATTTTAAAGGTTATGCATTTTAATAAAAATATAATATTTAATAAATGCTAATCTTTTTTAGGAATGTAAAGCTATATTAATAAGTTAATCACTAAAAACACCTATAATTTATATTTGATCTGATAGGGTTTTACTTATGACAGAAAATTTAGAATTTCTTAATTTTATTTCACTATTGTTTCAATTAATTCAATATTTAATAAAATAAATATTTTTAAGCGGGAATAAAATTGACCTTTTAAGCGTGAATTGATATCAATGCTTAAAATCATTTAAACTATCAATAAAAATATATAACTGTTTTTTATTAAGTTATAACAATTTTTTTATAATATTATTTCAAAAATAAATTGTTGCAAACATTTCACGCTAGATGGCAACACTAACGATTGGGGGAATACTATATTTTTCGCGAAGAAAAATATGGCATGATCTTTGCAAATATTTTTTATTGACTACGTTACAAAAATATTTCAGCGAATCAGTTAAGTAAATTTATTTAAGTCAATATAATATTACATGTTTGCAACCATCTAATTTCAAATGACGAATTTTTTAAAATTAATATATCATTCTTTTAACACATTTTTGAATAAATATGTATAATAATGAAATAAATATTTATTTTATTATTATTGATTTTTATAACATTTTATTATATGCAGTTAATTAAAATTTTGATTTCGTAATATTTAAAAATATGATTACGTAATATGATTTCGTAATATTTCGTAAATTTTGATTTCGTAATTATTACTTAATTGTTAAGTAATAATTAAAAAAGAGTTCATTATATTAATAAAAAGCCAATAATTAAAATTATCTTTTCCAAATGAGATATAATGTCAAATAAAATATATATGCCCATTTTAGAGTTTTATTATTGAATTACTTTTTTAAAAATTAACTTGTAAGATTTCTCATTGAATATTTATAAAAGATTATGGAGATATCATACGATAAATTACAAGTGCACGAACACATACACTCGTAAGGGCATAATACATCTCTAAAATACGGTATACTCGAAGCATAAAAGTAATTTTTTTGCATCAAACTTTAACCTGTCTTTTTCATTTCTGTCGCAATTTTAAAAAAAAAATTCGCAATTAAACAAGATATTCAATTAAATTTAAAGAATTATCATTATGAAGTTATAGTAAAAGGACTTTACTTACTTAATTACTTTACTTACTTTACTTAATTAATTGTAATTTCACACCATGTAAGATTGAAACATGTAAAAAAAAAAAAATGCAACTATAAATAAACGTTATTTTAAATAATTCCTATTATATTATTTATTTCTGATGCTTGAATTTTATAAATCACTTTACATATGAAAAAGTTAAATTTTTATAGCAATTTTGTAAGCCTTTTATGAAAATATAATTTTTATAAGTTAAAGATTTTCAATTATTAAAATGTGTCATTTTATAATGAATTTAACTATCCAGAATACAATAGTTAACATTATATTTTTTAAATTTAAATTGTAGTAGGAAGTATTTAATTATTTTCCAGAATATAAATTTCTTATGTGAAATAGCAACATCACGATTGAAAAATGTAAAATTTTTGTTTCAGCAATTTAGTTAAATAATAATAGGAAATTTGATAACTGAATCAGTAAATATAGACATTTTAAAATTAAAGATACCTTTTTAGCTTTGCTCATAATTATTAGGAAAAAAAAAAGTTAAGATTTTTGCATAACTATTTTCATAACTATATTATTTATTTACTTATTTATATCATAACTGTTTTCATAATTTTAATGAAATCAATGAAAAATATTAATAAAATAAAATACAATTTTACAATCATGTATATAATGGGAAAAAAAAACTTAAAAAGAAAATTTTAACTACATTCTGAATGCAAATAATTTTGTATTAAGTAGAGAATAATTACTGGAAAATGAAAGAGAGTAGAAACTTTATCTTACGATGAACATTGTTTGTAATTGTAATCTTTTCATTCTTTGGAATAGATAGTTAAAAACACAATTGAATAGAATACTTAATAAGTAGACCGTGGAATAATTTTACAAATGTGGCTAAGAAAAAATTATTATTTATAATTCACACTTTCTTCAAATACAAAGAAATACAGAACATTGTTGAAATTTGAATGCGTCTTCTAGAACTGCAGTTTCATTTCCCTTTCATAAAAAAAACGAGGAAGAACTTAACTGATGCGAGAAGCTCATCATTTGTTACCTGCAATATTAGCACGGAATTTGCGAATTATTTCGACATCAAAAAGTGCTCTCATATAAGATGCAGAATACTCGAAACTCTAAAACGATGCGAGATTTCTTTGCAGTTTGAATTTTGGTTTTTACTTGATTTGAATTGTATGAATTTTTATCTGAAAAAAAATAAAACATTTTAATTCCAAAATTTGCAAATAAAATTTTACAAATAATACTTTGATACATAATTTGACATTTTAAATTAAAGTGACATTAACATGGTTTTTTTCATTAAATTGATTATGATAAATTATCTCTCGTTAGTTTAATTTATATTTATAATATTTATCTCATAGTTAAACAATATCTTAAAACATTTATTGGTACTTCTTATAACTAGTTTTTATAATATAGCTAACGTAAGGTTTGCTAACGTAAGGTCTTGATTAAATCGACATTTTATGTTCACTTTTACAAGTCCCACCTTTGACATGTAAATTTGAAGCAGTTTAGCTTTCACTTTTAGCCATGAATTCGGTCGAATCGTATCGATGTTTAGAAAAAGAATAATTTTTTCAATGTTTTGACAGTCAAGCTAACTTATTACATTTCGCTTTGTATTTACTCTTTTTATGTGATGTTATTATAACGTGAAATTTATGATGAGTTGAAATTTATGAAAAAAATCTGATTCTTACCATTCTTATTAAGAATTATTTTAATTTCATTTCATAATTTATTAATACATTATATTTTCTGGTAGCCTCTTTTTCGAGTACAAGAAAATTTTCCTGTGAATCTAAACTGGATTATTTTTAGTACAAGCTCAAGCATTGAAGAGCTTATTATTTGTTTTGTCTCTAAAAATGTGTGTGATATTTTAACAAAGATTATGGGAGCTTAGAATGTCTTTTTTATTCTCTCTGAAGTTTATAATTCTTATCATATATTATTAATTGTTTTAAATAATCATATTCCTTAATGAAAATTAAATAATATATTCGACAACAAATTTATTTACCTTATTTCGAATGAAGTAAATAGCAATTAAGTTTTCAACAAATTAGTATTCAGCTTGTTATTTACTTAGACAGATATACCATGATTTGTGATCCTTCAAACAAAGCCAATAATAACAAATATCTTTTATTAAATTCTTGGAGATAATAATAAAAAAAATTTTTTTTTTCGTTTGTGAATAAATGAACAATATCCAGCATATTGTTCTTCGTATTATGTAAGTTGCGAGACAGCATTGTGGAGACAATATGAAAGAAACTATTGAGCAGATGGAAGAATTTTAATTGCTGTTAGTCCTTTGTCAGAGACTGTTTTAATCGTGAGACTAACTGGAACAGACATTTCTGCCTCGAAAAGAACTCACGTGACTCTTGTTCCGGTCACGTCAATGTAGCGCGTTAAAAAGCATGGAAATTAGCATTCGTCTCTTTCACAAAAGAACTTGTTCTTTAACATTCAATTACTTGTGCAGAAATTTTGAGATAGAACTGGAACTTGCATATTGCCTCTAATTTCAATTTAGGATATTAATTATCAAAAGATGTTTAGTTGAAAATAAACCCAATTACTTTTAATTTTTGAAACTGAAAGACTTTTAACTTTTCTCATTTAGTAACCGAATTAATAATATTCTACTAATACTTGAAACTTCTTGTACTTAATTTTAACTTCGAAAACAAATTGCGTATCTTACGTCTTAGTTAACGGAACGAATGTATAACACTTATTCTGACAAATATGCGCGCAAGAAGCAGAACGTTACCTTTCCCACCGACCTAAAATTTGCGGGGAATCGAACCCGAAGTCTTTAGCTGCATGTCACTATTTTAAAATTTAACTTGTCGTAACGTGCAATTTAATATGTGAACGTTGTAAGACATCTAAGCACCCTTCTTGAAAAACATTTCATGGAAACTTTTTTCAGAGAGTGGTTCCTGTTTCTGTATTTCAAGGAAAAAATCTGGAAAATTCCCAAGCACTTACCACAACAGACATGAATGTTGAAAGTAGAAGGGCAGCAACCATCTTCAATTTTTAAATTGTGGCTGGAATCGAATCACGTCCTTCTACCCTGATGAGCGCGGTTTTATCACTATGCTACGGTGAATCATCCCTATTTACAAGATGAAAAATTAATTTTTGATATAGTGATTCTGCGTAAATTGAAAAAATAGATATAGATTCACAAATATTCATATCCTAATTATTCAATTTGTTTGTCGCTCAACGGTCATTTTTTGCACACGAGGGCTAATTAGACCGGGACCTACGGTTTAAAGTGGATTCCGAACCACTACAAACATCCATGGCCAAGGTGGGATTCGAACCCACGAACTGTTGAACCGAAGGCAAGAGCGCTAACCATTCGGCTGCCAGCTCGGCTCCTAATTATTCAAATAATTTCCTCCATTTTTATATTCCCGATTTTTAAAAACTTAATTTTAATGACTTATTTATCGTTTGATCATTTGTACATGATAGGCATTTTGCTCTATTATTCAAGGAGAAATATCAAGTTCTATTTTATTTCATTGGTTGTCATTTTACGACACAGACAAGTCATGTTTCCATGTTCCAATTCATTTCGAAAAACACATCGCTGGTTGTAACTGCAGTTTAAAATACTTCCTGTTTCGCAATTCTCCCCTAACGCTCATTAAGTTGAACGTGGGAACATTTTCGCAATCTGCCATAACTAATTTTGAATGCCAAGTATCGTAATTATCACTTTATTTTTTGAGTACTCATTTCTATTTTTGTAACAAATTAAATATATTTACAAAACAGCAATAAAATTTTTCTTGCAGTGCATCCAAATAACTATGAGAAATTTTTATCAGGTTTTAATTATAGTAATTCTCTAGTCTTAGACAAGTCAAGCTCACTATGCTGTTGGCTTTGCGATTGTAAGCTAGTAGGGTGCGTCTTTCGTTTAACCAGAGCACCATGAAGCTGAAAGTACGACTTTTCTCTAAACTCCTCTAATAGATGGCACTACCAGAGGATCCACTCCCTCAATTTTGACATTGATCTGGAAGGGGAGGAAATTTTCTCCAGCCCATACTAACTGTTCAGTGACCGACCATAAGACAATAATTTTTAAACTGCAGAAAAAAAACAAACTATATTTCATCTGAGTCTTCGAAAATAAGCCAGTGTTCTTAAGTATTTATTAATATTTAAAATTCCAAATGTAAAATTCGTTTAAATGCAGAATATTTTCTATCAAAATAGACACTAAAATTATTTTTTAAATTCTATTTATGTACTATTAAAAGTGCACATATTTTCTAATCACACAGTTTGCGTGCAGTGGTAAGGCCGTTTATTTATAATAAAGTACTTGAAATTTCTACTTTTGCTTCTCAACAATAAACTATCAAGTTCAGTGTGATCGTAATGCTGAATAAATTTCTTGTTTACTTCCTTACTTTGGAAATTTTAGATCAAAAACACTGCTTTATGTAAATATCTCCTTATACATTCATGGTATTTTTTCGAGAAAATTGTCTTCTTTTCTAGAAAAGAATTAGCATGAAAAGAATAAGATCTCTCTGCGGTAGCTGTGAAAGCATTTTTTAAGAATAATTTTTTTCATATTAAAGTCAAATAAAGAATAAGGAAGTAAATAATATCTTACTCCCAGTAATACTCGATGCATATGCACACACACATTGACTTACAATATTTTAGACAGGTAGAAAGAGTTTTAGTTGCTACAATGTATTGAAGTGACCTGTTTTTTTTAAAACAAATAAATGATGGAAAATAACTTTTAGCAAGTTCATTCAAAATAGTTTTAGAAAAATTATTGCTATGAGAATAATATTTGTAATTGAATGTGATTCTTAGAGGGATTTATTCTTTGGATATGTGTTTATCTTTCACGTTATTAAAATTTATATAAACTTTTAAAATATTATTTAATCACTTTGCCATTTAAATGCATTCTCAAATCTCAAAAAACATTTTATGCATTTTTACAAAACAGATGAAATTTATTAAAACTATTAGAACTTATTACATTTCATTAAAAATTTTTGAGGCATTTGGAACTTATATTTACAAAGTTTTTCGCCGATTATCCGTAAGTGCAAATTGGCGCTATAATTTCGAACCATTTATTGCAGGCGCCAATACCTGAATCAACTGGATTCTCTTTAAATTTTCACACTAGGCAAGCAAAGAGACATTAGACCCTATGAAATGTAACTGTGTATAAGTCCTTTTATTATGATTTTCTTCGGAAGGGAAAATGGGAATTCCAAAATCTTTTAAACTAATTTTAGTGATCACATATATTTCACTTATATATTATATCTATAGGTTATTCAATTGAAGATGTCGTTGTAATATGAGACAATTAAAAATTAAATAACACTTTCTTATTATAAATAATTAATAATATTTATTCCTTTTTTATTAATATTTTATTTATTTATATATTTTTATAAAAAATATATTAATAAATAATATATATATACATATATATATATGTATATATATATATATATATATATATATATATATATATATATATATATTAATAAATAATATATATATACATATATATATATGTATGTATGCATGTAGAATAGAATAAAACAATTATTTCTAATAATAGACTTTTAGTAAATTCAATCTTTTATGTGCCATCTGTGTATATATAAAAAACCATGTTGTTGTTTCAAATCTCAGATGATATACCTAAGCTAAGCCCTTTCCATAAAACCAAAAATCATTAAAAAGTCTTTAAAAAAAATAGGATTCTCCTAAACCTCGTTCATAGTAAAATTTAGACAGTCAAAAATATGTCTAAGGGGAGGCCTCATAAGCCTTGCACCCGTGACACTCCAGAAAGACTTTCTTGCCCTGTTGAAAAGAAACGGAATAAAAAACCATGTAATATATTAAAAATATTTATAATATATTTATTATTATTAAAATATGTAACATGTATCATTATTAATTATTAAAAATGTATGCAAATAAAATATTAATTTAAAAAATGCAGAATATTTTAAATTTAAATGTTTATAGCTTTTTTAAAATGATGAAGAAAATTATATATGTAATTTTTTTCATCATTTTATTCATCACTTTTAATTAATTTTACCGAAAATATTGGCATACTTTACCATGGATTTTATATATATAAATATTTTTATTATTTTATATTCATTTGCGTAAAGATAATGTAACAAATATCACTATAAAGACATAGAAACACCTAAAAATTAAATTTCTGTCTTTATAAAAATGTTATTTTTTTCTTCACAAATTTAAAATAATTTTCTCACAAAAATATAAATTAAAAATTCTTTATAAGATTAACAAACAGATGCATTTATACATTAAAAAAGTAGTAACTTAAAATAGATACAATTGAGATTAAATTAAACATTCTGAAGTGTTTGCAGTTCAATAACTTCTTAAATAGAACTCGTCTTTAAATTAGAACACATTTTAGTAGTTTTCTAATATTCTGTATCCCACAAACAATAAATTGGAGTTAATAAATTTCACTTATGAGTGAAATTGAATTCCAGAAACTGCGTTAATCCTAGCCAATAAATGTAAATAAATCGAACACTTTTTGGAATACTTTTTCTTATTCTGTTCATGAAAGTATTTCAAAAGCTAATTTGTTCTAAAATATCGTTTTCAATTCTTTGATTTCAATTCGTTTCAATTCTACTTATCGTTTTCATTAAAATGTGAAGTTACGCTGTGAAGTGAAAAAAGAAAACAGAGGTATGGCCTACATATGTAATATAAACACAGGAAAGCTTGTTGAGGCCGTGTGTTTCGTGTTAAAACAATGACACCCCATAAGTGAGGCGGGTCTTGTAACTTCCTCTAGGTCCTGTTTGGTTGCTTTTTATAGAAGCTTCCCTCATCGTTTACATTGTTCTTTCTTTTTTTTTTCCATAGGTGTTCTGACTGCGGTTGTGAGTGCCCTAGTAACCTATAACCCGAAGGTGCCGGTTTCTTTTTTTCCCAATTTTACAGGCCTCCCTCATTTAGGTATTTGCAGGCCCGGCCTGCGTGGGTGATTTGATGACTGAATTCGACAGCGTAGGGTAGGCCGGTTGGATGCCGTGGGTGACTTCGCAGATTGCGGATGTTGCAGAATGGATCGAATGCAGGTATGTTTGAATTCTGTTATAATGTTTGATATATTTTTATTTAGTACTTTTAGTTAATACTGATTCCTAAAATATGAATTAATGAAATGCTGGTTGAAGATATTTCACATTATTTCTATGAATGCTCATAATTCGCACATAATGAATACACTTTAATAAGAATAGAAGTCATACAGATCTGACTCTGATTTTGTTTAAGAACATGAATGAGAATATCAAATTTTTTCAATTTCCAGGATTAGTTAGCTTCGAAACTAACTATCTTCCAATACGTTAAACATAAAAACAATAAGCTAAAAAAAGTCTCTGTCATATACGAAAATTTTATTCATTTTTTTTAATGCATCTTTCTTAATGTATTTTTGAAAATAAATATTAATATTCGTATTGCATTCAGTAAATGGTTGACTTATTTTCAGTAGGACGGTAAAATGCACTTTTTATCTTAATGTTCTCAACTTTTATTTGAATATAATATTGTTTTACAGAATTCAGGGTCATATTTTTCTTTTTTAGAAATTTATTCATAAACAATCCACCTCTTTTTGATTTTTTAGATAGAAATATACATTAGTCCTTGATAACATTTTAATGCAATGCAATCATCTTAAGCCTATTTGAAATATTAAAATAAAATTAATTGTATATTACTTAATTTTTGCGATCAACAAAATATTATTAAATCAGAGTTTTGAAATGTGAATTTTATTTCTAAATTTTTTATTCAATTATATGAGTTATGGAACAAGTTTTACAGCTCTAGAATAAACGAATTAATTATTAATATTTTCCTATTTTTTTAATAACAATCATGCATATATTAACATAATATTTTTTACTTAGTAGATAATGGTCGAAATGTAAAATGGCAAACATAAATAATAAGTCAGTGCGTATATTTGAAATATATAAATGGATTATTAAAATTATTTTAAAAAGTTGAGCTTGTGATAATCATTAACCATAAAACTTTATTGATTGTATATAAATGCATCACGAAGGAGATAAATTATAGCACGTTCTTTATTAAAATGTTTTTTTTTATTAAACTTTAAGATACTAATGTGTATATATATATATTTAACGTACAGTATATTACAAGAAATTATATTTACACTTAAAATTAAATTTTATTAAAACAGAAATGTGATATTTTATTTCGAAATAAAAATTGTGCTCAAAATTGTTTAAAAAAAAAAAAAAAAAAAAAAATAATAATAATAAATAAAAAAAAAACTTTTTTTTATCAGAGAATAGCCGTATGATAGATTTAAAACAACTATTTTATTTATGATTTTCTGTATTCTTGAATACTTAAATTTCATTCATTATTTTGTTATTTCAAAAGGGAAAGGTATGTGTCTTCAAATGATACAGATATCTTTATAGGATATACTATAAAATATTAAACAAAAAAAGATTTTATTCATTTAAATATAAGTTTCAGGTAAAAAAGAAATTAGGATAAAATATTTACATTTGATTTACCATATTGAAGCAAATTTTTTTTCAAAATTAAAAAGTAATTAAACACTAATTAGGTAAATTTAGATACCCATCTTATAATTACATAACTCATTGAAATTATATTAATCGAACTTAGACATTTCGAACACATTTTGGTTCTTTTAACATGGTTGTAAACACTCCATTTAGTATTGAGGTACAGATTGATTGTATGAGTAATAAAGTTATATATATAAGTCAACTTATAACAGTTTTAAATCATAATATTACTAATCTTAAATAATAATATAAATATCAATGATAATGCACTTGATTGTTGAAAATGAGTGCAGTACTCCTATTTGTTTGTAATCCATTCATTATCGTAAAAGAGCATCGTGATTCAGTGATTTTACACGTTGATTTAACATTTTAAAAGACCCTGCAACTTTTTTGAAAACAGTATTCTACTTGGGGAAGGCATCATTCAGGGACCAGAAAGAATTAGGTTATACTCGACCAAGTCAAAGATCATCATGTTGAGAGCGTCAATGCGCATTAAAAATACTGTAAAGTGTAACATCTTTCCACTTATATGGCTTGGAGACGAGGATACTAGCTGAATATCATTATTTTGTGGCAGATCAAAATAAAGCGGCGACTGGCTATATTCAATGGTGAATTGAAAAATGGAACCAGAAATACATTGCAATCACATAACTTGTAATGTCTTGAAGACTTTTAAAAAGATGAAAGTAGCTTGCCTAAAATGCTTGTATGTTATTTGCTACTTTCTTCTTTGCACTTGCTTTGCGAACAGCCTGAGAAATGAAGACTATATATATTTTTTAATACATTTTGATTATTCATGTTATATTGTATTCCTCAGAAACGTTTTTTAAGTAGTGGATTATGTTTGCATATAGTAGTAAAGAAATTCATATAATCCTCATGTACCATGCACTGAACTTTATCTCTCATGACACAATATTAAAATGGAACAAAAATAAATAGGATTAAACTTCAGAATAGGAAGCTTAATCCTATTTATTTCTGAACAACGGAGATGTGTATTACATCTCTATTTACTGTATGCCCATCTATCTGTAAAATTATTGACACTGTTTTAGCTTTCCTCTTGTACGAAATACGACTCTTTATCTATGAAAATATTTTGAAGAAAGCAAATGTGATCGTAAACCTTAATAAAAAATTAAAAGACTCTTTTTTAGTTATTATATATTATCAACTACGTAAGGTGGAAACGAGTATATTATGGAAATCGGTTGCCATTCTTGAAAATGTATTGTCTTCCATCAGTAACACATGATTTCGTAACTTCTTTCGATAATTATTTTCAAACTGCTTTGATACTCACATCTGAATGTGAATAATATCTCTTTTTTGATGTTATTTAATGGGGAAATTGAAATGAATTTGATATGATGAGTGATTCTTATACACATGAAACAAAATATATTTCAATCATTTTTGCTGTCAACAGAAGATAACTATTTATAAATAATAGTTATAAAAATGAGGCAATATCTGTTTTAATTCTTAAAAATAATGCAAGAATATAATTTAGAATTATTTTATTTTTAATTTCCAATGCAAGAGACCATGTTTATTTTCCCAAACAAATAGAAAAATGTATTAATAATACTTAGTGAATACGTGATGTATGCCATATAAATGTATACTAAATACCAAAATAAAGATTCTTCATATACCATACACTGACAACCCTTGAAATTAAAAATCTTAGAAGTAATGTCCCTTTTTGTCCCCTTTCACTATAGACAGAAATGCCGCATTTGTAAAGTTATTCTTGAGTATTAAAATTTTATTTGAAATCAAGGAATAATTAAAAATATTATATATTAAGCAATCAACTGAAACTTTAACTGATGATTCTTATTTTAATAAATAAACAACATAAATAAATATAAGAAAAAAGAAAATTTAAGAATTTTAACATCTGCTTTATATAAACTATTTTACATTTGCTAATTAGAAATCAGTTAATAAAAGTTAAATGTGTTAGTGCACGCTTAATGTCCTATATAAATTGATAAACAGGTTAAATGCTTGCTATTAGTTTCTAGATAAGGCACATATTTATTAATACTACAAAGTCACTGACATTTTACATGAAATAAACTCAATTTGTGTGCATTTTAATGTTTTTTTATATTTTCTGTAATTTTCAGAGGCATTTGGTGTTGACTGCAGTTATTTGTATAACAATTTCAACCAAAGTTTTTCCTCAACTATTGGGCACAACATTAGGTGAGTGTGTTCTCTACGTTTTTCTTTGATAATGTCATAAACGATAAATGAGTATTAAACCAATTACTTATACAATATTAAAAATAATTCAAATATATATAAATATAAAATAATTCAAATATAAAGTGTTAATTCACATATTATTATGATAAAGGTAGCAAAATTAAGGTTATTTTATTTGATATAATCACGATTATAATCAGATATAATCTAATCACTTGTAATGATAGGAATTTTTAATAAAATTTTTTTTCTAAAATATAAACATATTTGTTTTCTAAATATTATTCATTAATCAGTTTTAGCTTTTATGTCTTAGATAATCGGAAATTGTTGAATTTTGTGTGTATTAAGTTGTCCATTTTAATGTTTGGAAAATCTGAGAGTGGAAATTTGTTTTTTATTTCTAATCCCTGTAAATTAATAATTTAATGAAAATATCATACATTTGATGACTAATCACTTACGTTATTAAATATTATGTTTTCCTTCGTAATTTGATTTAGGCTAAACTAGAATTTTAAAAACTTTGATTTATTTTCCAAATTAATTACATTTTTTTTTCACAATAAAAATAAAAAAAATGCATTCTTATATTATTAAACATCCAACTTTCGTTAAATTTGTTCTTTATATTTTAAATATTTGAGTCTGGTTTTTAATTGTTATTTAGCAATTCTTCTGATTGGTTATCAACTTAGAAAATATTTATTTATATTTTGATATATTTTTTAATTTACAAAAAGTTGCTTGTTTTTTACTTATTTTATGATTAACAATAGGGAAATAATAAGTTGTTAGTGAACAATGTTATGAAAAGAAAATCTAGATTAGAAATAATGTTAGATATCGGGAATGAATATTCGGTTCTACCTTTCTATCTACAAAAGAACATACCATGGGATAGATGAGAAGAAATGTTTTTGATGTTCTCTCTAATTTCATACCTTTTATTATGTACATGAATGTGCCTTTTGTTTGAAAACAAAATGCTATGGAAGTTCAAATTCCTAAAAACAGTCTACAGCCATTAAGCGATCCATTACTCAGTGTCAAATTAAATGAAAATATTGTACAAAAAGTATTATAATAATTATTTTTTAATTTTAATTAAATCTCTTGTGTATAGCTATGGTTTTATACATTTATATAGTTGAATAAAAATTTTCCATATGGTTACTATAATTGTAAATATTTTTCACATTATAATGTTCTATTGCAGTCAATAGAAGGTTTGCATTTTTTCCTTCCTCGTGTGTTATTACGAAAATTAAATAAAGATGTGTGCATGACTCTAAGAGATCTTTTGGATTTTTTGCTCTGTTATCATTATAGAAATATATTACTTTTATTCTTTAAATTTGTTTAATTTCTTATTTTCTTTACCTTAGTATTCAAATTCATTTTCATATTTCACATCAGATAAATTTTCAGTGTCAGTTTTCTCATATGTATTCCCATCTTTTAAAAAAAGAAAATTTTCATCCTACTGTTTTTAGAGATGCAAAATTGCTATATATTACTACTATGAAGAAAAAAAAAGTCAAACAACACGATATTTTCAGCAAGAATATTTATTAGCTTATCTCTTTAGAACTATTAATGTACATGAAGATTAATTTGACATACAGTTCAAAATAGTTTACGAACCATCTAAAAAGGAATAGAAGTTGAACTGAAAGGTAAAACACGAACACTTTAGACACCAGCTAATACCAAATGATGATGAAAAAATATTTATTACTCATAAATGTAAAAACACACAATTCGCATAAGAAATAATATAACGTAATACTATGAAAATTTAATTTTGTGAGGCAAATCTTTTATGATCCATTCTTTAAATATTTTATTATGTTTCATTAATAAATATTAATATGCAAATATTTAGTATATGTTGATTACTTAAAGATTACAAATGTATTGTTGTATTAAGCGTAAAACTTTCGGCCCAGTTTTATAATTTTTATGTAACTTATTTGGAATTAATTTGACAAATGCCTAGTTAAATAATCATTAATGTTTAATAATAGATTTATTCCTATAAATTTCACGAACTTATCTAAGAATGTTTTTCTGACATTTTTCCTTTTATATAATTTATGGTATAATTTTTCTCAGTTAACTTCATTTTTTATAAGCTCTTTAAAGGCCTGGGCAAGCAGGCAAAAGTCGGAGTTGTCCATTCCTTTGTACTACCCTGATAATTGAAATTTTCCTCCTACTAATTATTTTACTTCATTTCCAAATGAAGAAAATTTCCTAGTTTTGTATTCTTAATTATTTATAATTATGATCAGACACATTTTCAAATTTCAACTATCAAAGTAGATATTCTATAATTATCAAAATTTGAAAGTGTCATCTTAAAGTTACTATATGGCTTTTTAAATATATTTAGTGATTATTTTTTTTCTTATAAGAAACCCCTATTTATTATGCAAAAATACTTACTCTGACAAATTCGTCTTTGCAAAGTTAAGATACTACAACCAGTTTTCATTGTTTAAAGTGGTCAGGGTAGAATTTAAGGTCTTTCACATAGAAGATTGCAAAACTTTTTTATGCAATTCGGATCCAAGAATTTGTTGTGCATATGATAACTACTAAATTAATGCATAATTTGGAGGCTTTCTTTCAAAAATAAAAGTCACCGATTATTTCTTGTAAAGTTCGATTTTAAATCCACTGTAAAGTTTGGTGTTTTTTACATTAGGCATTTTGATATTGTACACCAATATTCGAAGGCGTGTTTTTACTGCAATAAATTTGTGTTTGCCAATTTTATAATGAATATTTTATATATATTATTCTGATTTGATAGAATTTTTTAAACTTCTTTTGCACAGTATGTTCTTATTTGGATTTTGTACCAGGAAAAGGCACTCACTCACTATTCGATCCCGGGTACTAGAGTCAATAAGTTTTAATTTCTTTTGCAAAGTATTTCAGTATATATATAAACACAAAATTTGCACATAATTTTTTAATATATATCCATCCTAGATACAAAAAAATCCCCAAATAAAATAAAATCTTTCTGATTCCATATTATATTCAATGATATTTTATATTATTTGAGAGTTCCATAATTGTGGTTTTTATTTTTTCAACACTAGTGTCACAATATTTGAATGAAAATGTTTCTAAGGTTATTTAGTAGATAACTGATTAAAATATAGCTTTTTAAAAAATTATTGAGTTGATAAAGTAGCTTCGAATAAAGCAAATCATTTGAGTAAATCATAAGACTAATTACAACTTTATCGTATGATATGATGTTTTTTATAATTTTCCAGCTGCTTTTCGGAATCAGTGTCACTGCATGGAATATTGGGAATGTATTGGAGCTGGCGGAAAACCATATTCATATTGCTCCTACAGCAATAAAGTTTGCTGTTTCATTGATCCCAACGCCGTCTCCGTCGGCATCTTACCGTCTCAAAAGAAATCAGAAAGCTGTGGCGTCAAGGGTCCTAACAGCGACAGAGAGGGAGTCTCTGAACCTGGAGAATGGGCATGGCATGTGAGTTTCATTCCACTTGTTATCTTATCTAATGATCTGGAAATATTATGGATCTAGGAAGTTTGATTATAAAAAGAATTTCTCTTTTAGTTAAATAGATAAAAGGATTCAAAGAGTGACAGACAAATGACGCTCATCCGTCAAGTTGAAACCTTTTATGTCAGTCAGGACAACTTACACAGAAAATTTAACAAATTCCAATAACAAAGAGTACAGAGTTTATTATTTTAAGTTAAAGATGCAGTTAGTACAATGTATTAAGCTAGTGAAATATGTAACTAAGTTTATTACATTTGTGTATAGCAGCTCGGTAGTCGATGCCATCAATGACTCGTCTAATGATATCTTTCAGTTCCTTTAACGGGATGTAAAACTTCAGTAGAAGGGAAAAATTCCTATCAGAAACAATTTAGGAGATCATGCAGGCTATGTAAATATACATTTTGAACTTTATGGGGACTTATCTTAATTTCGAATTTATGGGTCTTTATCTTAATATTTAGTCTTTATGGGAAGTTTTAAGGAAATATTTCTGGACGAGACCCGAAATATGAGACAAGACATTATCTTCCATGACGTTAACAGTAAAAAACTGAAGATTTAGCTGCAATGACAGCACAACATGGTTTCGCAAAAATATCAGATTTTTGCAATAACGGAATAAGTTTCAACTTGCACACAAGAAATTTCTATTTAAAGAAGATAGGAACCAAATTAAAGGATGAGATAAAACCAAACATTGAAGAAGTTGCAGAGATTTAGTCGTGTTCTTATGAGGATATGAAGACATACAGTTACAACTATTTTATACACATTGATGTAACTATGCAGCGAAAAGAGGAACTGCATCCAATCATGTTCGGTTTAGTAACCATTGTGGATCGTTTCATTCGTGCAAAAGCCCATTTAATAAAGGCTTATCTTTCATCAAAATATGAGTGTAATAACTGTAAAAGAGCCTATATGTTGTACAGTTGCAAATTCATATTTTCGTTCAAAACTCGTCGAATCGTTGTTTGTAAAATTCCCGAACCTCTAATAATTTCCTGAGCATTGCAACTCTCCGTTTTTATCTTGGCTATTAAATCTTCTATGACACTTTTTACCACAGAGATGCAATCCATGCATCTCTGTGACGGAGAATCATGCTCCGTCACAGAGATGCATGGATTGCATCTAGGCATACCACAATTTTAAATGATTTAATCACTACTTCTGTTTTATGTAGTTCCTATAGATTATATTAACTGTGGGTTGATCTTTATAGATCCTCTTCCTATCTCCTCTAAGTTTTTATAATTTTTTCAGTTAGGGCAACAGAGAGGCATTTCATATATCCTATTTCCACGTTCTATAACGTACAACCATCGCATATAGCTTATATGATGTTATAGCAAAACCGTATATTATGGTATGGGACAGTATAAGATATCAATCGCGCACTCCTCCGGTACTGTAAACAGTCAGCGCTACATCTCCGAGGTGTTGGAGCCAGTTGTTCTTTCTTGCCTTCAGGTCTTGTCCATAGCCATATTTCAACAGGATAAAGCACGACCTCACGTGGCACGTATTGTCCAAGGGTTGTTCGTCAATCGCCAGATTGAATTGCTTCCCTAGCCGGCTTGCTCTCCATATCTTTCGCACATAGAAAACATAGGGTCCATGGTTGCTCAACGATTGACCCAAATTACATGCCTACCTGCAACACCAGATCAACTTTGGCAAAGTATGGAAGCTGCTTGGTCTGCAGTACCCCAAGAACACATCCAAAGTCTTTCTGAATTAATACCAAGGCGTGTGGCAACGGTGATCTCCAACAATGGCGGCTACTCTGGCTACTGATTTCAAAAGGAACCACACTTCACCGAAGTCTATGAATTTAAACATTTGTTGCTTGGTCAACATGTTATCTACAAAATAAATTTTGTTGTGATATTTCTTGTCTTTCTTGGTGTTGCAATTTTGGTGGCCAGCAGTGTACACACTTGAATATTTTCAGAATTCCCATTGAATCGTAACTTCAGTTATCATGCTAGAAAAACAAATCTCTTTTGCACGTAATTTCAAAACTGGTATCTAACTGTGCTTCGATGGATTTTTATAACTCTATATTCACAGTAAATTATAGCGTAGCATTTATTTTAATAGTTGTAACTACTGATAATCTTGTTCTTTATTGTTATGTTCTTTTTTAGCCAAATTCAGGCTATGTATGTTAATTCAGTGTTTAAAATAGAAAGGTTATCCATTTATAATTAATTTTGCTTATGTGATTGCCTGAAATAAAAGAAATAGAGTACAACATTTTTTTATTTCAAAAAACATTAATACAAATAAACTTACATCTTGGTAAAATGTAGCAATCGCATCGAATATTTCACTATATTTCATGGTACCTGAGGATGTTAATTTAGTTTTTCGATTACAGTAAAGTTACCCTCTTTTATTAGAAATTGTTAATTTTTAAGGGAGAAGAATGGAATTTATGTAATTTTAGAAAAGCTCTTTACTACAATTCAAATTTACGTTTTGGATGAGAACATAGGAAACAGTATTTTTGTAATAACAGTATTCTTTCCTGAAACGTTTTTATACTAAAAAACAAACTTGTTCAATCACAGTCAACTTTGAACCAAATAGATAAAATGTCAAATTTATAGAAGACTGGTTACAAAACCACAATAAATCGAAGATCTCGTATATATATATATATATATATATATATATATATATATATATATATATATATATATATATATATATATATGTATGTATATGTATGTATGTATATATATATATATATATGTATATATATATATATATATATGTATGTATATGTATGTATGTATATATATATGTATGTATATATACATATATATATATGTATGTATATACATATATGTATATATATATATATATATATATATATATATATATGTTTGTGTTTGTATTTGTGAATGATCTAAGAGAGAGAAATTGGAATAATTTTAAAATATCATTATACGTTTGTAAGACTACGATTATTAAAATTATTTTACTACTGATTGTTTTCAATTTATTCCAATTTCAGGCTGCCTTGTTGGAAAAACCTCAGGACCTGTACGTGTGCGGCGCTTCTCTCGTCGATGAGTACTGGGTACTGACGGCTGCTCACTGCGTTGATGAATAGTAAGTACTAAGGATGAGTGAAAACAGAATTATCAAAACTTTAACAAAATCCATAACTTGTAGTCTGCATTTAATTAAATTAATAACAATAATTAATTTTTAAGTTATAACATTTGTTTAGTATTTTTTTAACATTTGATTAAATTTGCCTTCTCATTGATTGAAAGTGTATATACATAATAATTATATACTAATAATGTATGCTTTAATAAATTTTCTAATTATATGATATCGTTTGAAAATTGTACTATTGGGCCTAAATTACAAAATGCTTTTTTTTATAACTAGCGTGAAAGTTATAACTTCCTAATTGAAAACATATACTTAGCTTTCAGGGAAAAGTTTCGATTTAGGAAAACAATATTTATTACTTAATTTAGTTTAAAATATTGTTTTGCATCGCGAAATAAGATTTCATTTAGATCAGTTAAAATCAAACGAATGATGCGTGGAACTCTTGAAAATGTCCTTTATTTACAAAGTTCTTGAATAGTGAATGCATTTAAATCATTCTGTCTGCACTTCAATTGCATTTCGGATTAGTGGAGAATTGGGAAAGGAGTAAACACATTCGCTGTAGTGGGTAATTAAATACTTATTTAAAAATTGTAAAAAATAATAAATTTCCTTCATATTTTTAAGGAAAATTATACTCTTTGTTGTTATATGTTGATTGCAGAAAGATGGAATGATCCAATGCCGGACATATTTTTACCTCTACCTTCAAAAGAGAGGGACAGGACTAATATTTTGATGATAGATTTTATTCCATTCTATGAAGTCATTTTCAAATTAACCATAACGAAAATTCGGTGAAGGAACAGAATAAGCAATTTGCTTTTATATACAGTAGTGGAATTTATTACAAGGACAAACCCATTAGCCTATTCTATTCTTCTGTTAAAAGATAATCTAATTGTAAAATCAATATTGTTATTTCAGTTTTGTTTAGATTCCTGTGATCATTACAAGGAAGTCATTAGAGTTTCATTTCTTTTCATTTCAGTCGATCTTCGAGTGTTTTAAAAGTCCGTCTTGGAGAATATGACGTCTCTACAACGTCAGAACCCCATCGATATGAAGAATTCGACGTGGCCAGGATTGTCGTTTATCCCACGTTCAACAACAAGTCCTTACTGCACGATATTGCTCTGGTTCAACTGAAGAAGCCAGCCAAGAAGAGATCTCACGTGAACGTGGTGTGCATGCCTTCAGAAGGAATCACGAACGAGCAGCTTATTCTCTCACCCAGATGTTTCGTCACTGGCTGGGGAAAGGAAATAGGAAGTGAGATTCAAATTATTGAAATACAACATATATAGCTATTTTACAAATTTTGCATTTGTTTAAAGTTAGCTTTTTTTTTAAACTAATGTTTTAAATATATATTTTAAAATATAATTTAATTCTTAAAATTTTATTGTGTGTGTTTTATATTACTTAAAAACAATGGTCATTATCAATCTCTTTGTTCTAAATTGTTAACACTCTGACTTCCGATTAAAAATATCAGAATTCGATTCCCTCCTCAATAGCAGACGGTTGGTTCGTAATTCATTTTAAACTGTATTTTTCTTCGAAACTGTCCCCTGTATAGAAATTCTAACAAAATCATATTTTCCGTTAAATTTATACAAAAAGCAATATTTTTGAAATTCTTAATTTAATTAGATATTCCTTAATGATTTGACTAAAATATTTATGAAAGAATAGAAATTATACACTAAAGATAAAAAAATAACTAGAACGTTAATTTAAAAGCACATTTATCAATAATACGGACATTTTGTTGATTGCAGGGATTACGTATAATATATTACTAATTAATTATTACTAATTAATTAGTTATATGTTTTTCGTGTATATATAAGGATTTTTTTTAAATATTCTAGAAATTATACTAATGTTAATCTTATTATATTTTAGTGTAGTTAACAGCAAAAATTAGAAATAATTCTCCTTGTAAATTTAAAATTTATTCATTTTTTAAACACTTCAAATTTATTATTTAAATTTTAAAAACGTTGTTTTTTATCTCATCAAATAAATAAACAGATATTAGTGCAACTAATCAATTATTTTTTTTAAAATAATGTTAATTTCTTTTAATTCTCCTATTGGTAACTTGTTTGCAAGGATACTTCATAGAAATGACTGTTGTGTAAAGGATAATTAACTTCAGCTCCTAAAACTGGTGTAACATATTTGTCAAACGATAAATAATATGACAGAATAAATATCACTGCATTGAAGGCCACAGCGAATGAGATTAATTTATGAATTCGTTTTCTTTGGTATTTGCTTCATACAAAGTTTTGTCAACCATGAAGCATCGTTTACATGGGCTATAAAAAGAATGAAAGGTGTTTCTCATGCACTCGGGTGCATCGGTGAAGAAGCGGACACTTAGGAGCTCATCTGTTTCTTGATGGCACTGTTACGAGCATCAGGTAAAGAAAGGATTGATGATGAGAGATTCGCGAACAATGCCGAGGTGTCATCTAAATAGCATTCGGTGGATTTATTACGTTTTCTTTATATTCCATTAACACTCTAAACTTCTGAAGATCGGAATACATAGTGGAAATAGTTTTATGGAATTCATCTCGAGGAAAAGAAAAATGCTTCTCCTTGCTAGAGTAATACAGTCGTATGGCATTCCCTACATATTTGAGAAAGAAAACAAAAAAAGACATTATTTTTTTATGATGTTGGTGGTAGTATTTTTTACATTTACACCAAAATGTAAAATTGCTAATTTCTGTTGAGTTGCGTTCATCTGCGAATATATTTCCAATAATAAAAATTATTTTTGACGTATTAATCTTAGAATGATAATAATTAATTAGCGATTGATATATTTCTCACATATTTGTTTAACGATTAACTTTACTTTCTATGAAGAAGAAAAATTTTGACTTATTTCCCATACACACACAGTTGTTGAACAGTGACAACAGGCTATGTAATTATTTTATATTGTTAAAAATTAATTAAAAATAAGAATCTTTATTCAATAGTAGTAATTATGATAAAATAGCAGTTTTATAAAAAAAAAAACGTTATTTTCATTTTTATTCAATGGTTAAGACAATACACGTCTGAAGAAAACAATTGACATCCCCACTGTTATCGAATAATGATAAATAGATGTTTTGTGTTTCTGCAAGAATTTATACAAATATTTTTTCATTAGATACATTAGATTTTCAATCTTGCAATACGTAATAATGATCTTCGTATTACAAGGAAATACATTTTTTTTAAACTGAATTCATATGTGATTAGTTTTTGTGATAATCGATTCTTATTTTTGAAGAAACACAAGTAAATGTTAATATGTAAGCATTGAGAGAGAAAAGAAATTTTTCTCTCCCAATTTCTCAATAATTAAGGCCTTGTTTATATAAGATTTTGTCAACTTGTAATAAAGTAATGCTGAAATGTTTTAATATTTTCGAAGGATTTTAATCTTTCTAAATGGATTCTAAAGAACAAATTAGAAAAATTTAAGAGATATTAAAAAGTTTTATTTGAATGGATCCAGATTCATTTTTAGTATTATATTATATAAATTATTGTTTTACATAATAAATAAAATGAATAATTTTGTATTTTTATTTGTACCATATTCTTCTCTATATGAGCATGCAGGCGAATCTTATTTTAGAGATTCGCTAAAAAATATCTAAATGTTAATATATTTACGTCTTCCTCGATGTCCTTATACACACATATTACAATAGATTTTTTTTAGATCCTAAATCTAAAGAATTTCCATTCCATCTGATTCACTTATCGAAATAAAATTTTAATATAATTCCTCATTTACTTAACAAATGGAGGCTCAAATTCGTATCAATTGCTTTAAAATAATTCCTAATACTAATCCATTTAATCTAGAATTACAATTTTACAGTCAAAAGAATAACACTGTTAATAATGAAACCCTAATAACTAAAATCTATTGCAATAATTTTTAAATCACTTTGTGTTTTTTCTTCAGCGAAAAGTTTTCATGTGTGATGGGTTGTATTCCTGCATTACATAAACAGTAATCCGGCAAATTTTCGAGCAGCACATTTGACACATGCATATACAAATAACAGAAACGCCAAATGCATATACTGTTGATTAAGTGGTTAGAATCATCCCTGAAACTTTTCTCTCGATTGCTATGTGTACCATAAATAGCCAAACTCAATAAATACCCACAAACTGAATAAAATGTTTAAATAACTCGATGTGATGCGATTAAGTGATCGCCAACAAAATGGTTCAAAACATTGAATAACATTATATCAATAAATCAAGATCTTAAAATATTTTATTGACTGTTGCTTGGCCAGATTTCAGATTCTTTGAAACAGTGTCCGAAAAAAGAGCTTTCGGAAATGTTATCATAGCCCAAATAGCGACTGGACACAGGCGGGTTCCGGAATATCTTCATAAACGAGGGTATCCGATTAGTGAGCTATGTCGTTCATGCAATGTAGTGGGGGATTGCCTCCACTTCGTGATGTCTTGTGCGAGGACCGCGGATGAAAGGAGCAAGCTGGTGTACGATAGCGAAAGCTTGAGTACCATCTTAGAACGGCGCAATTGGTCGATCTTGAAAAGGATCATGTCCATTATGTCGGACGACATTCCAATGATGGAATACCAACGTGCCACCGACGATGGTCCGGTCGAAAACTGGGATATAGAGGAATAGTATAGGAATTGAAGGAAAAGAGATGTATAGGAATTGATGGTAAGGTGACGTACAAATCTTCCATGAGATGTACTGTTTGTCAATATTAGAGAGTGGGTGCCGGCGATACTTCTGGCCTTATCAAGGATATGTTATGTCGCTCTTCTACCAAAGCAGTTGGCGGCTGTTGGATGGTAGATTTGTGTAATCCCTCTTCGAGTGCAAATAGTTATAGAAGCTTCGGCTTCTGGCACTAAGCCTCGCAAACTCGATCCCCTTTTGTCCCTTCTGTATGATAGACCGTATCAGTACATGTTAAATGTAAAGAATTTATAAACTCCATCGAATTTTGTGGAAACTTCTAAAAAATATAGGAACATTACATTTGGGTTATAGAAATGGAAACTCAGATCACTTTTACGCATCCCTTTCACAACAAAAACAAATTCTATTCATCTCCAGTTATTCATTTGTTCCACATCTAATATCAAACATTTTTATACCGAGGGGATTATATTTTACTATCTCTCCTGCCATTTCACCTCATAAACAAAACTATTAGATCTAGCATCGATGATAGCATTTTAACGCTTGAACATTGTGATATTACTGCATACATCTTCCCCTGTTTAATAGTGGTGATAATTAATCTTGAACCTTTCATTCTAAATTACTCATTTTCACCATAAAGCTAACTTATTCAAGACACTATTACTTTGTGATTTCCGAATTTTTCTGGCGAGTTAAAATTATTTCGCATGGTAAAATCGATGAAATATTAATTTACCCGGGTAAGGCAAAATAAAGCATTAGTATAATATTGAAAATATGTTGTTTAACAGTAGTTTGATTCTAGCCTCTAACTTTTCTTTAGTCAGCATAATGACGCTAAGAGCAATTTTGTAGTGATTTAAAAACATTTTCACATTTAAGGTTACAAAAACGTCTTCATCATACATTTTCAAAGATATTGCCATGTTTGATTTGTCACTCAACTACTAGGACCGATTGATGCAACAGAATCAAATGCGAAGATTAGTCCACCAAATCTTGCTGAACACAAACAAGGATTTTATCAACCATTTATATCTTTAAAAAATTTGGAATAAACATTCTATACAATAAGACTTTTAATACAAATGAGAAATGATATTATTAAATGGCAGGTAGTCAAAAATGGAAGTAGTTCAAGAGCATAAATACTTCATAAAATTTTGTTTCTTCTATCTCCTTGTATTCATTCTTGGAATATTATGCCTTGAAACGAAATTTATTTCCGAGAATATTGAATGGAGATGTAAATTCTATATTGACAAGAAAATAGTATTTTTAACCTTATAAATAAGTAGCTTAACAGCACAAGGCTATAGTAAGTAAAGTTTTCACGATTTATTTTTTTGTCGAGCTAAGATGTAAAAAGGAAATAATAAAATGTACCCTTAATTTTATCTTAATCTTGAAATTAAATCAAATTTGAATATTGAAATGATTTTGACAATCTTTTGAATTCACAATCAAAAATTGTTTCATATTACCTCAAATATTTAAGAAAAAATTTTCATCTATCATAGTGAAATTAGAAGGCTATTTGGCATTTTTTAATATAATATTCATAAAGTGTATTTTAGTTTTTATTATATAATTTACAAGGATTAATTACATAATTTAAATTTGTGATGAGACTATTATACAGGGTGTCTCAAAACGACCGTATAAGCTCTGCACCGCTAGATTACTCGTTGTTAGTACATAAAAACTGCCTAAAGAAGCGTTCCTGTACGATCCACAGTTTACGAGAAAAATACGAAAAACAAAGTATGACGTCACTTCCGGTGCAAGAAAAAAACAATTTATTAAACATATCAACAGAAGTATATGCACAATATAAAGCAATGTTCAAAGTGTCCGCCGTGCATGTCGAGGCTAACTTGAACACGCCTTGGAATGGATCACACGTTGTAGTATCGCGGGATCCACTGAAGTGAAAGCAGCATGCAGACGAGTAACTAAGTCCATTGGTGTTGTTGTCACTAGGTGCGCATCCATCGCACGCGCACATGCATGACGGGATATGCGCGGCGAACGTTTTAAACATTATCGTCTGAAAAGATATGCAAATACCGTTGTTAATATGTTCAATAAAGTGTTTTTCTATTGCACCGGAAGTGACGTCATACTTTGTTTTTCATATTTTTCTCGTAAATTATGAATCCTACAGAAACGCTTTTCTGGGCAATTTTTATGTACTGCCAACGAGGAATATAACTGTGCAGAATTTATACGGTCGTTTTGGGACACCCTGTATAAAGCTACGGTATGTTAAAACTTTCAAATCATCGTATGTAAGGTTAGTAATCAGTGTCTGTACTTAAAAATTCTAAATGGCAAGCCTTCAACAACCATTATTATTCTGTATTACCTACAATTAAAATTAATTTTAACACAAAATTTCAGTTTAGGTATATAATTACAATATTCTTAACTATGCTTGCCAGACGTCTTGGTTTGACCGAGACATTTTCAAACAAAAGCATGGTGTCCAGGCTTGCTTATTTTTTTACGTCCCGGTAAAAATTAAATTTTATTTCATAGATGACCAAAAATGTATAAAAATAATTAACTCTGTGAAGGATTATTAAGAATAATTTATCATATATTTTGTACTGTATGAAAAATGAAAACCATGGAAGAGTGATAATCTGTTGATTGTTAAATGCTTCTTATTTGTGTCTTTGGTAATTATATTCGATTATGCCATTATGTATCATGAGAGACTCTGTAATTAATTTATTGTATTAAAGTGAAAATATCAATTCTTTTTGTAGGTGGAGAGCATACGGTGGTCTTAAAAGAAGTGAATGTCCCTTTATGGAGAAATGATGACTGTGAAAGAGCCCTTCGTTTCCATTTCGGTCCCAATTACAAATTACCAGCAACTTCTCTTTGCGCAGGCTCAGAGGGCAGGGATGCTTGTGATGTGAGGAAAATTAAATTATTTTAGTACTTTTATAATAAGTTAAATTCGTATTTAGCGAAAAAAATTAAAACATCATCCTATTCAAAAAAATCTTTCAACCATTCTTTTTAATTACTCGTTCCAGAAATAAAAAATAAAAAAAAAACTAACGCACGAATAAATAGAAAATGTTTTAAGGGTAATAGAGGAAATAAATTACCTCATTTCGTAAAATTAAGACACTAAGAATTTCTGTGTTTTCCTGCCAACAGATAAGTAAATAGCACGTATATTTCTGAAGAAGCAGAATTTGAAGTACAGTCTCTTTTGAGTTATTATTATGAAGTCATGTCCTAAGATTCTGCATCAAACAATAAAATTGTAAAACTTCGAATTGTAGTCTGTAAAGAACACTTTTTCAAAATGACAATTTTTGAGATCTAACTTTTGAAAAAAAATTGCTTGAGGAAAAAGAGTTTATTAAAATTAAAAAAAATTATTCAAAATAACAAAAAAAAAGTGTTTTAGATTTTAAGATAATTTAGTACAGTTTCAAATTTACGGGAAGAAATTTTACTCATACTTTAAGCCTTGAAAATTGGAATTATAAAATAGCAAACTTACTTATATTTACATTTTCATACAAATAATTAAAATAATTATTCAATCCTACAGAATTTGCTATTTGGAGGAATTGAATATGCAGAATTAGCTGGATAAGAATTATTTGAACATATTCTTTTTCATGACATGAACGGGCAAGCACATTTAAATGGTGCTTATTGTTTAATATATATATATATATATATATATATATAGTAATGCCATTTAATCTTCACTTAAGTTAACAATTATACAATTATAGATACTTAAAAATGCAAAGAAAATAAAATAAAAAGCATAGACTGTGAGTGTTAAAATAGTAAAAATATAATTTAGAAGATTTTTAAAAATAAAAAAGAATCAAGTTCCGGTAGCATATCAATTAAAGTGAAACCGTCTTCAAGTTGCTACAAATATTCGAAATTATCGGATTCGTTTCTTTAGAAGAGTTTTTCAAAAATATATAAGTGGAAGAGAATATTTTTTTTATGGAAATTTTTGTTCACCTGAATATTCATTTATGATAATTAGAAAGAAATGTATAATTTTTGAATATTAAATATAATCGATTGATTTATGAGTTTCTGTGCGTACTTGGTCTTTTATGACAAAATAAAGCGAGGACTATATTTTCAAATTTTTAAGACTGGGTTTAATATATTATTAATGTAGCAAAAAAGCTTGAACTTGTTTATTTTATAATGTTCATTTTCGACATCCGGTTTTAGCAGGAAATCGTTTCCTTACTTTGAAGCTCTATCATGTATCAAAGTTTATATTGAAGCTGAAACTCGATATCCAAACTATCACAATAAGCTAGTAAAGGACATGAAATAAAAAAGAAAATTTAATAAATCATCACATGAATGCAATAGACTTGGATATGGTCAGATTTTTCGGCACTTTCTTGACACTCGAGAATGACACAAAAGTCTGTCCTTTCATAAATTCAGTTTCATGTTAGTAAGGCATTGCTAGTCATTGTGCTGATAATTATTGAGTGCTATTGAAAATACTACATTATGATAGCTCAGATTTATTGTGGTAAAAACAGTTTTGTGAAAGAAGTTTTTGCAAATTTGATATATATCACAATTGAACAAGGTGAGATTTTTATATTGAATTTCTGTTTTTCTGTATGCACATGTTCCATAGTTAATATCTGAACGTTTTCTGAATTTCTTCTTTTAAATTTAATAAATATAGTCCATTTTAAGGCAAGGCAATTCAAAGTAAACGTAAAACCGTTTTAAAATAACTTGAAATTCTCAGGGAAACACTTGTGTTTAAAATCATTAACTTTTATTCAAAAATCCTTAAAAATTTGCAAAGCTATTGAAACATGCATTTTTAATTTGAATGCTTTTGCTTTTCGATTTAAATTAAAAGAAATTATATTTTTGATTAATAATAAAAAATTCTAATTTGTTCGTCCAAGCTGAGAAAAATAAATAAAAATTTAGGTATACATATCTGAGATATACAAATTAGGAATGAATTTTAAAAGAGTATTTCAGGATTTCTCGTGTACAATAGTGAAAAATTTTTAAAAAAGTAATGGTGGTACTAGAAAATTTGTGGCATTGGCTAAAATATTTAATAATCATACACAGTCGCTAGAATCAGTTTTCACCAATTTTCAGGTTATAAAGTGAACATTTGAGCAACACCCTTTTCAGTACCTATACCAGCAAAAATATATTTGAATATTAGATACGCAAAATTCTTTCCATATTGTAATCAAGAAAGAGTTAACGTAATTAGATCAAATATAATAATTTTATGTCTATTAACATAAAAGGTTTTCATTGCGTCATTTAAGCTCATTTCAGATTATTCAAATAAGAAAATCAATATAGGCACAATATGAAGGCTAAATAGAAATATTGATGCTAAGTGAATGCAAAAATCAGTAATAGTCACATTTTAATACCAAAAATATAAAAATTTTACAGCTTTGTTTTACTTTTATAGTATTTTTAGTTTTTGTGTATTTTTCATTTCTTTTGCCCAAATTTTATTCAAGAGAGATATCTTGACCAAAACTCATTTTTAAAGTTTTAATTTTGATTATAATTTGTGCAGCAAATAAATCTAGGTTATATTTTTGCTATTCTTTTACGCGAGATACTTTTAAAATACTCGTCAAAACTTGAATGATCTAAACTTGTAACAAAATAAAGTATGTATTTAACTTTTTTTGCAGGGTGATGGTGGTGGCCCCCTGACATGCGAAAAAGACGGTCGATGGTATCAAGTTGGCATAGTTTCCTTTGGAATCGGGTGTGGACAACCTAACACTCCGGGCATCTACACTAGGGTGGAGAGTTACAGTAATTGGATTCATAGAGTTGTAGCCACAACATGACAAAATCCCTCTCTCATTGACTTTTCATAAATATTTCAACTATATTTATAATTTAGATTCAAACTTGTACACTAAAGCCAAAATTATGACAAAAATATTGGTCATATGTTGAAGAGACATTCTGTGGCAAACTTTTCAGTACATTCTGCTTTTATGTGATACTCTCTTTTGATATATTGACTTCAGTAACTTCGCATCAAAATGAAAGAAGTTTTACTGCATATACCCTAATAAGCAGAAAGAACTAAGATAATGTGATGTCATTGTTATATGGGACATTTTTAGTCAAATGCAGTTTCATGATTACTTTTGTTGACGACGAAGCAATAACAGTGAAAAAACTTTCATTGCATAAAATAAGAAAAATTCGATAATGAAGTTATTTCTAAGAATCCATTTCAATAATAATTTTGGATGGAGTTTCATTCAGCAGCTATGAGATGGGGATTTTGATCTTTGGTGAAAATATAGATGTTAAGGAGATCATTAAATATGTAATTCATATAATTGTATGTTTATTAGAACATCTGCTTGAGTTTGTGAAAAGATCGTCAATCGTTGTGACTAAAGGTTGAGTATGGAAAAAACGAATCTCAATATTTTATATTTAATTTTTATGTACGTCAATAATAATCCTTTTGTGGATTTTACGCATGCTAATAAAGATTCTAGAGCAAAAATTACTAGGAATTTCACGAGTATTCAAGCAGTTTGAGTTTGATTACCACTCTAAAATGTAGCTAACTTTATGTACTTTTTCATGTTCGTAAGCAACATCTATTCCTCAAACTTCATGCATTCCAATCATCACTATTTGTTTGCAAAGTAGTAGTCATCAGGATCACATCTATGAAACTACAGTCAAACTACATTTGCAACCATTATTTTAATCCTCATAATCCAGCACATTCGAAACTACACACTACGGCATTCATCATTTTTATGCGTTGGAGAGAGAAAAAAACACTTATTCAAGTTGAAAGCAAGTGTTTGCCTAAGTTTGGTTTTTAATCGCCAGTCGATGGAAAATTTCTTTCCCTTTTTTTAAATACTTCTCTCATCATATTAATCGGTACATGACGAAATGTGGACTCTTTCTTTAACTTTGTAAGATATATTTATAAAGAAGAAAAATATCAAATGTTTCTGAAGGAAACTTATGAAATGTTACTGGTTTGTATAAATTTTCAACGTAATTTCACTAGAAGCCGTATGAGCGTCTCAAGAAGACATTTATTTATGAGGAATGCTTATTATTTATATGTAACTGTATTAGTGTATTATTTGGCTTGTTATCTAATTTAAACTCTTAATAGCATAGTATCAAAATTGATCATTTTTATTTATTTTCTAATAAACTGTGAAAATTCATCTTTAGAATTATCAATTATTCTTTAATCTTTAAATTACAGACTGTTATACAACTATCTATATTTGTGAAATTTATGTAATGATTAGTCATTTATGAATATTTTCCCTGTTCAATAAAATCCAATTTTTATTACTTATAGGTACGATCTGTTAAGAATGCTTCTCTAAATTGTTACAAACATTAACTTTGGTGATTTTTTTTTTCAGATACGATTAATTTACGATGATGTACTCAAGGGTAAAATTTTAGAACAGGCAGGTTTAGATGAAGTTCATCAATTCTATTATTATTATTCAGATTGTTTCATGATTCTTATGCTCGGTAGATATTCGAAATTCATATATGTTGGCACTGTAAGCATATATAAATATATATTGTGTCGTAAAAAATATGTCACTGTTGTTGTCTTGTGTCAACTAAGCTGGCATTATGGGGTGCGTTGCTCCACTTTTCCAACTGAACCTTATTTTGGTGTGGAGTCCAACTTCTTCAGTACGCATATGCTGTAGGTACCATTTATAGAGTAGGCAACCATTCACAACTCATTCATACAAGGAAAGTACAAAGGCAGGATAGACAGAGAGATAAAGGATATTTCTTTCTTTCATATGAATTTTGTGAGATGTCTCTCCAGATTATAATTTGCCCTTTCTGTTCCTTATTTCACCGTTCCTTACTACCCATAATCTGTTATTGCAATATGATTTTCAAGCAATCGGAAGATATCGTCATTCCTCTTTCAATATTTTCATTATAGTTTTCGATAGTGAGATCATAGCTCGATCAAACATCCCTTCGAGGAAACTTACGCGTTTCGAAAACGGTAAATGCTACTAAGCATTTACTACTTAGATAGAACACGATGTATATTGATTTTTGCTATTAATGAAGATACTTTCAACCATTTAGATGACTGCACTATGTCGTTTTATTTCATTTTGTTAATCACTCTAACAAATTTAGGCAAATCTTGGGCATATAATTACTCCGGACAACAATTCCATGATTCATTTGTAACTGCTTTTAACATTATTTGATTGAAGTAAATTCATTGCTCCAACCATAAATAAACCTCAGATATTTCAAGAACTTAATTTCATTTTGAAACTATAATTTTATTTTGCGATTATTATTAAAAATTGCAACTTCAGGCAAAAAAAACCTATTAAATTCTTCTGTTTTTAGTAAATCCGAAATTTTTATTGGTTTTCTATTCTTAATTCATTGAGAAAACTTGACTGAATGACAACAACAAAAAAAAAAAAAAAAAAAAAAAAAAAAAAAATGAGGATAAAATATGTCAACAAACTAGTGTTAATAATGACTGATAAACAGTTACAAGTGGTGATCTTTTATATAAAGTCAGTAATACTGTAAGAGGGTTTTATACCACTTGTGTGTTAAAGTAAAAAAAAAAAAAAAAACACTAAGAAATCCAATGAGTTTTTTTATTTGATGTCTTACAACTCTTTTATTTTCATTATTTCAGCTATATTAATTAAAAGGAAATTTTTAATCTCGATGTAAGAAAGGCAATATCTTAAGATTCAAAAGAGAGTGTTACCAAATATTGCAATTATTAATTTAGAATTCTATATATATATATATTTTTTTTAAACTAAGGAATTTTTTAAAAATTTAAATCTCCAAATCGATTTAAACTTATTATAAAGTGAATGTTTTATCATATCATTCATTTTACTTTTTATGATCTTCTATTGTCCATGTGCTAATGCTTGAATCAGTAGAAAACGATGTCTCAGATGTTTTGTTTCTTATATAAGAAATCGTCTTATAAACAAAATAAACCTTGACAATATTCTTAGACATTCGATGGTGAACTTTGCCTTATTTGCTGCATATCGAAGAATGTGATTTGAAAGCAGGCAGCAAATGTCGGCAAGTCGGATTTACAACGCCGTGTCAATATTATGTCACGTGGATGAAATATTATCTTACGTCATGGACATTTTAAACCAATGAAAATATTGTAATAAAATGGAATACTCAGTATCTCAACTGTAATAAAAAAGAAACACTTTATGAAAAAAATTTAAAATTTGGAAATATTTTGAGATTATTAATTCATAAAATCTGAATATATATGTGTGAATTCATAATCTTAACATAAACATTCAAATAAATTAATGCAATTTATTTAAATAGACAAGAATTATAACAATTTATATTTCTTTTTTTAACATGGTTTATAATAAAGAAATTTTTTTAACAGAAGAATAACTGGTTTCAATCAGTTCTAATTAGTAGGATTCCGCTTTAAATTCAGTACTACAAACAGATATTTTTAATCGGTATTGTATGAGTTCCAATAAAAACTATATTAATTCTTACTGACATATCATGAGTGTATTATAAAACTTCCTTTACCATTGTTCAATTAATAAAATTTATTATGAGCATAAAAACTAATTTTTTCTTCTCCTTTTTAAAAAATATATAATTAAAAGTAAGACATTATAGAATCACCAACCAGCAAAACAAATGAAAAAAAGAAATTAGAAGCTATTTGATAATTTTAATTAGCTTTATTATTACTGTGTTATTCATTAATAATGTAAATTGTATTTCTTTTTTTATTATGTCTGTTTTATCTGATTACATTTAATATCAATCACAAAATAAAACATAGTGTTTGATTAATTCATTTGATTCCAGAATTACAAATTTCCTTATTTTTTAGAACACTACAATTTATCGATATTTTAAATTAAAATTTTTTATTTAATTTGTTTTTATAAGTTCTTTTATTTGTTCTCGAGAAATTGTTTTTGCTCAAAGTTCTTTTTGCGAACTTGCCAACTGCTTAAAATAAATTCGGAACCACTACAATAATTTACGTTTTAGGTAGAAGCCGAAAATGCAAACTTTTGTTATTAAGGGAATGTGAAAAAAAATGATAGACGCCAGGAATTGGTTCCCAGGTTATTTCTTTTAAATCGTTGCATTAAACTAACCAATTCGAATTGGCATATCCTGAAGAATGAGGTTCGTAAAATCTACAGAAAACTACTCCAAATCATCCACAACAAATTTCAAACAGTGGACTTGCTAAGTGTTTTCAATATCATAACTAGAGTGAGGTTCATTGAAAAACTGTTTCAAGAAGTGACAAATCACTGCAGTCTCTCGAATAGTCTCTCTTTTAATCTGACTGGTGAGCTTAGATATGTCAATGCATGCAATTGGTTTTATACTTATGTACTTGCTTGGGTATTTTCATAGCATCACTTTGTCTTGTTCTTGGTAAATTGAGCGCTAGCATTTATGTGAAGATTTTGGTCAACAGATTCCGATGTTATGGTAATTTATGTGTTGAAGAACATTTGATAAACAAAGCTGACCTGTAAATCTCACAAAATATTTGTAGAAAGAGTTAAAAGTCTCTTATCCATAAGGGAAACACTCAATACAACTGGTGACATTCTTGCAATGCATCTTGAAAGAACTCAAAGAAAGCTGTCTAACCAACCTTTTTTTAAATATGGCAAGATAGGTTGCTTTTTAAATTGTAACTAGTAGAAGACTATCACCTATTAAAGTTGTTCTTCATTCTATTATAAAGTTATTATTTCAATTATATAATCACATTTTGCAATGTAATGGCTTCAAATAGACCTAAAAGTAAAATTACACATTAGACAAAAATGTCATTTAGAAAAAGGACGCAATAAATAGTACTTGATATCTTCATTTGAAATTATAAAATAAGCATGGAAAATTTTTTTCTCATTTTACATCTGACGTCATTTAAAGAAACCATCTTAATATAAAAAATGTCGAATAAAACATCTTCCACAATTTAATTGAAGGAAGTTGCTTAACATAGTTTATTTAACAGCTAAGGCTACTTCCTATTTAACAGCTAAGGCATACTTCCTTCACTCAGATTTGATGCTATCGATTAAACTGGGAATTTTGTTTAAATCTCTAAAAAACACGATCACCAAATTTTAATCATAAAATAGAAATTAGACATTTAAAAACTTAACATTGTGTCCCACCCATTGTTTATAATATTTCGATTGGCGTCTCCCTACTTTGTATTGTTTTAGTTCTAAGTGTGTTTCTTACTAAACGAACTGTATAAGATTTAGCCTTTTCATCACAGAATAAGAAAAGTAATAAAAAATGACTGTTTCATACATTAAAACTTTATATTTCAGCATCATGTGTTTTAACTGTTGAATTACTATCCCAAATAAATAATATGCAGGCTCATATATTTACTTACGCTGATTCCAGAGTTCATATCAAAGCACATCAAATATCACATTCTAAACTTAATCATTATTCTTTATAAAACAATACTTGACTTCAGGAAGTTTATACCCAAGATAGATAGATATATTTGGCAGCCCACTTTCTTCAAATTAGTGTCTTATGATCAGCAGATTATATATCAATAATTTATATACATAAAAGTCATCCTAGTGAAGTCTATTTCGGATTGGTTACATTGTGATCCTTCGTTCTTTTTTTTCATTCTTTGTAACTCAGTAACTTTGCTTGTTCCGACTCGACAGGTTGATTAAAAGATACATCGGTTTATTCTTTTCTATGTTAGCAAGTGAAAAACCTTGCTCTGATCAACATCAAACATTAATCATTTTTAGAATAAATGTTTTCAGGCTCGAATTGACATTCTTTACACATCTGGCAGCGTCTATTACATTTCTTAATGCTAGTCCCGATCAATTTTTAGATTAAAGAGTTGTTGATAATAAGTGAACTATATTTTATGATAATTCCTGTTAACGGAACAGTTTGAAACAAATAAAATAATATAAATAAATATTAACATTCAAAATAGAAAGTGAATAACTAGCTTTTACAATTGAAACAATGGGAAGAAACCTTGAATTTTCAACTTATATTATTTTGTAGTTTTTGATATATATATATATATATATATATATATAATTTCAGAAAAATAAGGGGTTCCTTTTTTTAACAATCTATATAAGTAATTGCATATTTGCATATATATGTACGCATATATTTTAAAGTAAACATATCTATGAGTAAGCATGGTGTGTGTCTTATTTGATAGAATTATCATGTAATAACTTTTAAATTGTTTCTTCCTAACAATTAATATATAACTGTAAAGGAATAATAAATCATTTCCTTGGTATAAAAAAAAATACAATCTTGGGGAAAACCATTCTACATGTGCTAATTTTCATTTTTCAGTCGAAATTGCAATTGAAGAATTCACGTAAAATTCTCAAAAAATATGTTTAAAATAGAAGAAAACCCATGCAATGAATACAATTTTTTATACAGAACATGAAATTTAGGTCGATTATACGTGTTGGTGGAATATGGGAGAGGATATGCATGAAGATTATTTCAACTCGGAGAAGAATAAAAAAGTTGTTCTGATGCCACCGGGTCTGTCATAATTCTTTACGAATTTGCAAAACACTATTTTGTGAAATCACACAAAAGAATCTCTGGAGCGCAACAGATTACGTGAGTTCATTCACTTGAACCCCTTTCAGAAAAGAAACGTGCAAATGCGGAATTTACGCTTTTTCCGGGATCGGAAGTGAAATTACTTTCAATTCGGTTAGTTGGTGAACATCGAGAGTGAAAAATAAAATAGATATATTTTTCTGTAGGAAAATAAAATTGTAATAAAATAATTCAGCATTCAAATTTCTCTTGAAAATTATAGGGAAATAGTTTTGAGTCAAATAAGCCATGAAAGACGTGAAAAAAGGAAGAAAGAACTTTTCAATTATTAGACACAAAACTCTGCAATATAGATCAGAATGCCTCTTAAATATCATTATTAACTTGAATTAATTACCCTGAACCTAAAAATCATTATTTAAAATAATTTATTATAGTTATATTTAAATATTTGAATAATTTATAATGATTTTTATAAATTTTAATTATTTATGTTTCAAATTAAGAAAATCCACTTTTTACATTTTTATACGGTTGGTTCTTATATAAGGTTTCTCTAATACTTTATATATTCTTATCTTGTTTTAAAACTTGTAAAATTACCAAATAATTTTTTTTTACCTGATATAAATTTTTTACTTAATATATAAAAATCCTAATCATCGATTAAAATTAATACCTCATTGCATTTAGAAAACATTTGTCGAAGTATTCGAATCATTCGTTAACTTCCATAAGTTAGATTTAGACCTGACAATTTATAATTACCCTTGAAGTCTACTTCCTCTATGTATTTAAGTTTACATTCTCCTCTTTAATCCCCAGTTTTTTAGGAACAAAATGAAGAAAATTATTTTCACATCATTATATTCATTCAAATATGTATAAACTTTCCAATTGAATTCGAGTTAAAATAAATTTTAAAATTAAAAGTTTAAGTTTACATATTTCATTTCTCACAATATTATTTCGAGAAGAATGTTTCAGAGGAGATATGCATATTTTATGGTGCATAAGATGACAATCCTTTTTTCCCCAACTGTATTGCTAAATATACCTTGATATCAAATTATCATAATTCATCTTAGTTTTATAGGAAATAATTCAAATTTTCAAAATAAAAATTAAATAATGTAAAGTAGTAAACTGTGTTATTTTATTGACTAGAATACTTTCTGAATTCAAAAGTACAATTCTTAAACTGATATTAAAAGTTTCTTGCCTAAAGAAACAAGAAATTACTGAAATCTAAGAGAAAGTCATCATGTAATTTACGTGAATTACAAGTGAAAAGAGAATAACAGGAAACTCACTTTTAAATATTCCCTAAATAAAAACGTTGCTCTGAGTTTAATGAGAAAGAAGTAATGATGCTTCATCTTGGTCTTGTGATTCAACCTAAATTAAACAGAAATTTCTTGAAATTTGCTTTGGTTAAAAAATTCTAATATATTTTCTTTTGATAAATCGGTAATATGGCATTTTTTTCATTAAACAAGTTTTATACTTGTGTTTATATTATAATAATAATGCAGTAGTCCATCCTTGCAGAATGAAGTTAACTCGAACTCATTGAAATCAAAAACCGCGTTGCTCTTTAATGGATCCCGAGCCACTACGATGATTTTGGAAATGAACAGGCGAAAGCTGGTTTTTTTTATGATCCAGCCAAATCCCCTTTGCCTTTGAGTAACATCAAATGTGTAATCCTTAGTAAAATAAAGGATGGCAGAGTTTCCTTTTGTGTTGATGCAGCTATGGACAGGCAGTGGAAAACTCTATTTGACAGGAATAATAATACAATACCACGAGCCGTTGATGTCGCTTGTTTCCGAGTGACAACTGGACATGACTATCTACAAAGACATCTGCATCGAATAGGTGTAATGGACTCTGCTCGTTGTCCATTGTTCAATCATAATGATATGAATGCTGCTCATCTCAAGAACTGCCCTGAAGTTTTAAAATGTATGACTGACAACTCTTTTGAGCCTACTAAAGGACTTAACTCTTGTTTTTATACTGTTGATCTTTTTATTGGGCTGCTCGGCGACTAATGAAGACGGGTGTAGGATAAAAGAAAAAACAAACAAACTTGTGTTTAGAATAGCAACTTGCGTGCAATATTAAATTTTTAGATAAACTTTATATATTTCCATGGAATTTAAGTTTGCATTCCCTAAATGTGATATATTTGCACAACTTTCCTTTTAGAATATATTATTTATTCAGATATTGTGTACCTAATATTTACAGAAAGTATGTTATACTCACGCCAGTTACTTAAAATTTCCCAAAATGTTATTAAGAAAATTTCAGCTGATATATAATTCCAAGTCTTACTTTATTTTCTATTGGCCATAGGATTATATTTCTAGCAAAAAGTAAGTTTCTTTGTTATTTCAAAACAGTGAGCTTTATTCAAAAGTTAAAACTTTATTGAGAAAGTAAATTTTCTTCAAGAATACAAAAATGAAATAAATATCGGAATCTGAGCTCAAATTTGCTGGTTTTAAATTGTGTTATTTTCTGAAGTACGATAGTGGGACTAAAATAATTATACTTTTGTAAAATTGCTGTGTTCTTTATAATATCCTTCTTTTTTATTTATGTATAATGTTTCAAGTTGTTCAACTTGACGCTTTAACTTCTGAGTTATTCAATTAGATTCCGTTATTTGAATTATTTTTTCTATGTATTGAGTATGCTTATTTTCGTCTTTCATTTAATCAACTGTAAAAGCAATAGAAAATGAATTAAAATGTTAATTAACATTATAATCAAATAAAAAATACAATGAATAATAATAATAAATGCAATAAAATCTTTTGATACAGTAGCCTCTAATGTTAACCTAATTATTCTCAATAAATTTACTTTAGACATTTATAGCTTTATCAAACCAATCTAATATTTGTACTGTAGATTTCCGTTCCTATCATACAATTCATTCGAGGGTTACTGTTTTAACTAAAACATTTTTGCTTATTACAGTTATATTATTTAAAAAAAAAAAAAAAAAAAAAAAAAAAGAACGTTTTGCTGCTTAGCTTTTCAATACCTCTGAAATCATTCTTCTCCTCCCTTTTTCATAAAAAGCATTTTTTCTTCTTCCATTTTTATTGGTGTCGTTTATTTCTATTCGTAGTTGGTAGTCCGAGCTAGATGACTTTAGATTTTCCGCGATTGTCTTAAGTAAGCGATTCTCCATCAAGTATCCTGACTTCCATAATGTTTAAGGATTGAAATTCAGATTTCTTAATTTTCATATCTGATATTACTGTATGTAATTAGCTATCAAGTAACACAATTCTAATTGTTAATACAAGTATTATAATGATTAGTACTAACTATTAGATTCAGTAGATCATAGAAGACTTGCATAACTCAAGTCAGTCTTACGTTTTAGTCGAACTGTGTAATAAGTTATTAATGAAATAAATTGAAAAGACATATATAAAATACTATCACATTTCTTCTCTATAAAATACTTTGTAATAAACTGATTTTACATAATTTTTTGATTTACAAATCTTTGAGTAAATATTTTTTATTAAAAATAATATCCATCAAGTCAAAATACGAATGAATGAAAGAAAATAAAATGGAATCCTACTTTACTTATTTTAACTTGTAAAGGTATTTAATTTCATAAATTCAAAATATTATTCGTTTACTAGAATATACACAATATTAACACTAAAAATCATATCATATTAAGGATTTGAAAAGAAATATAAATTGAATCAGTTAGCACCAAATTAAATCTTAATGTAATAAAATATGTTTTCACTAAAATCAGCAAATTTTCTTTTTTTATGTTCATAATATTTATTTTTCTTATATATAATAAATCTTAAAAAGAAACAGAAATAATTCCTCTGGCAACACTTGTCAAAAATTATCATTACTCCTTCACAGTTTTAATCCCACATTTATAAGAAAATATAGATACTTCACACATTTAATGGCATTTACTTGAAATGAAATATTTTGACTGTTGAGTTTGATTGAAATAACGAGACAAATTTATTAAGGTGATCAAAAAACTGCGTTACAGAAATTTTAAAACAGATTACTAAGTTTTTTGAAAGGTAATTACAATAGTTACTGTATGAGGAAGGATGCAAAATGTATTCAGCAAGTTTCTTTTAGAAGTAAAATACAAGAAATAGTTGCTTCGAAAGCAATTTTTACACTTAAAACCTATTTATTAGATTCTTACATATAGGATTCTAAATAATGGTTAAAATATTGTCCAAACCATTTGTGCTTCCTTTAAACATCAGTTGCAATAGGGTCTATATTTACAAAATATATAGCTTTTAATGTCTTATCTGTCCTTTGTAATAATACGATTACATTCTAATATTTTCTGTATTAGAATGTATAGTATCAGAATATCCGTATTAGAACTGAAGTGATAAAAATTATCAATACTTACTGTAAAGAAAACAATATAAAATGATTATTTTTTATTGACTTATAATTCACCATATATCATTCTACACAAAACAAAAAGGTTATGAGAGGCATAATTTTTTTCCTAATGTGATTTCTTTATTTTGTAAATATCACTTTCATTAAATATTCATTTATATGCTACGTTTTTCATACTTCTTTGCTTTGCGAAACCATTGTAATTCAGAACAGAATCTGTGACATTAAGAATTGGCCATAAAAAATTCATGAGCTTTAAGAAGTGAAATGGTGAACTCAGAAACGAATTTTACTGCTTTTGGAGTTTGACATTCTGCTATGCAAATATGAAGGTAAATAGAGAGTACAAATTTTGGATTTCCCTTAAGTAATAAATTACTATATATAAAACGCAGTAGGTGTTTCGTCTTCAGCATTCTGTTGCAAGGAAAATAAATTTTGCTGATATTTAGAATAATCCTATAACTCACCATGACCTTCATAAAATGGATAATCTATTTATAGCAATGCAGTGTAATTGAAAAGCAGAGAGCAGAGTACACAGAGGCAGTATTCAATTCGTTCTGTGGAAAATATTTGGATAAATGGCGACAAATTCAGCAAGTGTTTGAAATAAAGTTAGTAACAAATACTAAAGCAAATCAGCTTTGAGATCAAGGATTTTTTGAAAGATCAACTACACATTTCTATGGAAAAACATTAAGTTATGCTATGCAAGTTTCATTGAAACACTCATTAAGATTATTACAGTGATTACACGAGACAAAAAATAATCTGATTATTTCTAACAAAAAGGTAAGCACAACAATTTTTTGATTTTAGAGATTTCTTTAAGAATGTTTGTGAAACAGAATGTCTTATAGAGTTAAATTTACGAAATAAAAGTATTTTCGGTTGAAAACCTTATTTTTATTCTAATTTGAAGGGTTGAAAAGTAGTTATTTGTATTTCAGAGAAATTCTATTTCTATTTAAAGGATAGTTTTATTTTTGCCATTACATGTAAACATCATAAATGTCTCATTACGTTAAAACTTAATTACATATTTATCAACCATTTTTGTTGTGTTCTTCCCATCTGAATATTTTCTTGAAGAAACTTCATTTTTTATTTAACTGAACAAATCTTAGTTAGTCGTTTTATTGGGTTCTAAAGATTAGTTAAAGTATAGTTTACTTTCGTTATAGACTAACTAAAGCTTAGTGCTATCACTATTTCATTTATTAATAACTGTTGTTTACTTAACATAACAAAATTTACTGCAACCTCAGCTGCAACTTTTGATTAAATATAGTTCAACTAATCGTACAATGTTCTTCCTGTCTGAAGATATAAATTAAATTATACTTAATTAATCATTAAGATGACTAAAGCTAATAGCGACCTAGCTTCATAAATTCCTTAAACATTGATTTAATATAAAAAAAAAATAGCTGTTTCTATGTTATCTCACTCAGGAGGCCAAAGCTTTAAATCAAGAAATTAAAGATGATGTTTTTCATAATAATCTTGTTTTAAATATTATCGAAATTCCGTCCTATGTTTGGTTCAATTCATAAAACCACATCATAAACCAGAATTATTATTTGTTTGCATTACATAAATGTCAAGGGAAATAGTTATAAGCATAGGTGTATACATTATATAGTTAATGTGAACAGATATACAAATTAATGATTTCTTCTTTGCTTGAAAATTTTACTTTGAAGAAAAATCTGCTTACTTCTGATGCTCTCTGACAGAGAAAATTCAGCAAATGAATTACTGCTGTTTCAATTAGATTAAAATAATTTCAGGTTAAAGGTAATAGTACATTTAGAATATGTGTTTCACTGTAAAAATTGAGAGGAAACTCTCAATTTTTTTTTTATTAATATACTTATTACATCTTATCTATATGGTTTTCTATAAATAGTTCTGGTTGAATTATGGATGGACTATAGTAATTCCCAATTTTAGAAAATTGGAATTTGTTTGTACGACATTCATCTTAATTTAAAAATATTGTTTTAGTCTGGTAAACTTGGATTATCACAAACGTTTTATTTTATTTACTTATTTTTTTATATTTTTTTAAATATTTTTTTTTATTTTATTTATTTATTTATTTTTTTTTTTGCGCATGCTCTTTATGCTCTTATGAGTTTGGAGAATTAATAAACAATTAATTCTTACATTTAACATTGAATAAGATACAATAAGTAACTTAATAGCTGAAAATTGTTGTATAGCTTTTTTTTGTTAACATCTATTGATTTTTGCTTTTCGGAAATCATTTTTTATATGCAGTGGGTGAGTGGGGGTGTTCAATTGTGGCAAAGTGACATAGGAATTTCCCTTAAGAATTCGATTATCATTAGGACTCTTGACACTTGTAGTGTATCTTTTTCTTAGTAGAGATTTAAACGCAAAGTAACTTAACTAAAATGTAAATAATAATTTGAAGTATTCAACTGTATTGAAAATATATTTTTAGATTTTTTATAAGACAATTTTACTTTTTATAAAATAAGGGACTAATAATTTTACATATTTTGTAAATTTTACAGAAATCTTTTTACAGAAGAAATACAGTGAATACAGTGGAAATTTATTAAATAAAACCATTAAGGAGTAATATAATGTAATGGTTTTATTTAATAAATTTTCACTGTATTCTTTTCCATGAGCTTCAATTCTTTTTATTTATTTTAAAAATTCTCCATTTTACTAACAAACATATATGCATTTTCTTTTCGCTAGTTACATCATTTGTTTAATTTAATGATATGATAAACATATGAAAATGACTTGTGAATATAAATATTTAAATCTAAAATAACTCTAAAAGTATTGTTTAAGAAATGTTTGCATTTATTCTTTCTTTCTATGACATTATTTCTGTAAAATTTATTTCTTTTTTAAAAATATGTAGCACAACTGTGCAGAAATAATTGATGCAAATTTCATGCTCGCATAATTTTTTCTAAAAGTTAGATCAATCTACCTAACTTGCCCGCAATCTGCTTGCACAAAAAATTTATATTGGTTAAAATTTTAATTTTAATTAAAATTATTTTCTTGATTAATTTTTTTAATATTAGGAACTGTATACATTAATAATACTCAATTCTTGAATTATATGTTAAAGGTGAAAGTGAGAGAAATATTTCGAAATTTTCAAAACACTCAATTAAGAATCTAAAAAAAGGAATTACAAAAATGAAATTGTAACAAAAAATGGCAAACTAAGAATGTGTAAAATATACTTAGGAACAAATCAAAGAAATGCAGAAAAATCATCAAGAAAAAACGTTATGAGATTTTTTTTTATACGATTTGAATTTCTCACAATATATTACTGGAGTTATCATATAAAAGACAATAAATAAAAACTCACAGAAAATATATAGAAATATTAAGGATAAAGATGTTCAATTAGTTTTTGAATAGACATGCAAGTGTTAAAATGCTATATACCCACAGTTGAGAAACTACCTTTAAAACGTTTCACTTGAATTAAAGGGTCCGTAAATTTAGTGAAAGTACAGTGACACATGATTCAATTGTTAAATTTCATAACAGGAGATTTATAAAACCAAAATATTTCTTCAACTTGGATAATAATAAAATAAAAGTTTCCAGAAACTATATTTTTAATAATTTATTTCAATGTTCAGTAAGAAAAAAGAGAAAAATATCCATTTACTTTTTTTTTATAATCTATAATAAAAAATTATCCAGCTATTATTTTGACTCCATGTATTGGCGTCACTCTTTAACGTGTTATATTGGGAATGAAGGATAACTTGATAACAAGTGATTTTTGATTTTTGAATGAATTTTTCATCAAAAGTCTGACTTTTTTATTTGTTGAGAGGAAATCTTGAAAATTTCCAAGATTTCAAACAACAAATGGGCATACGGAAAATAGCAATTCTACCATTGTTAAATGGTGTCTAAGATTGAACTCAGGATATTCCATACGATATGAGAGCGATTCTGCTATTAATCTACGGTGGGAAGTGCAGTGTAAGGCATTTCATAAAAAAAAAAATTGCTCATTTCTCATATGAACAAAAAAATCCATAATATTATTTAAAAATTAATTTTACTTTTTCTGCAGAGTTCAGCATTCTTTGCAAGACTATGAATGTTCAACAGTGGTATAAGCTAAATTTCCTATTTTTCATCAAAGAATAGGCTACATCCGGTTCACATTTTAGTGCATAATGAAAATATTCACCTAACATTCTAAAAATTTACAAATCCATGTCAGCAACAAAATTTAATCATTTATTAATAGAGATAATAATGAAAACACATAGATTACACATTGAATGCTTTCATGAAAATCTTTCGATAAAAATTGTTCCATTTGTTGGCAACAGTGAGAGAAAATAAGAGACTAACAATCAAACTGTGAAAAACGATTTTTTCCCGCCTTACATGTTTCATCACATAAATAAAACATTGCATAAAGTTTCCTACCCTCTTTTATTTCTAAGCATCTTGTTTATTGAATAAGCTGCTGATTCATATATACGTGATTACACCATCTTTTGAACTTTGTTCTGAAACTATATATATATCAGCAATAAATACCCACTTTTGATTTTATTGCTTACAAAAAACTAAAAGCTTTGGTCTCGTTTCATCTAACTAACATGGTTTTTAAAGTTGTTACACAAAAGAAGATAATATTTAACAATTAATTATAAATAACTTAACAGGCCCATATCATTTACATATTTCAAAGCTTGGAGTGACCACACTTACAATTTAAATTTTTCTCGCCATCTCACCAAGTTTATGCATTTTAACTAATGCAATGGCAGTAAAAAAGCAGAGTAAAAGACTGGTTAAACTAACTTTATCTTGATAAGACATATCTTTAATCTTATTTGTTATTAAATTTCTCATGGCTTTATATTCCCTGAATTCTCCAGTGTTATAGATAATGAGAGCTTATTAGTGCTGATAATTACATAAATATAAATTGTTTATTTTTATCTCGATGTTCATATTTACTGAAGAAGTTACGTTTATTTATACACGTAATACTGATGGTTTCTGCATTGTATTCTGCTGTATTTTTAAAAATTATATTTATGTAACATCTATAAACAGCTCTATTATTTTGATATGTTTTGCATAATAGCAAAAGGAAATTCTGAGTAAAAAAAAATAAATATTGAAGTGGTTTCTGTCATTAGCATGTAAGAATTTCGTATGAAAATTGCAGTAGCATTCTGGCATGTGTAAATGTGCAGATTCTATTATAAATTGCCGAAAATTAGTTTTCTAACCAAAAATATTAGTATAACATCTGCTTATTTGAATCATTTGACAATAACACTTTTTTACCATTTTAATCAATATTTAATAAATTAATTGACTTGTAATACATTATGTTGAAAATTTTACGAATCTATTATTCATAACAAAAATAATCGAACTGAAAAATGGCTTATGGGATTGAAAGAATCTTTTGCTATCATATATGGGAGGTATTTAATAAAAGATTCCCTAAAAATGCTCTAAATTATAAGATCAATCATTTTAAATGAATGTTGTTAACCACTCAATTTATCATAATTTTAAAAAAGGCAGAATTCATTTTAATTAGAAATGTTCCCTTTTCTGCGTATGACATTAATATTTCTTAACTGTCTATTACTACATGAATATTTCTTTACTCTATTTCTTTTCACTTCACACCAATCACTACTCAGCAGATTTTTATTATTACATTCAGCTGAGGCGTTTTCACGGAATTTTCTGTATGTATTATACCAAGTTTAGTAAACCCTTTAAAAGTCAGAAAGATCACATATTGAAATCACAAACACAGAGTTGGAAATCAGTCATAAAAAGTTCTGAATATAAAGGAATTAGTTTTAGACTAACTTACTATTCATTTTCATTGGTGACGTTGTATATTCTTTTTATCGTATTCTTCTACCATTTATTATCTTAAATGAATGTTTTGACGTCAACATCATTTCACCAGATATATGCATAGAGGATTCGAAAGGTTTTTAATGGCTGTTCAAATATTATGTAAATACGTTTTCAATACTTTTTTTATCTCTCCTCTTTCCAATCGAGAAAAATAACCAATTACCTGACTTTTTCAATCTTAATTTAAGGTTTCCGATTAACACTCTCATTTTAATGCATCATTTAAAGATTATAATTTAAAAGTATTTTTTATATAAATTTAAAATATCAATTATGGTGCATTATTCATAAATTGAATCCAAACTTTACGAAAATATTTTTTATAAATTGTGCAAATATCAAATTTTTATAGAATTTTCCATAAAATATCACAATCAAAGAAATAATAACCATTTGATATTGTTATTAAGATTTTCCTAAATACGGGATAGTAGATAAAGTACATAAATTTTTTTAATTAATTTATTCGAACCATTATTAATGCATTAGAAATTTACATACCATGGTAAACATCAAAATAGCCAAATAATATTGAGAATTACAAAAATTTGATTTAATTTCATTTTAAAAATATTGATTTCTTTCAAAAAGTGTTTAAAAAATAATTCTGTAAATAATATACACTTCCGTAAATACTTCCTTTCAAAAATGATTTTGCAAAATAATATCCAAGATAACTTTTCTTTTAACAAGGTTATTACTTTAAAAATCGTGCAATAAGTATTCTATAATCACAAACTGAACCAATACAAAATTTAATTTGGCCTTTATTTTCAAAACCGCCATTTCCATATAGATATGGACTTTTTTTATAATTTCGATTTTCATTCATTCCTTATAGGGTAGAAGAGTTCCATTCATAACTTTTCGTCGAAAATAAAATTCCTCAACCCAAAATACCTACCTGATTGCGCGTAAGCTAGTGTCTGCATCTGAAATAAATATGATGCATTTTTACTGTTAGGTCAAGAATGGTTAACTTGAAACCTGTTTCAAAAAGAACATTTTTCATCGCCCGAGAAAGTAGAATATTTTTAGGCTTAATGGACTGCAACCTTCAAAGTCGTTAAATGCATTGTTTAGCTTCAAAATTATTCTCTTTTATTTATGGCAGTTTTATTTTCAATATTTTCTTTATATTCGATCAATTTAACCGTTGAGCTGTGCCACTGAAGCAATTCAAAAGTGGATTGATATGGCTATATTTTGCTATACTCGACAAGATCTGTCGTCGTAAGAGGCGCCTGTTTTATTTGGCATACTTCATCATGACAAAGAATTCTTCATTTGTTTTTTATGTTCCTGTTCAATTGCAACCCCAGCGTATAGTACTCCACTGTCTCAAGGTAAGAGTCATTCACATGGAGCGGAAAACACTTTCACTGGTAATGTCTCCTTCTTTTTAGTACCTTTTTTTTCTTGATTTTGTATTTTTTATATCTGTCACGGGAGATAGAAATGCTTTTCCATGGGTAACGCCTTTCCATAAGAGTCAAAATTTCTACACGGTCTAAGAGACACCTCTGACCTCATTTTTAAAATTCAAACAGATTTCTTCTCAAAAACCGCTAACTCATCTTCTTATAGTTGAGAGTGGCTCAGATTAAGCCAGTAGAATATCAGGAGTACCATCAACTGCCAGACATTTTCACTGAGAAGAACCAGTGAAATTCATTGTGGTCTTGCTTTTCGAATTTTCCGTTTCCCTTTTCTAGTAGAAAGGTAGGTTTATTTAATAAACTCTCTCGACAAATCAGCTCCGATATTTATTCTAAAATAATTAATTGCTACTGATAAATAGTAAATTAACATATATTCTCGAATGTTCTTCGGAATCTCTGATAACATCCATAAGTTTCTTTAGGTCTTTTATGAAAACTTTTCTATACTTGACATATTCTGCCTTATTTATAGGATAATATATCTTAAATTAAAATATAATTTATTAATTAAATAACCTTTTTGAATAATTTTAAAATAAATTATCAATTTATAGCCTAATTTTAAAATTTCAGCTTCATTGGTATCTAATAAATATACGTTATGTAAATTAGCAGTTTTCTTTCAAATATTCGGGAGCACAGAATGGTCTCCTAGTTCCTCTATTCAAGCTTTGCAAGTTGAACATATTTTTTAATGCAATATTTATTATATTAGAATTTTCGAACACATAAATGTGAAACTGAGTATGTGTTCTCTTTCAAATATTTCAAAATATGTACTAATATCATATGTGGTTTTATACATAATCTGGTATTTAGAACATTTGTTGTAATTTTATATAAAATTCCTTATTTTTTTATGTATTTTGCTTCCTTTTTACATAACAAATTTTGAATTTGAATAATATGACATTTAAATTTTTTGTAATATATTAGTATAAAACATCAGTGTAAATATTAAATTTCAGAATGTTAATCTGATATGTAGAAAAAAACTTTAAAGAAATAATTTGAATTATTTTCTGGAACTACTTTTGATTACTTTTAAGAATTTATGTTAAAATTTTTTCTAAATTAAAAATATATATAATCCAAAAGTCAGCTGATATTAAACATTTTTTGTTTTCAAAAACAGGAATATTTTTAAATACAAGTTAGTATATATATGTATGCATATGAATCGGTTCTAATTTACATTAATAAAATTTAATTACTTTCAATTAATCTGAATATTTCAAAAATTAAAATTTTTTTGATACGTTGCAATACTAACTGCTTATAAACTGTGACATTAATTGTATAATTCGTCATATCCTAAATATTTTTAATTCTAATAAATTCTATGAATCATTATACGTTTTATTATTTTGAATGCCTTGCTAATTTTTTGAGAGAAATAATTTATATTTATTTTTAAGGAACAAATTAGTAAAATATTCAAAATTATAAAATATATTCCTAGTATATAATAAAACATATTTATTGAATACTTTATTATAACCAGTATTATAACAAGGAAAAATTTATGATATACAATATTAGAAAGTTAAAACTTTAATTTTTTAAAGTAATTACATGAAAATGCGCAACTTTTATGAAAATATTTACTACACAAATTTGCTACTTATGATACAGATGCATTGATAATATACAATAACTAGAGTTTAGGTAGAAAAAATCAATCTAAGGAATTAATTTTAATCCCGATATATTTTTGGGACATACACATTAATAGAATTTTTATCATGGAAATAAATTGCAAAAATTTAAAATTTCATTAAATACCAAAAGTCATTAGCTGAATTATTTTTTACTATAAACTATTCAGTAGTTACAGAATTTAATGTTGTAATATATATCACAAAATAAAACAGAGCTTAATAATGTGAAATAAAAACTGTATGAAAATATTTGAAAAACGTTTTCAGAAAATTTATTACTATTTAAGTATAAAAAAGCTTTTATTTTAAAAATTAATATTTTTAATGAAGGAGCACAATTATTCATTGATTTATAAGTAATTTATATATAAGTAAAATTAATAGCTATATGTAACATTCAGTTGTAAGATTTTAATTGAATCCAGTCATCAATAATTATAATAAATGTAATCAAAATCCAAGAAAATCCTCAAAATTTGATGAATTTTAATATTTATTGATACTTTTTATATAAATAATACCATCATAATAATACATAATAAAACATTGTTTATGTTTTAGTTTATCAAAAACATAGAAACCAAAAATCCTTTTTATATGCATTCATTCAAATTCTCAATTACTAAAATTGGTTATTTTTTTAATTATAAACTCCCAAGTTTTTGGTTTACTTTATAAGTTAACATTAGTAAATTTATTTAGCATATTTTTATGTAAACTTTTATTTAGTATATTTTAAGTATATTTTTCATGCACGAAGTAATCTTGTTTACATATCAGATTGTATTATTTAATGCTTTTTGTATTTACAGTACTTCAATTAATTTTCATCTGAGTAGTCAGGTAAATTAAGATATAAAATTTAAATGTATACATCATAGTTTATTAAATAATAAACAATTATTTCATTTTCGTCCACAAAATGGATACTTATGAACTCTTTTTAACTTCAATATTTAAAATATTAAGGTTAAGTTTAATGGTTCATAAATATAAATTCCAAAAATGTACTATTTTTTCAAAGACTCCAATCCCTTCATTGCATTAGGATACATCTGTATGGATATTATTATGTATGTCGTCATCATACCCATACACGTCATTAAAAATCCTTTATTAAGTCTGGTAAATTTCCAAACAGTCAATTGAGTCGGATGAAAGTTATATCTCGCCAAAGTTAGTTGAACTTTGAAATAGGATGAATTATCCCAAGCAATTTCTTTTTTCCTTGTTGCTCGAATTAATTCAGACAATGATTCCAAACCTTCTAAGTAAACATAATCGGCTACAAAACTTATACCTATTAATGTAACAAGGGCTCTACTGAAAGAAAGGATAATAACTACTAACATCTTATTTGTGGTCTTGGTCAATGGATTCAAAACTGATACAATTCTTACACAAAGAGTGACTAGAATCATTAAAAGCCAAATAGCAACTACCAGTGAGAAGGCATCGTCCAAAGTTGAAACATTGCTTGATAATCTTTCGAAAGTCTTGTTGAAAACCTGAAAATCTAGGCTACCATTTTTTTCCACTTTCCGTTCGTAACGTCTTCTGAAGTTTTGAAAAGTCATCTTGACGTTCCAGCATAAGAGGATGTACAAACCTATTGTCAAAGACAAAAATCCCTGGATGAAAAATGTTTCAAGGGTTTGATCCAGCTTCAAACAAATAATCCTTGAGGAGGGATTTAATCTTTTATATACAATATGCAGAAGTGTCGTGGTGTATCTCATCTCATAGGATTCATCATACACAAAGATAACGTTTTGTATGACGTAGATTGAAATGTAGATCCATATAAGAGAGCAAAAAATGAAGCTGATCCTTAGCAATCTTTTCTGTTCTTCTTCCGTCAGTCTCGCCATTTCTAAATAAAAGATGCGAATGGTTTTCCTTACATTTCGTTTGTTTAAAATCAAAGCATCGAGTGTTAAAACAGATGCCCAAACCGTAATACTTTCTGCTAAGGCATTTTCTTGAATTTTGTAAGATGCATACCAGACAAAATCAGACAAAATCCAGTAATGATAACAAATAAAAGTAAATATGGTCCATGATTTAAATATCAGTCTTTTAAACTGCCCAGGAATTTCCTCTCCTTCAAGATCTATTCCAAATATCATAAACGAATTTAAAAATGGTTGTAAAGGATTTTTGCTAGTATTCCTAACATATCTGGGTAACTGCGCGTGAGACATAACACTAATTACTTCATCCATAACGTTAGTTTTAGTATTAGTATTATAATAGTTCATGTCCAAAATGCTTATTTAAACTTTTCATTACATGTCTGTTAAGTATATAAATTTGGTTGTATTTCTTAATCATTTCCTTAAGACAGTGTGAAGAACGAAATTCTTAAATCGAAATATGCTCCGTTCGTTCACATTAAAAGTTATTTAACTGAAATAAAAAGAGAAATTTCCAGAGTTCATTACTTTTGTGAATATAAAATTCATATCACGTGATGTTCACGTGAATGAATAATAAAATTATGAATGAATGAACTGTCAACTAATAGTATAAAAAAAATTCTGAATGAAGGAATATCACGCAACACTTATAATACTCTGGAAAAGCATATTTGATTTGTTTTATAAGAAACATGACATGTCAAAATTCTATTCTATTCCGCTCCAAACTACCCTAAACAAGGTTTGCCTTTGAAAGAACCGGATAAATGCAAAATTTATTGATTGCAACAGTTTTAATTAGGGATGTATAACTGACATGTAATGTACTCGAAAAGTAGGCTTTTTCACTTTGTCTCCGCGTTGTAAAGATTTATCGATTTTTGGCTTGTGGCCAATTCTCGCCCACTTAAACTTCAGTTTAATCAAAATTCAAATTTTTAGAGTTCAGATATATTTTGCATAAATAATTTTTAATTTATATTAATTGAATAAAAAATAATGTATCAAATTATATATACGTTTTAATTAATAAATATATATACATCTGTGCATGTTATATACACACAAGCATTTTTTAACTAAACAGGAATTTCCTTTTTGTTTATCTATTTTGTAAATATTATAAATGTAAATAATAATTTTTCGAATATATATATATATATATATATATATATATATTTATATATATATATATATATATATATATATATATATATATATATATATATATATATATATATTCGTTATTCGTCAGTTTTGCAACACAATAACAAGATATATATGTATATATATATATATATATACACACACAATTTTTTTGTTCTAAAGAACTTTGGTTTCTGTTTAGAAAAACTTCTCCAAGGAAATTATGAAATTATTTCCAAGGATTTTATGATGTTTATGAATGCTTGAGACTTTTGTGTTTCAACATTTTTTTAAGGCGTATACAAAAATTATTTGCTATAGTTATATCATAGCTATAAGGTAGTCAAATTTACATTGATTAAAATTTTTAATGCATTTTGATGTAGTCTTGAATTACATTAATATTCTTAGTCAAACACTTATTTAGATGCAAAATTTTTGCATTTTCAAAAAATATTTGCAAATCTTTGTTTTACCAATTTCTAAATATTCATCAATATATTTTCGAAACGTCATTTACCATTAACATAAAGTGTTTACAGATGATGAAAAGAGGATTGAGCAGAAAAACATTTTTTCATCGCAAATGAGCATTATAAGAGAAGTAAAGCTTAAAGTTATAACAGAAATCTTAGAAGGTAAATCTTGGAATTCCATTGAAAGAAAATAAAAATGTGTTGAAAATATCTTTGAACTCTCGGGCAATTTCAACTCTCCATTCACATTTCATTGGAGCGCATTTGAAATTTCCTAATATCAAAAGCACTTTGCAGTTTTCATTGTCTATTACACAGAGCTCCAAGGCTCAGTAGCTTCACGCCACTTCCCATTAAGATTGGTTAAGTGAACCGTCATTTTCCGCGGGCAGTGATTAAGAGATTGACCACTTTCTTCCCCACTGGCTTATTAGTGTGTTATTAAACAAACAAATGACTCCAAATTTTGAAAACAAACACATTTAATTAAGAAAAAAACAAAATTACAAAGGAGTCATATCTGCGTTCGCTAACAACTCTCTCACGCCTGCGTAGCGCACAAAAGTTAGTATCAATATAAAAAAAAAAACGCATCATGTTCAGACTGTTCCTGTCACTAACCGTCTCTCTACTCACCCTCCCCATCAGAGACTTTTGAAAGAATTAGAGAACATCAGAGAAATTCAAGTGCTGACTAAGAGACATTACAACACATTCGAGGGTTATGGACCTGTCCACATATTAGCTACAAAGTCTTTTCGCTGTTGTGGATTAAATGTAGAGTGGAGGTTGCCAAATCTCAACATCAAATGTGACTTCGTTTAATGATATAACTGACCGTGGTAATTAAGTACGATGTGCTTGGTAATGGGCGAGAATTTTCCACCCGTTAAACTTAAAGTCCAATTTGGGGCTCGTCTGCACTAATATATATGTCTATAACATAGGATATACCACATTTGGAAACACAGTTTCAAGCTTATTTAACTCAGAATGTTCAAGAGAATTCTTATTTCTAGTCACAGATATAAGATATGTTGTTATTCAGTAAATAACACATCCAGATTCATAAAGTTGACTCGTATGTGTTTGACATAGTTATAAATATGTAAGTTTCGGAATTATGCTTTTCAATTTAAAATTTCACTGACACAATCAAATTATACTCTGTCTTACATACTTGGATGTGCGGATATAAATCTTAATAATTGAGAAGACATGATAGTTAAAAATAATATCCATTTTAAATACACTAATATATTAATTTGATGTTTTTGGGAACTGGAATGTTCGGTGCAAGAAAACATAAAAAGTCCACTGAAAATCCTTAAAGAAAATAAACACACGCAGTAAGTATAATTAGACACAGTGAATATTATCCAATGTTCTTTACATAGAAAGTCATGAACCTGTTAATAAAATGAATAATGTTTCCTTGATGCGAAAAGCCAAGGTAAAATGATATTTGAAAGAGAAGCTAATAACATAAGGAATCAGCTTATCAAAAAAGATTGTCACTATTGAGCATATATATCAGATTTAGAATTCACGTCGAAGGACTCTACATTTGATACGTTATTCTCTATACCAGAAGCTTGTGTCATATATAAATCCCACGATTACAAATAGAAGTCCCCATAGAAGGTAATTTCTGATTGGACCAAAAGAATTCAGTCAGGACACAAGTTTTGAATACTACGATATAAGGGTAGATGGTCATAACTACAATGAATTTGCGAATAAACGAGAAACGGTGTCAAGTCATTGATCTTGATTTAAAAGATTCTGGGCAGGAAAACGAAAAGCATAATGCTTTTCTTAGCAGATTATCTCACATTTAAATGTAAGCAAGATCGATGTTCTAATTTTTTGTTACGCCGAGCAGCCTATTCTAGCTTTGTTAAATAATGTGTTAATTTATCCGTTTTTGGCTGGAGCTTCACATATGTTGTAAGTTTATCACTGCACCAAAAAGTATGATTGTGAAGTAAAGTGATCAATGATTAATATTTACCATTAACTTAATTTTACTATCAAGTTAAATAAATTTTCAGTTCATGAATCAATTCATGAATATATTTTCGGTTATTGGGATTTATTGTGATATGCTTCGAAGTTACATGTTGTTGCTGACTGAAAGATGACCACATATCACCAGATAGTAATTTTGAATCATGGTTGAGGGATAAGATTGATATTTGACCAGGCATCCAGCTTTCTAACTCCACATCTCAACACCAGAAGGACATTAGACCCTGTAATACGTTCGCATGTCTTCTCAGCACGACGGTTTTTAATTAAGCATGGTATAAATCTCGCTGCCTTTGTTTGTAATAAAGAAACTGAGTAACATTATGAAAGATATTTTTAATTAATTGCAACAGAGCTTTTAAATTTTTAGGTTAGCATATTACAAAGTATGACGCATATTCACTTTATATGAATTGTAAAGTGAATTTGGGATACTACCCATAAAAAAAAAATTTCAAAAACCAAGATTCGATTTATTGAGGGCCGAGTATACTATTTTTGTATGTCCGGAGGAGTCATCTACCAATAAGATGGATAAAAATACTGAATGAGATTTCAATGCATGAAACAGAATTGGGAAGTAAACTAACATATTTACAAAAATCCTGGAAATACACTTTGAGGTAGCAGTTAAATGGTTAGCATTCAGGCTTTCAAAGAAATTCTGGACTCGAATTCAACATCGTACATGAATGTTTGGGGTTGTCTTAGAATCTAAATGTATATACTTTAAATTGTAAAATTTGACCCAGTAAACACTTTTGCTTAATATATATATATATCAACAAAAATACGAAATCAAACCAACAAATACTTATAGGTACATCTAAAACTCTCGAATCGAAACTACTTTCTAATTGGAGTTATTTGCCAAATCTCTTTTTTATTCTTTTGTTAAGAGAGAGAGAGTGATGTTATCTTTTTATATACCGTATTCCCTGACTGTGTTCTAGAAATCAAAGATACATATATCTGAGAGAAGTAGTTTTACTACTTGTGAGTGATTGTAGATTACATATCCTATTATTTTCCACGTTATGGTTGTTTAAGCAAATGATGTACACAGTGTTCTGCTAACAAAGCTTTCTTAAGTGTTTTATTAAGCTTAAGTTCTGAGTAATTGTTAAGAAAGTTACCGTTTGCGTTGTCAGAAACGAAGACAGATGTGCATAAAGGGCCAACGTAAGTTAATCGTTCCGTAAAGTTTATTATTTCTTTTTGTGTTTTATAGGCTAGAAAATATTCTAGTTTAAATGTTTAACCCTTTCATTTGATTACTTTTTAAAATTATGTGGCTGTTGTTTGTGTTAGCGGTTCTGGTTAGTAAGAATAAGCAGCAGAAAATGAATTCCATAATCTAGTTTTCCAAACTGTCTCATCCAAAGATCTCTGATTAGTTTAAGAAACATTCGTTATATGATTGTTATTTCAGAGCCATTTAAATAGATACTGCCAACTTAAATATTTTTACACTTTTCAGTATGTAATATATAAACGGAATTTGCTGATAACTCATAGGAACTTAACCTGAGTTTGATTATTGGAAGAATCATATTTGTCGTTCTTATCAAATATTGCGACATGTCTACATACCGTACTTGTACCCTTATTAAAAAAAATGTTCTTTTTTCTAAATTCGATCTACTAACTTGCATATTAGTAGATATTTTTTCATTTGAAATCTCTCTTTCTTAAGTAAATTTTATAAATATTCCTTTTACGTATTAACATTTCATGATTATTTGAAGCCCTATCTATTTTATGTCCTTTTACGTATTAACATTTCATGATTATTTGAAGCCCTATCTATTTTATGTTTTTTATATTTTCCAGGAGTGCATTAAAATTTTGTTTTACACATTATAAAACAAACATAGAAAGGAAAATCAAATCTTGAAATATGGCTCAGTATTTTATTACTTTTAGATACTTAAATTACAATTTTATCCGAAATGCGTTTTTTATTTTGATTATCGTTGAGTTAAGTACTAGTATCATGAAATATTATAGAGGTCTGTACCATGTTTCTGGTATTCTATTTCTGCACCAAATGATAGCAAGAGAGGAACTTCTAAACAAAGCTAACAAAGCTTCGTCCTCTAAGTTTGTTGACTGTCTTTAAAAATGATGAAATGGAAGATTCATCAACTGATCATATTCTTTCCTCTTGTTGTCCTACCATGCTAGTTGAAGAGATTTTTCTCTCTACAGAACTTTTAAAAAGCATAAGCTTCATTCAATTTGAATGTCTAGCTATTTTATGTACCGAATCCACTACATTCTGAATTTAAAAAACATCACCTTTTCTCACCAGGCTATTTCAACCTTTAGAATGTTTTATTATTTTATGTTTCAGCCTTTATTTTTGATGAACAAACGCCTCCAATTGTCTCAAAATTTTGAATCGCAATCAAATGACAATGTATCTGAGGTATAACACTCTCTTCTTTAAATTCAAATTCCACACAATTAAAGAACATTGTGCTCTACAAATACCATAATGTGACTGACCACTTTCAATAGGGTTGTCATTGGCTTCCTTATAAATCCCATACATAACCTACCTGATGCATGAGTGACTCATTCTCCCACCAATAACTAAAAGATGTTTTTATACGAAAATCTTCTTCGATTCACCAAGGACTAGAGTAATAGGACCATATTTTTTCAAGATGAAGCTTCCAGGTTTCTATCCTGGCTATGGTCATGCAACGAAAGATGTGTGCCAAATTACTGCTTTCTGCATGATATTTGTTAGAGTATGTGCCTGGAAGTGATGCGGCCATCATTATTTCCGACTCGTGAATACTGTCCTCTATCAATAAAAAACCTTCCTGAGAAAAATACGATACACGGCCTAAGACTGTTAGGCCACGTGTATTCCGCTGTCAAAGAATAGCCTTTTACATAAAAAACCTTCCTGAGAAAAATACGATACACGGCCTAAGACTGTTAGGCCACGTGTATTCCGCTGTCAAAGAATAGCCTTTTACACACATTGATTTAGTATTTATTTCACACATACATGCACAAAACCATGTAAAATGTTCAAAACTGTAATTGAAGATGTTTTCAATTATTCCTAATATTTAAGATATTTCTTTATAAAAGGAGCTTTTGTTAGCGAATTTTACTTTATGTGTATAGATATAAAAAAGCCTATAAAAATAAACTTTATTTCTCATTTGAATAAATGTAATAAAGATATTTCACACCCAAAAACAGGAGGACTTTCTTAAAAAAAGAGAGTGTGTACGATTGGTTTTATTTCGATTTTCGTGACATTTCTGTATTGACCATTAAACTACACGCAATCCTGTCTCATGAAACCCACGCGTTTCTCTAGACACCTGGGAAAAAACTTGAAGACAAGTATGCGAATATTACGAAATTTGATTATATCCTTCCTAAATCTAAATCTGGTTTATCCTTCAATGAGTCAAATAAAACAGCTTATATATATATAATATTCTTTTCAATTCTTTGTCCTTAATTCTTTCAGAACGCTTATGGTTTAAAATACTGATATGTCATAATCATAGTGCTGATATGCAAATATTGAAAGACAAATTACTAGACTATCTGGTTATGTCATTCAATATGGTATGCAACTGAAAAAGTAGTTTATTTTTGGAATATATATAATAGACGTTTAATTTCTTTGTCATTTTTTTTACACATATGGACGATTCGAACGGCTCCCACCGTTTAAAATGTATACAAAAAATACGAACACCAATACGAATAATCAGTTCCAAAAATGTGTGATCGATCTATCAACTGTAGAAGTGAAGACCAAACGGTTTAACTAGATTCATATTTTAGTCTAAATACTAAATTACGAAATTAAGATTACTTACATTGAGAGAGAGACACGCACACAAGTCATTTCTAAAATATTTTTACTTCGTTTATAATGTTAACGCTCTTGCCCCGTTTTTAATTAAATAACGTAAATTTTTATTCACGAATTTTTAGTATTTAAAATTGAGTAATAAGTACTCCAAAAACTCCCAAGTACTTATATCAAATAATAATAATAATAATAAATAAATAAAGATACTTTAACTTTTTTTATTAGGGCTAGAATCAAACATGACACTGTTTGCTTACTTTGAAATGTATGATTGGTCTTATTACTAGACCACAGTAAACACATTAAAGGATTAAAGGAATATATATATATATATATATAATATATATATATATATATATATAGAGAGAGAGAGAGAGAGAGAGATAGATAGATATAGATATTCCCACACTCCTTGTTATTTATTCAGGAAACAGACAGGTGTACAATGCAAAAATTAAAATCAGAAAAGAAAAGTTCTATATACCCTTTGTTGCTTAAAATAAAAGTTGAAATTTCATACCTTTTTCCTTTGACGTATTTTAGTATAAGAAACTGAAACAACAATGAAGTTGAAAAGTGTGAAACTTCAATACATTTTTATTATCTTGCCTTAAAATATCAAAAAACGTATAAAAAGTGAATAAATCATTTCGAAATGGATTTCTTCACACACACACACACTATATATATTTTTTGTAACAAAAAATATTTCTCTTTAAAGTTTATTCAACCAGTTGGAAGAGAAATTTAAATAATTCATATATCTATGTAACTTTTGTAAGTTAATCTTTAAGAATGTCACCGAAGCCGTAGACTGTCATGCTGAGAAACCTTAAGCGTATTAAAGTTTCTTATGGCTTAATGATCATCCTAATAAGGCTGTAGCTTGACATAAAGAAGAATAGGTCATGTTAACGTTTACATTAGACAATGGTTTCAAATTAAGAAGTGCTTGACTACGTTTTTCCAGACTGATAGATAGAATGGACAGTTTAAAATGCATCACAATTACATTTAAGTTATCTCAAACCTCTCAACAGTTAAATAAATGCTTTGTCTGTGCAAGAAATATATCTTAATGTATGTTGCAACTAACATAATTTTAAAATGCGCATTTTTAACAAAAATTGACTACTTTGTGCACTTTAATTTTACTTAGCTGTAAGTTTTTTATTATATTGATGAAACAGAAACCCTAGAGATCATAAATGAAATTATTTTCTTATCTTTAAGTTTTTACTTTCTTTCATTCTATAATCTAGGCCGTTTTTAGCATGGTTCAGTTACATTTTTACATCAAATCAACTATCGTAGAATCAGATTACACAACAGTTAGAAACTTGAAGTTTTAATGCATAAGAACTTCGATACTCAACACTATTTCTAGCTCGTAATTCATTCAGTCTTTGAAATTTTGTAGCATCACACTACGTATAAAAAAAAAAGAGCAACAGTAATAAAATTCATTATTATTAAAAATTTTGCTTATATTGAAATGTTACCTTGTTTTCTCCCAAACATTTATATTTTATTGCAAATGAATTGCGTGATTAATATGCCTCAAAACGTTAATTTTTACATACATTTACCAGAGTCAAATTTTCATACATTTATTTTTATTGTATTCATTATATTATAACAATAAAATTATCTACAATAAATAATATTATAAACTATATCTATTATAGATTAATATTTATTTCTTATTGAGTATAATTAATTTTACATGAAATAGTTAGAAAAATTAATGACTTTTTCTTTATAGGATTTTACAAAGTTATTTATGTGATGCAGAGTGCAATTTTATATTTCGTACTAATTTTTGCATCGACAAAACTTGCAGAATGCTTAAATTACGGTGAGTTTCTGTTGCTTCTTCATATTTAAAAGTTAATATTTTAAATGTTATATGCCCACAGTCTCTCAAATATTTTTCCAGGTTGGCCAGTCAAACAGCCTGAACCTGGTCAAACAGTAAAATCTGATAAACCTCCTGATAACGGTACAAATGTAGCCTCTAATCCTATGCCAAGAAACATTGGCAATCCTTACACCTTTTACTATCCACTTACATTTAATCAAAGAAGTGGTAAAGCTTTGAATCTTACTTTTGCTTCAAATCCAGCATCAGCCGATCAAGTTCAATCCAGGTAAAATAGATTTCTTTTTCTCTAGCATTCATAAACACTTGATTACATATTAAGTTGCCAATAAATCGTAAACAGATTAAGCATTATAGATGTTTGTGATCTGAGACGACCAAAGGCAGATTTAAATGGCATTGAAATATTCACTAGGATATTGGAATTCATTGTATAAAATTAGTTACATTTTAAAAAATTTGCACTTTGCATTTCATCCATATTAAAGAATGACTGATCTTTGGTAAATTTATAGGGAAATAGCAAGGTCGCCAAATGAATATTTTGTCTTCCTTACTTGTCACATTTACATTTCACTGAGATGTGACAAGTAAGATTAGTATAAATGAGTCGCGGAATTAGAGATTTACTTAATTCCGACTCACCTTTATGTTGATCATTTTAAAAAGTGTTAATCAATTTTTTTCCTTTGTTAATCAACTCATCAGTAAAAATAAAAACATCTTGAAGCAACAAATGATTTTTGAGTAAATTTAGAAAAAGAGGAGTATCTGAAAACACATGAATATTCCTCTTGATGTCCTAAGAATATCTAAAAGTTTATTTTATATTACAATTCCAAATATTCTTATACATTTCACAGTTTCTTTTTCTCATATCAGATGTTAAACTTCATGATTAGTGATATGTAGAACTTCATGATTAATTCATTCAACAGTTTAAATAAGGTGCTGTAAAATATAGTGAGATATTTTCTGGTCAAATGCATAAAACATAGGCTTCCTAAACTGAAAAAGAAAAAAAAACTTCATAGCATAACAACTTGTATAGTTTTTATGTAGATCAAACATTTTATCGTTCTTATTTCTTAAAATTTTAGTAAATTATCCTCAACCCATTAACAACACAGAATTCATTGAAAGTTCATCAACATTGCAGATCCTTTCCCTAAGTCTATTAAGATAGGTGTTAATAAGAATTGAGATAATTTTGAAGAAGAAGTTAATTTAATTTTTTCCTGAGAAATAACTAGGTCACACAGAGTTGCATTGGAATGTTAAGGCTTAAGATATGCCTTTTATCAGTCCATAGTGTCCTGATGCAAAATATATTTCTCATTTTTATTTATTAATGAATGGTTTTAAATTGTTTTGGCTTTTCTCTCAGTTTTACTAGATTTATTTTACTTCCAGTTTTAAAAATCCTATAATTTCTCCAAAATATCTTTTTAAATTTCTTAAAAATTTCTTTGAAATATAAATTTTTTCTGTTACATCAATTTTATCCAAAAATTTTTTATTAATGTATAAAAGCAATAAAATATTTTTGCTTTACTATTTTTCATATTAGAATCTCTAACTTTTTCTGCATAATTGGTTAATTTTCTTAAATTTTATCTTTAGTAAAATTAGCTAATTTTATTTAAAAAAAACTATTAATCAGTTTTAATTTGACGTTTCTATAATCTTAACTATTTGTTTTTGACAGTTTCATATGGCAATTGACTATTAAGACTGGGAAGAGCAATTTTCTTTTGCTAGAAAACTCCTTCATAAATTTCTTTCTAAAATTATCTTCAAAATCTTTATCAAAATTGCATGAACATATAACACATAATTAAATATGTTAAAACAGTCTAATATATTTTGCATTTCTGCTACCAAATTTTTTGACTTTTAATACCTTTTGAAAATAAATGATAGCTTAAACTAGAGCCTTTTGTTTTTTTCTTAGAATTCTGGCATAAGTCTTCAGCTAAAAAAGCATTTTATTAAATTTACAATAAAATATTGATGAAATAGACGTGCGCAAAGAAATCAGCGACATCCTCGATGGTTAACAGCTATTCGACTGCATAAAGTTTTGGCACTTTTCAACTGGTGTTGAACTTTATTACGTTATGCATCCGTTTCTTATCCTGCTTCTTCATGACTTTTCAACCCTTTAGTATTTGGCCCTAACTGTGGTAATTCATTTTATGAATCACTCTTCCAAGGAAGGATAATGTTTTATGCGGTTAGTATTGTCTGTATCAGGACACCTGATAAAGAGAAGCACTCTTTCCTGCTCTTTCTCTCTCTCTCTCTCAACTGTCATCTTCTTCCAGCCTTCTTTTGTTAATCAGCATACTCTTTAAGTGACAAATGACTATACAGTTTTGTCCATAAAACAGTATAAAATTATAATTATTTTTGTATAATTATTTGTGAACAGCATTGTTCAAATGCATTTTCTACAACACTCTTCCAGAGAATAACTGAAAGTTAGGAATAATTAATTAGAAAACAAGAATCATCAACAATATCTTATATCACATATTAGAATACATTATACTGCTTAGAAAATTTTCAATGTATGTCAGTTAAATAAATTTTATTATAATTCTTTATTAAATTGTGTCCAGATGGGATCATAATATAATATTTGTGTGTCACGGCAAATGCTCTTATTTGTCAGTTGCAGTTGGACTATAGCAATTTATCAAACTTGCTTCTTGTTTCTTGTTATAAGGGATTCTACAACAACAACAACAAGAGCACGAAAGATGCTTAAGTACCTAAGTATAACATGCGTAAATATATACCATGGATCTATAATGAGACTTAAATAGGTGCTAATTTGTTAAGGCAATGTTTAAAATGTTGCATATTTCATGCCTCTGTGGTTAGCAAAATTTTGACCAATAAATTATGATTACGTTCCAATAGGATACCACGTGTGAGTGTATTTTGGTGAATCAACCTATACATTTTGTTTTGTGAATTAGAGTTTTTGACCTAATTCCTGACCTTTAATGAACATCAGTTCTGTTGATTGATTGGCTTGTTACTCTATTATTCACTACTCGCTAGTATACAATACCACAATAGTTATTTTGGAATAACGAAAATGATTCTTGCAAGTTTTAAGTTCATTGTGAACTCCAACTAATGTTTGCAAAATACTATAAAGTCAAACTTATAAGCTTTCAAATTTGAGAATAAAATTCTATCTATTAGTTAACCATCTTGGTAATAATCATCTCTAACAGTTATCTATGAAAATTTGTATCCATAAAATGTTGAATCTTTATCACCAACCCTAATTTCCCATTTAAAATGACATAAACTATCCTATTTATGCTATTCATTTTGTTATCTATTGTGATATCTTGCAAATGTGTTCATTGTTTTATAATAAACTTCTACATGCATCTGAAGATGTATTCAGAGATATTTATAACGCTTCTATGTCAATATCTAATACTACAATTTTTAGTTCTCTTATATCTATACTAGTTAAAGGAATACTAGACATGAATATTGAAAGATTTATCCATTTTCATATTATTAATTTAGGTAAGCTCCAAAAGTTCACAAAAAGTAAGCTCACTTTTTGCAAATGAGGTCAAATTGTATTGGAACCTACGGTTTATTCAAAAGCACCATCCTCTCCCTAGACTCCAGGTTTTCCCACAACATTCACGTTCTGTTCAACAGCTCATGGTTTCTATTTTCACTTTAGGTGAGAATATTTGTAGTGATTTAAAATCCATTTTAAATGTTAGTTACAGGTACAGAGCTCCTATAACTAACATTTAAAATAGATTTTGAATAATGGTTTATTTGTTGTAAAACAAGAGTTACAACAAATAAACCAAAACGTGATTCCCAAGAATCTGTTTCACAAACCGTCGAATTAAAAACCAGAGCTCCCCTCTCCAGTTACAAATTCAATACCTTTCTGTCGAAACTAAATTCATTGTTCTGCTAAAAATATTTTTTTTTGTAAAAATTAATTTTGATTAAGAAAGGCTTTGACAATTAAAACATTAAATTATTTGAAATAAATCTCTAGTTTAATATCTGTAGAATGCACAGAAATGCTTACATAAGATGTATTATGAAGGAATACTAACAAAAGGTGTATGCTCTTTTTTTTTCAGAATAATGAATAAACCTGAATTATATCCGATGTTCGGATACCTTACTTCTGTACCAGAATATACTGAAGCTCCACCCGAAGACGATAGCTCTGAACCCTTGGATGAAAATCCAAATGTGTATCAAGACACTGACCAATTTTCAAATAATTACAGTAGAGTGAAAAATGCATACTTACCATCACTACCTGCTCGATATATCCCTAAAACTATAAACATGCAAAGTGCCCCGATGATATATTACAATACCTCAAAAGAAACATCAGTAAGTACTTCTCAAGAAGACAACCAGCCACCTAGAATGAGTTATGTACCTTCTCTAGGTTATGGAAAATACCCTGCTTCAGCGTATAGTTCACCAATGCAAGTATCTTCCCAACGTATCAATGTTGAGCAATCTTATACACCACAATTAAATAAATCCCCACCTCCACCACCTCCAAGACAAATTTACAATAAATCCAACGATAATTACGAATCCCCTCCTCCTAAAAATAATCAAGGTTTGCGAAAAAATCCTGCTCCATCACCTGTGGGAAACAATAAAAGTCCATTTCCATCTTATACAGCGCCAGTAGCAGCTTACAACAAGCAGAACATTCAACAGCCACCACCTAACCAACAGCCTAATTTCCAACAGCCCGCACCTAACCAACAGTCTAATTTCCAACAGCCATCACCTAATCAACAGCCTAATTTTCAACAGCCACCTCCAAATCAACAACCTAACTTCCAACAGCCACCACCTATTCGTCAGTCCAGCTTACAGCAACCTCCACCCTCTTCCCAACCTAATATGCAGCAATATATATCATGCATTTGTGTACCCTATTATTTGTGTAAAGATGGCATTTTACAATCTGGTGGGAAGTATCAGGCAAACGCAAGACGACAGAGAAGATCTTACTATACAGTTCAAAATAAAGTAAGTGACACAGATTATTTTATTTGCATTTATATTTCTTATTAGAAAAATATTTCATTGTTTAATAGAGCAAATAAGAAATTACATCACAAGAAAATCATAACCTCTTATATGAGAGTTGTTTTAGCTTATTTGCTATTTCACTGAAATACATAGACTTTCATAAGTCTTCTTTTCTTGTTAGTTAAAATGTTTAACATGAATTATTCGTCAAGGTTTTATTTTGAAAATATGAACTGATATGAATGTAAAGAATCCACTTCATTTAAGAAACAAGGCAATAGGTTTTTTTTATTATTTTCTTCCGCAAGTTTGTTTTTTGTTTTAGATACGAATCACCAACAGTTAGAATGAGTTGCTTAACAATGCACCCGATATTTTACTAGCATTACGCGGTTATCATTTTTTACAACTCTTCCTATTTTTAAATTGTTTCTTATTTTTTTTTTTACTATTATAAATACGAGCTTATTAATTTTCAAACAATTACAATTTCAAATATTAATTTCATTTATAATAAAGACACAAATATTAAGTACTTTATATATTCAACATTATTTTAACTATAATTTTTTATTTGAAAGTGTTTTCAGCATTGGTTATGAGGCTTATAATATTACAAGTTTTTATATTACTATCGCATTAATATTACTAAAATAATGTACACGATAGTAAGTTATGCTTTAAATTTAATAATAAATAGGCACCTCTCAATTTTAAATCGTATGATTATATAAATATGTAAAAAATAGGCAAAATGACATCGCTTTTATATTTACATTTTCAAATTATATTCGGCACAGATGCCGTATAATCCAGGATGCCAAGTTCTAAGTTTAGCGATTTTTTTATATATCCTGCAAGTTGGTTTTTATTACGTCATAGAGATGGAGACCTATAAAAATTATGCAGTAAATTCTATTTTGGCGACACTAATATTTACGTCATCGCACACGTCACGATACGTCATCCTGCCAACATTTCTTCATCGCCAAAAAAAATTCAGAATGACAATTCTGGACTATACGGCAATGTGCCATACATTCAAATATTTTTAAGTTTGTTTAACATATCTTCTTATTTTTAGAAATATTAAAATTCAAATTAAAAATTATTAATTATTAATAATATTCATCAAAAATATTTGTACATTCATACTCTCGTTAATGTTGTTGATATTTAATAACATTTTTTCTTTGATTTATTATAGACTGTAGCCGCAATACCATTTCCAGCAAACATTGTGAACTTTTATTCTGACGATAAGAGCTCTGAGCAAAACATCTGTGAACAAAATAAAGTTTGCTGCCAAATTTATCTAGAAGACAGAGTCCAAGAAATGGATGATGATGATGACTCATATCCGGTAGCAACGCCATCTCCAGAGCCACCAACATATCCTCGACCCCCTTCAAGGTTTCCTAACAAGCCGAAATCTAACAACGCCTGCGGAACCCAGCCTGTCTTCGGAGCACGGACGCGATTGAAGGAACTACAATACTCACCAGATGTCGCTGAATTCGGAGAATATCCATGGCAGGTAATTTGCACAAAGCTAGATTGAAATCACGTGTTTTGTAACTGATTTAACTTAATAAATTTTGATTTTGAGAGTGATATGCTATAAAATTTGCAATATAAATTGAAATTATTGTCCGACGTATAGCTGGATGTTTTTAGAAACTTAAATAAAATGGTATTAGTATCATGAGAATTTAAAAAAATTTCATTTAGGTAACTTCCTCTAAATTATTTTCATAGAACATAACTAAAGTAATTTTTACATAAATTATTCCGAATTCTCAATCAAACATAAAGAATATTTTGAGTTCTAAATACAATAATAAATAATAGTTTCTCAATTATTTACACAATTAGCGGATAAATAATTGGAATTTATAATTGATATTTCTTAGATTAAGCCTTAGACAAATAAAGACTATTTTGTTTATATTTAGATTAAAAAAGTTTATAAAATTATAAGCATTATAATTGTTACTTATGTTTATAATTTCAATCTTTTAATATTCAAAAAGGGCTTCTAAATGTTCTTGATTAATGAAGAGAATAGAGTTTCTTACAATGTGATTTATTAAATTTGAATGAGCGTTTGTTTTAAATTAGGTCAGTTAGATATTTATGTGTAATTTATGCTAATCAAACAAAATTTTACAGCTATTTTTATTGTATATAAAATTTAATAATAATGATATACATATTGAATTCTATTAAAGAAAGTTTTCGCATTCAATAAATGCCAAATATATCTAATGTTAGAAATAGAATTAAAAAAAAAAAAAAAAAAAAAAAAAAACCCTTAAGAATATTAAAAGAAATGATGCGGTAACGCTTCAGTATTCTTTTATAAATTAATGATAAATAGCAGTTATAAAGTTGTATTCATAAAATATACGAAACCGTATTGTTGTTAATACAAAAAAGTGACTTTTAAATATTTTCAAGATGATAATAGAATTAAGAAAGACTTACTTTTATATTAACACTCATTCGGGTTAAATCGATTGAGTTTACAATACTGAAAACTATGAAGGATTTATAAGAGTGTATTAAGAGCTGTCATAATATATTAAATAAATGCAAACAATAATGACTTTAGAAAGGATTATTCCCTGTTTAAGTTTTATGAAATTTAACTTTTTTCACGATATAGTCTTAAAACTAAAATGAACAAAAATTATATTTTTTTCCGTATCATTCATTAACATTTTCAATAACATTTCATTTCCCTTAATAATTTATTACGCATTCATTACATTCAAAATAGTCTTTTTAGTATGGCTTGAAAAATATGGCTGGTTTTTTTCTTGCATCATTATGTTTTAAACTTTTATCAAATTTTTAATTGAATGGTAAATAACTGTAAAGATAAATACTATTTTTAATAAGATAAAAAAGACAATAAAATAATATGATTTCTTAATATTGCTACTGCCAGATAAAAAAAAATATCTATTTATTGGTATGCATCATTTTTCAAAATTAAATTAAAATGCGAAGGTATGATTTATAAGTAAAAATTGATTCTGAGATCTTCCTAAATTTTGTTAATTTGACCATGAATTAAATAAAAAACAAAATTTATTTAATCTTATATCATATGTCAAAATTTTAAAGTCATTATTTATTAAATCTCTTTAGGAATTTTTAAAATACAAAGCGAGTCGCTGATTTTTTTTTTCAAATGATGAAAAAGTAATTGTACATTCATTATAATTTATTACGCAAAATTTTTTATTATTGATTTTTAAGGGTTTTTATATAACCATAAGTTTTTCCTTATCTTCGTTAAAATTGCATTTTACTGGCTCTCGATAATATTTTGTAAATATCTAATAATATGTTATTTTTCAGGTAGCTATTTTGAAAAAAGTTGAAGGAGATAAAAATTTGTATCTTTGTGGTGGTGTTTTGATTTCTTACCAATGGGTGGCAACGGTTGCTCATTGCGTTAAAAAGTAAGCATAAATTTACACAGTGTTCTTTTTACATATTTTCTTCCAATATTATTATTTGTTTGGTTTTTATGCTCAATAAATGTTTCGCAATATTATATGGATTATTATATTCGATTAGATTCACAGGATTAAAATAAACTCTTGCAATGATTGGACAAGAACACTTTATTCACTAATAGTGCAGATATTCATAGAGAAACTCAAAAATAATTTTGTTTCATTTGTGAAGCAGAATAAATGTGTAGAAACAATAAAAAATATCAGCATTTATTCTGCTTCACTGTACATAAAATAAACACAGCTTTGCAAAAAATTATCATATCATTTAACTGACAAGTAGAAGTTTATCTGGTATTTCCTGTTCGACAGTTCATGTGTTCGAATCCCACCTTGGGCTTTGATATTGAATGACGGAGCGATAATCAAATCAACTGATCTTACTTGAAAAAAAGGAGACTGTATATTAATCTTGCTGACTTTCCGGAGAATTCCAGGAAGATATCGAAATATGTGAGAAGGAAACATTCTGAAATTTTTACATTATGCTACCAAATATATTGAGTAGTGCCAAATCTAATAACTTACCATTTTCTTCCTTGTATTAGATATTCATTGGACAAATATCACTAGGATAAATATCTTTCGTTTCACCAAATCTTGGAAAAAATGACAATAGATTAATCTAGGTATTTTGCAGCAGAGTATATTTGAATTACTTTGAACATTAAGCAATTCCGCATCTATTAAAGGACACGAATGAATGCATTTTTTGCTATTTAGAAGAATTAATTATATTTATTAAAAATTTTGCGTAAGCTCCTCAGAAATGGCTAATTAGAATACTGCAATCGAAGAAATTAAAACTAATTTTAAATCATTTTCTTCATCAATTTGAAAGGAAATCGCTGGTAACTGTTAAAAAAATTTCTATTTATTTTAAAAGAACTGACTGGGAGGAAAAACGAAATCTAGTCATATGAAATTTCTCTTATGACAATAGATTCGAATGAAATCTTTTATACACATTCTTTATATTATTTAAAAAAATAAATAAATTGCGCCTACAAATTTTTCTACACTCCAAAAGGAGAATTAAGTATGAGACAAAAATGTGGACTATGGTGCAATTCTACACACCGCAGAAAGTTTATGCAAAATTTGACGAGGAAGTTCTTTCTATAAAGAGAAAATATGGAATTTTAACAACGAAAATGAATCAAACGAATATTCTGCATGCGTGGTTCCACATCATTTCGAATAATAAATTTGACATAGAAATGATACTAGCTTCCTAAAAGGGAGGAGAAATGGTATAAAAATAGAAGACTTGTCTGTAATTTTACACGATTTGGAAGATTTGTACACAATTTAATTCAGAAATGCTTTGTCATTTTAAAATTTTAGCACAACTTATAAAATTTTTTATCCTTTATAAAAGAAGGTAAAATTAGGATCGCGTGCTCAACTCCAATAATTGAATGCAATAAAATTTGCCATATATTTTGTTTTCATTTCGAAGGATTTACTGCATTTACAAAATATTATCTTACTAGTTCTTAACAGAGTCTAATGTGATAAAAGCAGATATGTTACGCATTTTAAGAACTTTTTTACTAAAATCTCAGTATCTGTTATTAAAGCGCCTAAAGTTTAATTATTATTAGTAATATCTATCTTAATTACTTAACATAAAAAGGTATGAATGCGATAAATCGAATACCATACGTTTATAAAAATTAGACATATGCTCTTCTTAAGATAAAGAAGAATAAACAGGAATGCTAAAGGTTTTGTTCATTTCGTGTAGCGGCGATGAAATGGACACGTGTAATTTTACATGTAACTGTTTGAAATTCCATATAACTCTGGAAATGAATTGCTGTATGTAACTGAATTGAATAAAATAGAAGTTTTTCCGCCGTGGTAATACCAACCAAAAACGCTGAAATAACAACACATCCGATGATTCATAGATAAAAATATTTCTCTAATGACGCGGAATTCAGAAAACATAAAAATAATATATAAAATGCCTCTGAATATGTATCTAAACTATCAAGTCCATAATTTTCAGGGTTACAAATACTAATTGATGGCAGATACTGTGCCATATAAATTCAATTGTAGTTTTCGTGTCCTTACTTAGAGTGAAAGGCAAGTTCTTCAGGAATTGCTTGAGCAGAATGACAGATTCTGGATATCTGTGTATAGAAATCATTAAATATACATATTCCATACAAAGCTTTTTTAAATAAATTTATTCTAACAAATTTTCCAATTATTATATAAAAGTCTAATCTGACTAGTAATTAGCATCTTAAAATGAAACTGTTGCTTATTTATATGAGATTCAGCTCTACTCTATAACCAATTTTCAAAATTCTAGAACTTTTAGCAGAAGAGCCTAAAGGAAGAACTTGATGAAAAGGAGGCTTAAGGTAAAATTAAACTGTACTCAAATTCAACTTCGACTTATATACCGGGTCCGTAGAGAGTGATGCAAGTTAATAGAAACTTAATCTTCTCCATTAAAAGGCAAAAGTAATGTGATCAATCTAATTTAAATGCTTTTCTCTTGTCCAAGAAGAAACATTTAAATTAGCTTAGTCACATTACTTGTCTTGATTACTAGTCTTCATTTTGCTCTACGGTCTTTTTTGCACATGGGAGATAATTTAATATGAATCTCTACATTATAAAGTGAATTTTTAAGCACTACAAATATCCATGGCAAGGATAAGAAATCTAGTCCAGAAAGTTTCGAGGTGAAGGTTAGAACGTTGAACATTCAGTTACCAATTTCATACTTGATCATTAGGTTTATATGATGTATATTCTATATTACCACTAAGTATTAGATAAACTATATTAAATACAAAAGATAAATTAATATAAAAAAAGGTAAGCATTATTACGAATCCAGTTATTTTTATATCTAAATCAAATTTCTAAAAAAATATTTTTTATAATTTAAAATCATTTTGTTTATGTTTAATTTACTTTCATTGTTAAAAATATCATGCTTATCAGTTTGTCTTTTTTCCAAATTTATAGTTAATTATCTGAAGATGTTAAAATCATCACGCTTATCCTCCAGTTTCTTTTCTCTGTTTATAATTCTTTTATCTTTATTGCTAAATCTACTAATTGTTCTGTTTTAACTTTTATAGGTACATAAGCATGCCACTATTAATTCGATTGGGAGAATGGGATGTCAACCGAAAAGATGAAATGTATCCATATGTCGAAAAAGACGTGGCAAATATTGTTATTAATCCTGACTTCGATCCCGAATCCTTGCAAAATGACCTGGCCTTGTTGCGACTGACAGATCCAGTTGACCGCAAGATGCCTCATGTAATTCCAGCTTGTCTGCCGAATCCCGGACAAATTTATGAAGACCGAAGATGTTGGGTCAGTGGATGGGGGAAAAATTTCTTTGGTATAAACTAATGCTTTATTCTAAAATTTCATTTTAAGTTTAAAATTTTCAAAAACAAAATTTTTGTGTTCGTACTTATAACGTGTTAAATACCAAAGAGAATCAAATAATATTAATATATTACTTGAAAATTCAACATATGTTTTAATGAGAATATAAATACTTAAAAAAAGAAGTTATTATAATATAAATTCAATAAAAAAATGTCACCAAGAATTAATTTTGTTTAAAAAAATGAAAAAAAATCAAATTTTCATTGTAAAATTTGCTTATGATTACACAAAATGAATCACTATATTTTACCCTTTTGCAACCACGAGTTCAAAATTTAATCGGGAAAGTCAACTGAATAAAGAAGTTATATCATGACTTTAAGCGATATATTACATTAATGATGCAAGAAATATATTTCAGTTTTCCTTATTAATATTTGTCAGAATTTTTAAAAAACTACTCAAATTTCATGAGTGATTTTAAGTGTAAATTCTTACTGTGTTTTACATTCATTAATTCAATATCATGCAACTGTGTAAATTTTTTAAGAGACTAATCTTTACATTTTTCTTTTAGAGAAAAATATTTCTATTTTGAAATTATAGACTAATTCCTTAAAATTTCAATCAAATATATAAATACCATATATATGTTATTTTATGTGTGTGGGAAAGGGTAGTATAGAAAGATAAAAAGCTCTCGCTTTAATAGTGGAATACTATCAAAAATTTTTAATCATAAGGGTTTCAAATATTATATATTTTTGTACAAGTTTGAAGCTCAAAGATGTATTATTGTAATTGATTTGATAAAGAAATAAAGAATCTGATTATAAGAAATACAGATAACAATCATGGCTGTTATAAGCAAAAAAAATGACCATTAACTTCATTACATCTTCTTTATCAGTTTTGTAAGGGCATCTCAAGTAAAATTGTTGATGTTACACAGGCATGCTTTTCCGCAGCTATCTCTGAGATGTGGATTCTACCTGATACATGGAAGTTTCCGTTATTTAAAAGCCGGGATCAAGCCGAAGACCCTCAATATTTGATTTGCTACCCTTAGGGGTATCATTTCCAGACCCCGAAATATCTTAACGTTCCTCTGTCATCATTAGCGAACACTATCTCAAGCAATGAATTTAAAAGCATTTATCTATGACAATCATAAAGAATAGCAATAAATGTTACCATTTTGATGTGAAATCATGCATTTAGGGATACTTGGAGACATAATGTAAGACTTTCATAAAACTTCTTTGGAATATAATAAAAAAATTTTCTGGAATCTTCCAGAAAGTAGAGAAATTAATATATATTCTCTACCTGCACAGGAAAGTCAGATTATATTAAGCTTAAGAGCTGTGTAATACAACATTTTGTGGTGAAACTGATCTCACATTTTTTATACTCTGGAGACTAACCAACCTCTGCAAATTGTTTTAGAGCATATATTTTTTGTCTTTACGACGTATGTAAAAATATTTTGGAATTTTTCTCTTTCCAATCGGTGGCAAATGAAGTATATTTCTTTACTTACGACAAGTGTTTATTTTTAATTTTTAAACTCTTTAAAACGTAACAAAAATTTAATCATTAATGGAAACCACGCCAAATTGAGATACATTTAGGTGAAGTTATATTTATGTCTTATCTCTATTGTTCTAGTGCTGTTCTTATTGAAGTTGACAACAGGCGCAATCAGACAACTCTCGCAAGATTTCGAAGTGGACAGCTTCATGTGACTGGCCACAATGTTTATCCCCTGTGTCCAAAATGCAATACGACTCAAGCTGATCCTGCCCACACTTTGCCCTTCATCGGTTTAAATGAATGCGAGCTATCCTCGAGCCCTGAGCCTGTTTTGCATTGCTTAAAGGCTTTCTGGCTCGTGGACCAGTTTTAATGTTGCTGTCAACCAGGAGGGATAAACCACAACAACACGCCTTGCCTTTCAAAATTCACACAGATAAGGATAATTGACGCTTATTAAATACTTTTAGCTTACTAGTCTTGACACAATCTTTAACATCTGAAAGCAATGTATTCAAGAATTCATTATATTGAATTGCGAAATTTTCTCATCCTCTTTACGGCACCTAAAATTAAAAAAAATAAAATCAATCAACCTTTTTATTACTGCAAAACTCTTAATGCATATTACAAAATACTATAATAGATCAAATTATATCAATTAAAAATTACTAATTGAAATGGTTAGAAAACTTTTCTTCGATAAGTTCTAAAGATTCCTTAGAATATAGATGCTAATTTTAATGATTAAAAATATCATAACATCCTATTTGTGTTATAGCATAAAAGATGCTATTGGGTTGTTCGGAAAGTAATTTCGTTTTACCCACCTCAACCAGTTTTTTGCAAGTAAAAACCAACCATTTTATGAGTGTGGAATCAAGCTACCACCGGAAAGATAGTAAAAGACGTTGGACTGAAATTGACAATATACATTTCAATAAAATATTTATTCGTTATACGTTTTTCATTTTCATAAAGAACGAAACTACTTTTCGAACAACCCAATATATAAGAAAGGTTATTTTAGTTACATTTACTTATAGTGTTTACATGAATAACCATGAATATTACAATTTTCCGCACACGAAATTACTTTCAGGGCCTCAAGGGGAATACCAAAATGTATTAAAAGAAGTCGATGTACCTGTTGTAAGTCGAGCTCTCTGTAGTACAGAGTTAAGAAGTACGAACCTCGGACCAGATTTTGTTCTTCATCCTGGATTCCTATGTGCTGGTGGGGAGGCTGGTAAAGATGCTTGTACGGTAAGAAATATCTTTATGAATCGGTTTGCTTTCCTATCATTAATATAATCAAAATATATTTCACACAAAAATCATATCTATCTATATAATTGTATAATTGCGCAATACGTCACACCCACAAATATTTATTTTCAAACCTGGAATCTTACATTTCAAAGGAAATGTTCCTACCCATAGGCTTTATATCTACGATTCCCAACATTTAAAAGTATGCACCCATTCGTAAAAAAGGAAAAAAATTTAACTTCTATCTTGCGCTATATAAAGACATTATCAAATTATTATATTCTGAACCGTCTTACATCTAAATCACGGTGAACATTCAAAAACGAATCTTTCGATGTCTTCATTAAGATGTACCAAAATTTCTTTTCATATTTTTTGTGCTTTTTTTCACTTTTTGGGGAAGGATACAAAATTCTTGCTTAATTTATTTAATGCTTCCTTACCAACATATTAAATATGTTTACATAAATGAAGTTCAGAAAATATTTTTCAATTAATTGACTGGGTATCTGTAAGCCTACCTTTACCAACTTATATCAATAAAATATTTATTAATTAAATAATGAAGCATGTTTTCATCATGTATAAAGATGTAAAAATTGAAATCAGAAAATTTATAAAATGTAGGAATATTAAAATATTATCAATAAAATACTTCAATATATTCCTTGATTTTAAAAATAACTCAAAAAAATTTATTTTTTTGGGTGTGTTAATCACTTAGATATAAACTATATTTTTTATATATTCCAACCTTTCGTGATTCAAATAAAACATTTTGTCAAATGACCTTCTGAAATTTCATTTGTCCAAATATATAAATACATTGTATTTGTTTTACAGTGATTGAAATTTTGTCTATTACCATTTTCAAAGACTTTAGAAAGTTACAGTCAAATTTAAATATTTTTCCATAGTAATAGTATATAGTTTATTTCCAGTAATTTGTCAGAGAATAAACTAAAATATAGCTTACATTTTCATCAACATAACATAATTGTTCACAAATTGCGCAATATTTTCACTAGTTTTTGTAAACTCAAAGCTAATAAAATCTTGAGACTTTAATTAATTAATACAAAATTTTAGGTAAACTAAAATCATATAGATCATAGTATTTTAAGAAATTTTACATAATCTAATAAAAACTAATGAAAAATAACTATATCATAATGTTATAAAATTTACGTAGGTAATGTTTTAAAATCCAAAAGTTAAGGAAGAACATGTTTTTTAAAGCTCACCATACAAAAATGACACTAATAATAAAACTATTTGATAGCTCAGGGATGAAACATTTTTAATATTAGTGTCATAGAGATAGGGGAGATATATAACTCCTCTCCTCCTATATATATATATATATATATATATATATATATATATATATATATATATATATATATTATTTATATAATATATATATATATATATATATATATATATATATATATATATATATATATATATATTAATGTTTTAAGAAATTGGCTGGCTCAATGTCCCCAGTTTGCTTTACTTCTTCTTAAATGTTAAATTTATATAAATTGTATATCCAAATTTTATCTTCACAGGGAGACGGTGGAAGTCCACTGGTTTGCAAGAGCAAAGGACAATGGTATGTCGTCGGCTTAGTATCCTGGGGCATTGGATGTGGGCAAGCAGGTGTACCAGGTGTTTATGTGAATTTGCTGTACTATGTAAACTGGATAAATAGTGTAATAAGATCATGAAAAAAAAGTTGCTACATAAAAGAAAGGAAAAATAACAAGTTATTTTCATCACCATGGCTTCTTGAAAATGCAGAATTCATTTGTAAATATGAAGAACAAGCTTTTTTTTTTTCTACAACTGTTTTGTGCGCATGTGTATATTTCCTCCGACTTCAGTAAAAAAAAATTTTTTTTAATTATTGAGTGGTTATTTCATTATTTATTACAACAATATTTATATATCAAAATCTATAAGACAAGTACATTAAAAGAGCGTGAGAAAGACGATCTCTAATAATTAAAATAAAGGAGGTGTAGAAAGAACAGTACTTAAAACTAAACAATATTCTACTTGAAAACTAATGAAATATGATATTTTTAAATACATTAAGGTGCATTAAAAATAACTCTTATTTCTAATTACCAGTTACATGTGAATTTATTTCATTCGCCGCGATAAGAAGCAAATTTTTGGTTCTTAACTGAATTCCATACATGATGTGGGGACACAAAATAAAAAAGCATCAGTTAAAGGATGGATACTTGAATATCTGTTAAATAAATCATACGTGAAATATCTCTTGATAATATTTAAATTATTGATTTTGTGAAGAGAGTTTTGGATAAGTGTTTTATTTTAATGATTTTTTTATTCAAAATTTATTTTGTCAAAGTCAAATAAAATACAGTTTAATTAAAGACAATTTTTAAGAAATAAATCTAATAACAACATTTGTAAATATGGTATTTAAACATTTCCTTAATATTTTTTATTTTTATTCTAAAAAAAATTTTATTCTCTCATATTTATATATAATATAAATAATAATTAACTTATAACTTTAAATTCAAATGAGTCTTTTAGCTTAAACAGCTAATTAAATTTTTTATGTTATTTATATGTGTGCACGATAACTATACAGTTAAAAAACACTTATCACACACACAGTAATTACATTTTAAATTAAAAAAATATTTAAAAAATCATTCCCTTAAAAGTAAACAAAACATAATTTGTAATTGATTGAATAATGAGTTTCAATATAATGTTTTGAGAAAAATTTTAGCGAACTATATTTCTTCTTGATTTAATATTTATAAAAATATGTAACATGTTGTATTTTTGTTTTCCGATTTTTTTTCTTTTCGACTAATGTAAGGAATACCGGAGTAAATTTTCTCAGTAAATAGATTTTTTCCAATGATTTCTGTTGTAGCGTACTCACTTTAATTCAAAATTCATTATGTTAACGATTTTTTTCGTTCTACGACTGACAGCTGGTCAGTAATTTGCCTTTCAGTTCAACGTTTCGTGGGTTTGAGTCTCACCTCTGTAGTGGATACTTATGATGATTTCGAAAACACTTTAAACCGTAACTTCTAATGTATTCAAATCCTAAATACAAAAAATGACGAAATTAATAATCAAATATTTTTGTGACAAAAAATCGAATTAAGGAAGACATTGCACAAGCTTATTCGAATAGAAATGCAGAATTAATAATTATCAAAATAAAAATCTTATCATATGTTTTTTTTTTTTTTTGTAACGATGAAGTGCTTAATTATAAGATGTTATATTTAACTGTTTTAGGCTTACCATTTTTATATCAGATTAGGATGCAAAAAAGAAATAACTACGATTTTTCAAACTCCATTGTTCCGAAAAAAAAAAGTGAAACTCCTTGAGGTTTAATAATTTGATTTCAGTAAGAAAAAAAGATATTTATTTGTGTTGAAAAGCATTTTCTCTCTATTAATAGTTCATAATTTATTTGAATGACTACAAACATATTCAGAGATTTTGCTGAATTATAATAAATTCACTTAAAATTTGAAATACATTTTTCGAAAAATAGATTAATTCATGAAACGTTTAAATTTTTTTTCAGCTTTTCATTAATGTTTTATTTTGCGAGAAACATTTCTTCTTAATAAATTAAATACAACTATCAATATCAAATGAAACTGTATTCAAGAAAAAATCATTAAAATTTCCTTGTTAACACCGAAAGATTAATCTTAAATTGGATAAAAGTACATGTTTATTTTTGATGTTTATTTAAAATATATTTACTGAAGAGAGAGAGAGAGAGAGAGAGATGATTTATTTTTTAAAGTTTAGCATTTTTCCTATTTGAAAGAAATCAATATTTGAGTATTAAAGCTTTTTCTGTATCATAGGAAGAATAATAAAGTTACTGTTATTCAAATATTTTTATCTATGATAAAAGGAAAACACCAGGAAATGTGATAAAATGATAAAATAATTCTGTGACGTCATGTAAGAAAAATACCAAATATAATTTAATGTCATTATTAGATATTCAAATCAATCTGTATAAAAAAAAAATCATTATTCTGTTCATCCACCAAAATTTATTAATCTTGGTTCAATGGAGAATCGCTGCATATAGGAATGTAATTTATATCAGGATGTTGTTCTCAGTATCACATTTAAAATAAACTATATTTCTCTCTCTCAGTTTGGAATTTTAATTACAACGTTCGAAACTAATTTGAACTATAATTTACACTGAAACATTGCTTTATTCCTTCTAGGAACGTATTTAAATTTTTCCCAATACACCGACTACCGAGTGCATTGAAACGTTAACTAAAGAAATCGCGACTTCAGTATTTAATTAACTTTTTCTCTAAACTAACTTTTAATTGAATTACTAACTTTTAAATGAACATTTTTAACTAGATTAACTTTTAGCTAAATTACTAACTTTTAAATGAATTTTTTTTAACTAATTTAACTAAATTTCAAACGTTCTACCTCTCATTTATTTTGCTGTTGGCTGAGCAATACACCAGATCTCATTTCGAAATTTTGATACAGCGTTAAGAACAAAACTAAATAAATAGTAAATGTTGTTGAAAATATACTGTCATTGCTTTGCCAAATCTTAATTTTCCCCCGAAAGTTTGCTAAATGCTTTCTATTTGAACCCATGAATCGCGAAAGCTGTAGGATTTTGTCTCATTAATTACGGTTCATATAATTCTCTTGTGAAAAATTCAAAACTTAAATCTATAAAAATTTTCTATTTTTTTATAATTATTATTTTTTTACTTCCTTTTTTTATTGTTCTGAATAAAAGTAGTAAAATAAAGGAATTCGTATGTGTTATTTTCCTTAAAAATTATTTATTGTGTTTTTAACTTTAATAATAACGATATATGTATAAATTATTTTTTATTACTTTTGACTTACTTTCATTACCTTATCAGTGATTAATAAATAATAATCTTTTAAAAAATTAACTATGCTAGAAACTTCTTTAGATTGTCAGCATAAAAAATTCTATTGATACATTCAGATTAGGTAATATCAGGATTTAACAAGAAGCATTCTCGAAACTTACGTTTCTCATAGCATACTAAGCATTCTAACCATCTAAGGTTGTTATTAGACATTTCAACATCTCTAGATAACTCCTATCATTGTCCACAGAAGGCAGCGCCTCCTGGGAGATTCAAGCTTTACCCGGACTGTAGTACAAGACCAACAGAAAGAGATATTAGTTGGACACTCTTTCACGCCCATGTTGGATGCTAATCTAATCTACTTAACTTTATCTGTATAATTATGTGTTGTTAACTAAATTATTTGTCAAAATGTTATGTTTGCCTAATTAGTCTGTGATCTAAATATATATAACAACTTTTTAAATTAATTCTAATATTCGTTAATTATGTTTTCATTAAGTAAATTACATACTTGGGGGACTTTTCATAGATAATGGATAGTGTTTCCTTTTCCTATAGGGTTAACTGGAAAAGATCCAAACATTCACTCTGACAGAATGCAGTAGGTAATAGGCATCTTTTGTTGTTCAACGTTAATTTGACTCAAATTCGTTGCATTTCATTCTGAAAAGCGCTATCTTATTACAAGGCCACTTTGAATCCAAATATTCAGGGGTTTTGACCTTACGTAATTGGCAGCTTAACGAGCTAAGGCTGTTGAAAGTCATTTCATTATCCACTGCATAAATTTCCTTTCAGGATGTTATTTTTATATACAAATAGTTTTATTCACGTGTCACAAGGGAGGAATCCCGAAAAACTCTGAAGCATCCACTCAGATAGATGTGCATGCAAAAGACATAAGAGTAAATTTCATCACCAGGTATTTGACAGTAACTAGGATCGAACCTGAGACATTTCCTTCTTAAAAGGACTGTGTAAAACAGCACTAGATTTTACTCATTTGATCGCAGTGAGTAAGCAAAATTGAACATCCATTTAAAACATAATAATATAAGTGATGGATTTATAAATTGATTATTTATAATTACTGGCATTTTATTTGGTTGAAAAAAAATTAACTGATTATGTGACTGAACAATAAAGTTAAATTTTGGAAACCAGATTCTGTTGAAACCAAATTTAGATTTTGAAACTGATGTGGAAGCATTTTTAAATCTTATTCTTTTCTAAATACAAATTTAAAAATATTTCCATTCAATTAACCTGTACTAATTTTCTATTAGTATACATTTCACTATCAATTTTGTCAACATATAATGTAATTTGTTTCACCAGTTACTTATAGTTAAAACATAATAATTCTTGCAAAACTCTAAAAAAAAAAAAAAAAAATTGTAATTTTTAATATGATAGAATTTAAATCATTAAAAGATTCTCAAGTGATATTTTAATTTTAACCAGCATTTAACTTTTTACAGTTTTTCAAATTGTTTTTACTGTCCGATGTCTACTATCAGTTAAAAATAACCCTTAAAGACATATATATATATATATATATATATATATATATATATATATATATATATATATATATATATATATATATAAACGATATTTTGAAGTTAACTGAAATTAACAAGTGATGGATTTTTGTCTTAGAACATTGAGCTAAAAGTATTGTTTGAGACATAGATCAAATTATGTGTGTGTTCGGTATTCTGGTAGATATTTTGATCTGTTGAATGTTTAATACGTATACACAATGTTGGTTTACCATCATATAGTGTATGTTTTCTTTGTTCAATATGTTTATTGTTCCACACATATATTTCGCTTAACAAAACAATTATGATATAAATATTTTGTTCACCAAGGAAACGATTGTAATTGAATAATATGGGCTACAAAAAAAAATTATTCTTGAGTCAGCTGAGATAAAATGTTAAAAAAAAAAATGGTATTCTAGAAAATTTGTACACATATCAATAATAATAACCATTATTACACCTGAAATGCAGAATTGTAATGTATTGCTGATGTATGATGATCTACATTTCATGATGAATTATTAGAGGAAAAAAAAAGTAATTGCCAGAAAAATTCATAAATTTTTCTCGTAATTTGTATATAGAAAATTTATCATAATTTGATTTATTTTGTCAAAAATCTTTATTTATTTATTTATTTTATTTAATTAACAAAACATTTTACAATGTATCATATTCAATTGAGCAATTTTTTTGAAAATTCACATTTACGTTATTATCTTTAATCTAATTATTACTAAAATCATATTTGTCAGAAGACTTTAAAGCAAGTTACTTGAAATTTTTTGTACACAACTATAATGTTTAGAGTGATATTAAATATAATTACTGGATAATATAATAGTAGAGTAAATTAATAGATACAAATACATTTTAATTTATAAAGATCATTTTATCAGCGTACTCCGACAAATTGAAATGCAAACTATACTGAGGCTATTTGAGAGATCTGGCCTATGTGTCTGTTGCACCATGAAAACATTAACTGCATGTAATGCTTTAAAACATTTAATGGTTAATTTAAAATTCAGTTTTTAATTAACTGCATGTAAAAATTTAAAAAGCACAAATTTTAAATTAAAATTTTTTAAAAGAAGGATTAAAAATATGATTTTAATTTAATAGGAAAATATAGTTATTGTATTAATATACTGTTAATAGTAATAAATGTCTTCACATCAGCTTTTAACAACTGTCATTGTTGTGTCTATGTTTCTGAAGTCACCATTTAGTATTTAGAGAGTTACATAATATTCATAAAATAAAGGATATTCTCATGATAATTAAAAATATAAAGTATATTTTATTCATCAAAATGGAAATTTGTGATTCATTAAATTTTAGTTTTAACTCAGCTAAACAAAATTCCTTAAGATATTGCCGGCTAAACACCAATGAAATGGAAAACTAATAATTTTTTTTCTTTGTGATAAACTTTGTTCCCAGTAAATACTTATTTTTAATAAGTGCATTGAATTCACCAAGATAAACAGGTGATTGATTAGTTTGTGTAATTTTATAATTTTTTTATTTAAAAAATAAATCACAAAATATGTAATATAAGTTAAATTCAATGTCGATATTAGCTCAAATAACCGCAAGAGTAATCGTATGCGATGTGTATTTTACAGTGTCCTTGCCATCCGCGTTTTCTAATTGGTACTTTTTTTTAATATATATTTAATGGTTTTATATTGGATTATATTTCTTCCACTCCTTTCTGGCCTTTGCATTTGCAGCAATTATTTTGATCAAAATCGCATTATTGAAACAAACCATGAATTTTTTAATTGTGAAACACTTTTCAAATAGGATCTAAAATATTTAACTTAAATATATATTATCTTTTCATTTTTTAAATAAATTTGAACTCGAATAAAATAGTACAATGCTGCATAAGAAATCGTTAGGATAATGCTTAACATTAATTAAAGCCAGAATTTTATTTATATGCAAACTCAGCACGAGCAAGGCTAAAATATTTTTTCGCAGGCATGGGTTATTCTATACATATTTTGCACTCTCCAAAGACATTACTAGCGATACATTTTGAAGCGCTTAAATTTAGTTTAAGTAAACTGGTGTGGAATACAATGCAAATATTATTATACTTTAAGGCCATTTAAATATACGAAATTCAATTATGTAATTCTTAATTGCTTTAATAATACTTCGACATTTAGATTGCGTTATGAATAAATATTAAAACTTAATCCTGATTAAAATAATTATTACTCCAAATATGTGAGCATTTATTTTGTTCGGTACATTTCTTCTTCAAATTTGAATCATTTTAATCGAATTTCAAACAATGTTTTTTCAGCTTATTAAGTTGAATTTTTTCGAATAAACTTTTCTTCAAAAATAAATAAATGAATGAATAATATAAATAAAGAGATCACAAAAAAAAAAAAAAAAAAAACATTCATAAGGACGTCGTAGGTGAAATTCAAATGTTTATTTCTTTAGTTACCCTTCTTATTTGGTTCATTTTTTTATAGGAATACTTTAAATCTTGATTATATTTCTTTTTACAAACATTTTATAATTGTTTTCCATTAAATGAATTAGAAGTCAAATCATTGATTAAGGATATGGGCTTTGATTAGTAACAGATTTCTTTTGATTATGTATTGTAGTTTTGAAGTTATTTTTATACTTTTACCTATAGTTTTAAGCCATACATTACCAAAATTTTACGCGTCCAAAGTTAATGCACAAATTAAAATCTCTTGGTTAAAGTTTGCTACAAATGTACATTGTTTTTATAGTTATACTTAGTTAACTGTATCTGTGTTATGAGTCGGTTTTATTGTTTGTTGTTATTTACATTTTATATTGTTTTTCGGGCTTATCATGAAATTTTAATTATAATTTAGTGTCTCTCAGTAAAACTCTATATAAATTAAATTATATATCTATTTTAAAATAATTTTTTTATCGATATAAACATAAATTAGTAAGTGCTGTTTGTGATTTCGCTATTTTCGGTTTTGTTTTCAGCTGTTTTGGTTGTTAAAAATTCAGACCTGTTCTTCTGATGCAGATAAGATTACTTTAAGAGTTGGGTGCAACCAAAAAGTGCTATATACTGTGTTTCTGGCACAAATAATTTTTATGATAATTTGTATTTTTTTTATCACATACTATTCTATTATCGGAAAAGAAATCGAATATCTTTAAAAATCTTAGTGAACAGGAGCTCGGAGAAAAATATTTAGGTGTTTAGGAAATGTGAAATTCTTTATTAGAAAAATCGAAAGAAGTCTATATAACAGCATTTAATATAAGTATGTTGAAAGTGAAATATCAATTAAACGTTCATTTCTTAAATATCTAACAATTGCTACTTTAAAATCAATTTTTGAAAATTTATTTAATTATTTGAACTCTATTATGTAAAAAATTTTTTTTCTCGGTTACTCATAAAATTTTTATTTAATAAAAATATATACTGCTAATAATAATGCAATTTTAAGAATTAAAGAAGAATAAATATATTGTAATTTTATTTTTTAAAAATACATAGTCAAATAGGAAAAGTAAATAATCTGCAATATGAAATAGATTGCCTAAATTATGATGATAATATTTAGATCCTATCTCTTGTAAAATGAAAAATAATATTTTAAATTATTTACATCTGGATTGCATATTTATTTCTATTATGGTAGAAATTATATTTATAAATTCATAATACTGCTCTTGTGAAGTTGTAGACGTCAAATGAGCTAGTGTCACATTATGTCACATAGTTCATTAGCTTTCATTTATAAATTACTAGTTAAAAAAAGTTACCTAAAGATTTATAATTGGGGAATTCAATACTATGCAGTCTTATACTTATTAAAATAAAATGACAATTTTAGATAAAAGAAAAAGAAGTTAGTATTGAAAGAGTTAATTGCAAACTGTATGACATGTTATTAGATTTTTAGAAAATATTAATATATGCTTTCTGATAAAAATTTATGCATAAGAGTTATTACTGATAAATTTTATTTTTGATAAGTAATTACAAAATAAATATTTTATAAAAAAAAAACAAGATTATTTTTAAACTTATTTTATTCCATTAATGTGTAACTATTGTTGTACATCTGATATAGTTCATTAGCTTTCATTATATTCAGGTTCTCATTTCTGCAAAATGATACATTTTTGTTAGCTTATTTATCCAGTTCAGCTGTATTCTACTAATATCCTTTATTAAAAGCTCTGATTTGTCATATGAATATTTATGTAAATTTCTCTTATTTTCATTATTTAATTTTAGAAATACTTTCTGGACCCTTTTTCTGGAAGTTAATCATTAATTAATCTTCAAAATTAAAATAATTAAACTATTTTTACTGTCATATTTTTATGAGTCTAGATTGGACTCACCATGAATCAAATGGAATCAACATACATGAAAATTATTATTGCAATGGAGTCATTTCATTTATTGCTAGATTCGAAGAAAACATTTCTTCTGTTAATTGAGTAAAAATCAAAGTTTATTGATCTTTTGGAGTTAAATGGAGCTTTATTATCCACAAAATATATAAAAAATTCCCCATATCAGTTTGATAAGATTTTTGTAAAATAATTAGAATTTTATTGAAAAAAATATATATGTATTGAATAAACAGTTCTTGTTGAATATATTTTTCATGTATAATATTGTTATTATTATTACATAAATTTAAATCTTATTAAAGAGTCTAATAATGATATAGCTTTGTATAATTATCCAATGTGAAAATCTCTTCATAAAATAATGTTTTTCAACTTATAGAAGACTGATTATAGGGAAATTTCCAAATAATTTTAACTCCTTTAATCAAATCTTTATTTATTGTAACTGTATTGAATATCCTTTTAAAGTTCTGGGTGCCTGTTAACTAAAGCAAATGCAGTTTGACCTTTTGTTCAACTGTTACTTTAAACATGGATGTTTGTTCTGAGCTAAGTACAGGGAAATACAATATGGTTGTTTTTTTATGACAAATTATTTTTTAAAAGGAGAAGAATAGAAATTATTATTGGAGCAAATTTTGAGCACTTATTTAAAAGAATGTTTGGAGTTTATTAAATACAATAATGATCTTTTTTATTTATTTAAAATCTACTTTAAAATGTATATTCACATGTTCAAATAATTCTTCATGAAACAGTTATTGTTGATAAAACTAAACCAATCATGGAATTGTAAAAGTTTTATATTTTAAACAAAACAACAATATAAACATTTATATTGTATAAATTTATTAAAAATTATTTATAATAACATTTACAGTAATAAACTTGCATAAGTAAATGCATTAAATTTGGAATATAACTATAAGCAGATATTATGAGTAAATATTTAAAAAGGGAAGGTACCTATCATAGATTCTTAAAGAATGGAAGTTTTTAAACTGTTTTTTTATTAAATTTAAATAGATTATTAAGGCTTTATTTATAAAAAAATGTTTTATCCTCTCAATTTTAGGACTTTTATTAAAATAATTTTTTGCCATCATTCAAGTGTTTGTAGTAGTTGTTTTATGTGCTATTGAACTAATTTCTTCAAATAGTAAACATAGACAGTATTAAACAATGTATTAAATAATATAAAAACCTTGTATTTTTATAAATTTCTTATGTTAATTATTAATATGTTGTAGATTCTTAAATAAATGCATTAAAACTATATTATGTTGATCTACATAATTGTTTATAAAATGCCATTAGCTTGTGGAGCACAAATCTAAAATTTACTGATTTGAAATTAAAGTTAGTTGAAAGTATAATATAATGTATGTTGTATGTTTAACATGTGTTCTTGATCATTAGACAAATTAAATATTGATTTATTATATTTGTATTTTTATTGAAAGTCTTTCCTTTGCCTAATCTGTTTTCATTCTCAGAATGCTTTGGTCAATTGTGATGTGTCTAATATTTTGTTATCCTCTCCAGGTTGAATACTGAGAAAATGTTTAAATTCAAAGGAACGAAAAATCAACAGTCGAATACTGAAATAGCAAAATCAGTTGAAGATTTTGTTACTTTCACTAAAGTAAAAACCCTTGTTTATATTTTCTTAAATAAAATGCATTTTTTAAATGCTTAAATTGAATTTATACGTAAAGTATATTAATATTTATTATAACAAATATAAAATTTATAAATATTTTAAATTTTAAACTGCATGCAAAAAATTATAATTTTTCCAGTGAATTGTGATTTTTTTTTAAAATGAATTTATTTTTAAAATAAAATTTTGTGCATAAGAATAAATATAATCTCTACCTATAATTTTTTTTCAATATCATTTTTCAATGATTAACATGTTTTGATTGGCAAATATTTATTAAAATGTAACCTTTGTGTAAAATTATATTTTTTAAAATTTTTTGTTCAGATTGCTACTCTTGGATTTCCACACAAACCTACAGCTTTAGCATGGGAACCTCATCTCTGTTTTATGGCAATTGGAACTCAGTTTGGGTCAATCAGAATGTATCCTTTATTCATTTTAATATTTTGCATTTTTAAAAGATTATGATATTTTTAATTTAGTAATGCTACATATATCTTAGAATATTATATATATATCATAAAATATTTCTAACTAATGATTGATTTATTCTTCTTTAGATGCACATAATTCTATGATTAACAATATGGAATAAATCAGAACTTATGTATACATATTAATGCAGTAAGATATCTACTGAGTTAGCTATTTAAAATTTCTTATTTAACTGATAATTAATTTGTGTATGTGAATGGTGATTAAATATTGCTAACATTTATTGTTGGATGTGCACAGTACTGTCTCAAATGTTTAATAAAATACTTTATTATTATGATAATTTGAGATTTGATGCAGTAGTTTTATTGTTAGTATTAGAATATAAAATTTGTTATTTTTTTATATGTATTATGTTTGAACATTCAATGATAAATATATTATGCCTTTCATCATTGTCTTGAATTGAAATTTTAATTATACCACAGTTGAGAAATCAATTTTAGTTAATTTGTAAATCTCGTCTTGCAGTTACATCTTTGTCAGATTTAGATCATTTGTTAAAGATACATATAAGAGTAATTGCAAAATTTGTACAGAAAAAGATGCTAAAAGGAAAAAAATAATAAAACTGAAGACTTGATTTTTAACAGTGCTATGCAGTAGTCATATAATATACATGGGAAATGGATTCAATAAAAATAATCAATCATTGATAAATTATCTTAACCAAATCAACCAGTCTTTGTATCAAGCTTATATAAATGAAAAATGAACAATTGTGAAAATTTTACAATTCATGCAGTTATAGATACATTTTTGGAGTTACTTTTATCAAATGAATGTGGAGACTGTATCATAATTCACATATAATCTCTTCACTTATACATGTTGGAACATTTAAGTAGAATTGGAGTGAGGATAAAAGTTGATGCTGCTTCAATAATAGTGATGATATAATAATGTAGTTAGGATTAGAAGTGTTATAGTACGTAGCATCTAGCTTGTGTGGATGCATTATCATGTAATCATCAAATCTTTAATCACCCAAGAAAGGCTTATTAAAAAAACATTTCCATTAAAAAAAAAATGAAGACAACATTACAGGGTGTCTAAGCAACATTAATTGTTCAACAATAAAATCATTGATTTATCATACCAATAATAGATCAGTATGTGAACAATATTGATATTTTTCTTAAATTGATAACAAAAGTATTATTTTTTTAACATTATTCATTTGAAGAACTCTCATGCTTAATTATAAAACCAATAGAATGGAATGCGTCTTTTGAGTTCTTAAGAAATTTGGCTGAGAAAAAAATTCAAGTTGCTTTAGAATTATTACATGCATATGCTTTTTATTTTTTTTTAATAACACACAAAAAGAATTTATAATCATCTTATTCTTGATTTAAAAGAAATCACAATAAATCATATGTTTACCACAGAATTTCAAAATTAATGATCAAAAGAGTTTGTGATCATTTATGAGCAAAAAAATTTTTTTTCTTGTATAGGATAAAATAAAAACATTTAAGTTCTGCTCAGTGGCTTTTTGAGTTTTAAATCATTTAAATTTTTTAAGTAGACTGAAGAGCTTTATTCTATAAGTGGTTTTGATCGATAAATCAAGCAATTTTCAAAATTTTTTCTGATTTTGTGTACTTATTGTATAAGGTTTTTTTATTATCTAAACAATTTCAGTACTTTGCTTTATAAAATTATGTTTTCAAAATTAAAGAAACAATTCTAAAATTATAATTATTTAATAAATTCTAAAATAATTGCAATAAAATAATGTAATCTAAGCAAAATTATTTTCCCAATTCTATATAAATATTTTGTTTCACAATTATATAGCCAATTCCTAAGTGTTTTATTTAATGTATTTTGAAATAAAAAAAAAAATTGACATTAAAGATTTTAATTTTAACATTGTGGACTTTTTGCAAATATCAAAAAGTATATTGGTATTTTCATGTATGCAATAAACAATAGTTAATTATTAATTATGCAGCACATGTAAAATTACTAAATTATTACATTCATTGTATGCAAAAACAACTGAAATTATTTAATTGGTCTAGGAATGCAAAATAGGCTATTGTAAAAGAAAACAAATTATTTATTTGAATTGTGTATTTTTAACTTCCAGATAGTTATTGAGTTTCTGCATATAATTATTTTAGTTATCTGCCATAATATTTATGTCTTATCTAATTATTAATATAAATAATAATAGCAGATTTCCATTCCTTAACATGCTTTAGATATGGGGCACCTGGTGTACAATTCTGTGGGGATCTCAGACAAAAGCTCTGCATTACTGACTTGATTTTCATTTCTAAGAAAGTAAGAATTGGTTTTTGCATTAACAGTGTAATCTTATTATAGTTAAATAATTATGGCTGTGAAACAAAATATTAGTATATATAGTTTTCCTTTTATAATTGCCCATTGTCATTCCTTCATCTGATTGTCCTGAGTTCAGTTCTCAGTGTATAAGGAATACTTTTTTCAGCATTCTTTTAATTAAATTAATAATGATTTTAGGTTTATATTAAGTTCCCATTCTGTAAGCAGATTTTTATGCATATAATGTAGCTTTTTTACAAAGATTAGTGCACAGTATAACTGCTCATTAAATTTTTTACTGTATCAATAAACTATATATATTTACTCAAAGCAACTTTATTTCATAAACAATATCTTTGAAAAGCATAAGATTCAGTTTTATTTTTATTTTCTGTTATATGGTTATTTTTAGAAATATTTTATTTGCTAATAAAGTTTATTTTTCTATTTTAATTTAAACTCCAAGTTGATTATTATTATTATTTTTCTTTTTTGGTTTTCTATACAATAGTTATACAGTAATAAATTTTTATTTGTTTTAAATTGGAATATCAAATTTTTATGGATATTGCTAAAATAATATAAAATTTTTTTATCCTTATTCCTAAATTCAGTATTATTGTTAATTATACAGCTGTTTTTATTTTTTTCATGTTTATGAAATGTCATTTAAGGAAACTAATTGTAAGAAGTTATTAAATCAAAGGTTTTTTTTTTTTTTTTTTTAAAAACATTTCTTAAAAAATCTGATTTGCTTGTATCAAAGATCAATATGTGTAAATGTTAAGATTTATAACTTTTAATATTGATTGTGCATAATTTATTCAATTAATGAAAGCTATTACATTTTATTTTTTAGAACTTCCGTGCACTTACACATCTCATGCTTTATTTAATTTTGCATAAAAATATTAGCAATTAAAAAAAACAGGTAAAACAAAAAATAAAATTCAAAAGTTATCTTAAAGTAAATTTACTTCTAGGAGTCATCTGAATTTATAATATGAACATTTGATTGTTTCTAATATTTGTTTCATGAAATAACTAAAAATGAATCAATTGTGTTAGTCCATCAGTTTTTGTTATGAAAATGAAATATGAAAAATAACAAGTTTTTTAAGATGTATTAAAAGTAAGTTTTAATATGAAATTTTTCAATTGACACATTTCTTCATATGGATTCTCTAAAATCTCTTATTTGCATAAAATATTCTAAGTTGATCTTATACAATGAGGATTGTAGTTATCAAAGTCTTGTGTTGGGAGTTATAAGTGAGAAAATAATGTTGATCTATTAATATATTTAGTGATTTTTTTTATTAAAAATTTTTTATTACTAAATCATTGTTTTTGATTTCCTATACAGTAATTAAAAATATTTTTTCAATCTTTGGAAAAAGAAAGTTTTGATTAAAATTTTTTAAAATTTATTTTTTTTAATCAAAGGAATATACTTTTTTTCATTAATGAATTTGAATATCATGAAATATGAATGAATTAATTAACTTGAATTGTTTTAAAATATTAATTAAAACCATGATAATTAACATATTACTTTTGTTTTTACTATTGAACTTTTATCTAATTTGTAAGACCACTGCAAATATTTAAAAATTATCCTGTTTTTGTGATGAAGCTAAAATATATTTTCCATTAAAGAATGTTTAATTTTTGAATAACGTTTTCTGAGTGGATATTTATTTTAAATTTTTAATATGACAGTTAAAATAAAACCTTTTTTTCCTTTTAGGTATATCAGAAATTTCAGATTTTTTGTATTTAATTTATTCATGCATGTATTATTTAGGCTCGCCTAATTTGCTTGTGTTCTGATAATAGTCTTCATTTGTGGGAGTTAAATGAAAAGAATGATTCATGGTGTTTGGAAGAAATAAAATCTTTTGTTCTAGTTGGATTGTAAGTTTACATTTTATTGGTAAAATAATAGAGAATGTTTGAATTTTATTTTATTGATTAGAAATTTATGTTATTAACTGTTTATTATAGAATGAAGAAGATAACTGTTATTTTTCTGAATGCTTCTGCCGACATTTTATATTTGGGCACAATGTGTGGTAATATTTATACGCTAAATGTGGAAACATTTGAAATTGCGGAAAGTGTCATTTATCAAGATGTCGTTGTGCAAAAGTATATATTGCCTTTTCTTAAATTTTGTTTTATATTTTAATTTTATTATGTATATATATATTAGTATAACGTACTCTTAATATATTCATATCTTCTTTACTTTTTATCATGGTAAAATAAGCTTTTTTTTTGCAATACTTAAATATTAGAATGTACTTTAGAATAGAATCACATCAAAAAATTTATGTGATTACATATTTATGAATCATTTCTGTTACATTTATATTTATTTTGAAATAAATTATCTTTTTCCTGATTCTTTAATTTATGAAGTAAGAAAGGAAAAATTTAAACATACATAATGTAAAATTACTATATATAGTTTGTAAATTATCCTATAATTTATATACATTTTTTTATTTAAATTTAATTTCTCAGTTTTAAATAATAAACCTTAAATTATTGTAATTTACTCTAGATTTGCTGCTTCTTGAAATACTCAGTTTTGTATTAAAATGTTATATGAAATTTATGTAAATTTTAACATTAAGTGAGTTAGTTTCTTTAACTTAAACATATTATCTAATATTATATGACATTTTTTACAGCATTCCAGATGACAAGAAACTAAAGCAAGGTGCTGTGAAAGTTATTTCATATCAACCTACTTGTCCAGATTGTCTTCTCATTGGTTACCAGCAAGGCTTATTAGCCTTATGGGATGTTAAAAAGTTGGTTGTCATTAGTACATTTATAAGTAGCCAGGTATATTAATATATTTTTATTTACATGTTGGAAAATATAACATCAATTTTATAATTAACTATTTTAAATTTTGAGTGATATTTTGTAAGCTCAGTCTATTATTTACAGTTGTAATTTGAGAATAATATAGATTTTAAGTGCTTTTACCCAATGTGAAGGCTTTTTTTTTTGCAAATAATATGATTAAGGATTAGCGTTAATAAACATATACTTATAATAATTTATGTTATATTCTACACATATATAATGGAATTAATTTTATTTCTAAGAATATAATTTTGATTTCACAAATTTTTTGCTTGTTTTAGAGTTTGGAATCTGTTGCTTGGCAACACTCTGGTACAAGATTTATGAGTTCCCATGGTGATGGTAGTTATGTTGTTTGGAGTACAGAAGATTCTTCCAAACCTGCTGAAGTGCCTATGACACCATATGGTTTGTAAACACAATTTTAGGTCATATTACTTTGCACATATGTATTTTAAATAAATGAAAAATTTTGAAAATTAGCTCCCAATCTTTTAGTTTATTATTTTATATTCGAGTATATGTTATATCATTCTTTTCCCCTGTCGTAATTCCACAATCAAATTTTTTTTTGCTCTGTCATGCTATATAAGAATCTGATATATTGAATTAAATTAATACAAAAAGTATGAGTATTGTTAATTATTGCACTCTTTCAAACAAATATTTCAGGTGATCAAAAATCTCTTGAGTATTTTGTTAAACTTTTTTTTCTAATTTGTCAGCACTTGTTCATTATGTATCTGTAATGGAATAATAATGTACAAATAGCATTTATTATGTTCTTAATTATATTAATTTCCATTTGAAATACATTATGGCTTTTATATCCAGGAAAGGAATTTTTTTTTGTAATAAAGTTAATTTGTTAGTTTATATTTATAATTAATTAAACTGTGCAACTTTTAATATATTTTAGTTTTAGTTTGATTGTACTGCTGTTAACATTATTCAATAAATACATTATATATAGAGTACAATAAAGGAATTTTCTATTGTTACTGTGATAGAGGGGGAATCAGCAGTTTTTTCCCCAACACAATGGCGCTTTTATGTTATGCTATTTGTTATTTGTTGCATTTTGTTTCTTTCTATAAATCCCACCAAGTTATTAAATGGTTTGACTAACCATAATCAATTAGCAGTTTGGTTTCAGTATTCAAATTTATAAACAGACTGAAAACCTGATCTTAATTTTTAGTTTTTTTTAACTACAAAAAATTTGAAATATAATTTTTTATTTCATGCAATCTAATTACTTTAGTTTTTATTAAATATGCTATACCCAGATAATATATATAAGTTTGATGTGTAGAAATTTATCAGTGCTATGTTTGTACATCAAAGTAATTTCATTTGTTATCTCAAGCATTAAATTCGTTATTATATTTACAAATTTGAATCAAGTTATTGTGAGCAAATTAAGTAAAACTGAAATCTAACATAGCAATTTGTAATACATAAAAATGTTAAACAGGTTCGGTAGTTTTGCATTCTGCAGTAATTCTATATATATATGATAAGGTTGTGAGACTCAGTTTATTAATTAACAGGTTAAGTTATACTAGCAGGAAATTCCTCAAAAATTTGAATAATGGTCACATGAAAAAAATCAACACCTAACCTGAAACTTATAGAATACTAGAGAAATATTTAACAAGGATATACATTCTTTGCTAGAGAATCAGGTCACTTATTGGACAAATGAAGATTAGACTTAATATTTTTCCATACTAAATGGATTTTCTGAATTTTAAATCTTGAGATTTTTTCTCAATTCCTAACTGAGTGAAGATATTCTTCCTACAGCTAATAAGGCTCTTGCGATTATATGAGTGCATAACTTTGAAGGTTCTATTAGACCTGGGTTGACTTCAGTATTATGATAGGAACCTATAGTAAATTAATGTGTCACTGAAAGCTCAAACAAATTAGTATGGTGAATTTGGGACAGTTGCATGCTATTGTAATTTAGTAAAACACAAATAAGTAGTAATTTTGATTCCAAATTCTATGTGTTCTTTTTATTTGAAAAACTGAGAAGTTTTGTAGAATATAAAATTATAAATTTATCACGAGTTTAATTTCAAATCAGTATTGATAATAAAAAGGAGTGCATTAGTAATAAAAAATATATAAAATTATAAAGTCTTTCGTACAATATTTTATGCCAACATTTAATTTTTTATTTGTTCCATCTATGTGTGTTACCTACTTCATACTGTTTTTTTTTTCTCTCAGTATCAGATTTCTGAAGTCATACTGCAATTTTTTTAGAAAAATTTTTTATTGCTTTGCAAATAAGTTTTTAAATGAATTGTTATTTATTTGTAGTTTTATGTTGAAATTTTAAGCTTTTCATTTTTATTGGGATGTGAGTTTCATTTACAGCAAGATTTTAGAATCAATTTTTCATATTTTTAAAATTAATGAAAAATGTTTTATAGAAATTAATTACTTTTGGTCAACTTTTTATATTTAAATTATGTTTTTATATCTTAAAACATAAATGACTAAAATCATAAGTTGGATATATATCTTGATTATTTCAGTCATGAAATTAAAACCTTGTTTCCTGTTAAGTTCATTGGTTCATATATTCAGTTTTAATATTTATAATTCTTTTTAAATATTTTGCACAATTTGTCTTTATTACACAAAAAATATTTTATAGCTGAAAACACTCAAACTTGTTATATTTATTGTTCTTTACCTGTTTTTGTTCTATGTTTATATTGAAGTCAATTTTTATTTTAATTTAAAAACTTAACTATTCTTATAAAAAAAAATTTTATAGGGCCATTCCCTTGTAAGTCAATAGATAAAATCTTATGGAAAACAGTTAAAGGAGGGTAAGTTTTATAATTTTTAATACTTATTTTATAAATAATTCTCCTTATTTATAATAATGCAATCACCATACATATTGTTATTTACATTAACTCAGATATATCATTTACTTTCATTTCAATCATTTTTAAAATTTCCTAAGTGGGCATATTGCATATACTATACTGATACAAACTCTTTTATTTCATAAATATTATATTGTCACACATTAATGAATGCTTAACTATTCTGTTATATATTTTTGAACTATAAAATTTATGTACTTAATCCTTATCCCTGAATTTTTATAATAATTTCATTTGTAACAGAGCTATTTAGCAAAATGTTTTAAGATTTCTCTCATTGGTTTAAAATTATTTTTGTGCAAGTTTCTTCTTTAATATGTTATGTAAGTAATACTGATAAAAAATGATTATGGTATGTTTAAAAATTTAAATCTTTTATTGCCAATTCCTTTAAATCTTGATATATCTTAAGCAAGAATTGTTAAAAAAAATTATGAAAATTACTTGTTATTGTTTTTAAAATGCCTAGAATCAGACATATCTTATTATACTTTTTTAATATTTGTCTATTTTTTCTCTTAAATTTAATGTCATTTTCATTGTAATTTAAGAAATATAAGTATTGTAAATAAAATTATGGAACTGTGTTTGTAAAACTTCAAATTTTCATGTACTTATTTTTTCTTCTATCAAACAAAGAATATTATATTTTTAATCATTGCAGAGATGACTTTGTTATATTTTCTGGAGGAATGCCTCGATCAAATTATGGGGATAAAAATACTCTGACAATCATGTGTGGAGAACGACATGAAGTACTTGATTTATCTTCTAAAGTTATAGACTTTTTTACCATATCTGATGTATTTGATGAATCAGGTGCATATCACTTATATATTGCTTATTATTATTTATTGAACATTTTTGTGCAATTTAATCATATTTATATTTATCTATCATTTTATATCATTTATTTTTTAATTTATTACTTATAAAATTCCAGAAACAGAGTAAATGAAAAATTAACTTCATTTTTTCCTAAACTTTTCTTTTGTTCCAGGTTTTATAATTTAAATGTATTGATTTTAATCTTTTTCGAATTTTTACTTTTTTATTTTTGCGTAAAGTCAAGTTTATAAACTTTACATAACAGGAAAGTTATTTTGCTAGGTTTCTTGACTATTCTCTTTTATGAATCTAAATGAAAATGAAAATTGCTTTTTTTATAATTGTTGTTTTTAAAGTAAATTTGTGACTGAGATCAATAATAATAATGAAGTACCTTTAATTTGGTTATAGAAAAAAAGTGTTTAAGAAGTTAAATGTCAACAAAAGGTTTTGCTTATTGCAGAGTAATTTGAATATTTAATTGTACTCATTTTGCCCATCTAGTAATAATTTGAATTGTGATCTCTTTGGTTTTTCCTAAAAAAGTTCCTATGTTTCTATTCTCATTTTCTGCATGCATCTTTGTAGTATAAAATTTATTTAATAATTTGACATGTCTTGGTCAAATTATTAATTATGTGCAAAATGTGATTAGAATAATAAACAAATCAAAATATTGTATATTTGTCTATTATGCATATGCCTCCCACAATTTTGTAAAGCGTTGAATTACTAAAGTGAACAAGTAGTTATGAAATGATCCATTGATTTAAAATAAATTAGTTGCATCTATGCATTTCTCAATAGACTATTATTTTGCATCCATCCTATTGAATTACCTATATCATATATGTTGCCATTTTTCACTGTATTTTCAATCATAATTTGCCACTATTTATGTGAGAATAATTTATATTTGACTTTTTTGTATTATATTTAAATATTGTATTTGAATTTATAGTACTACTTAAATGAATAAAGACAAATTTCTTTTTAGTAAAAATTAGTTAAATTCAACTGTTTTAAAATATATATTACAATATGAAGGATTTTATCTACTGTTTTTGTTTAAATTACATATTAAATAATATCAATTATTTAGGGACAAAATCAAATGTCTTTTCACCATTGTCTTTTCACATAGAAATTATATTTTCACTTTATTAATTAGAAATTAAAATTGATTTACTATTGTTGGTGCTGAGAAAATGCTATTTTTAATATTTTTTCTATTTTGTGAAAAAAAAAAATCTTAAAATAATGTTACTAGATACAAATGCAAAAATATATTTTAAATTATTTTCAGAATATGTCACTATTATAAGCATAATAATATGTAAGTCATTTGATTTTGTGAAATTTATTTTTTTTAATTTCTTCTGCAGAATTTGATAATGTTCGTGCACTTATTATATTATTGGAAGAAGAGCTTATTGCTTTAGATTTAGAATCTGAATCTTGGCTGCCTTTCAAGTATCCTTATTTGGAAATTCCTCATTCATCTCCAATCACATGCTTCCAATATATTTCTGAAGTCCATAAAGATATGTGGCGGCTGCTTAAAAATTGTCAGATAGAATCTTCAGGCTCTTATTCTGAAAATGTAATATGTTCATTATTTTTATGTATTGATTATCTTTAAAACTTGTATGAGCTAGTTGAAGACTCTCTTAATTAAATTTTGTTTTAGTTTCTATGATTTATTATAAATATAACCATGTTCATTAGTCTTTATTAAGTAATAATATCACAGTAAATTGTTGCAATTGCTCAGTTTTTACTGAGTACATTCTTTACTTTTTTAGAATTGCTTAACATTTTACATAGAATTTTTCTGATGCATATTTATTTATTTAAGAGTGTTTAAAAGTATGCCTTTCTAATTAATTTAACTTTTTTATATATCAAAGGTATTAGATTATAATTTTTTTTAATTATTCAATTGATTAAATATCTAGGGATTGATTAAATATTAATCTCTCACTTTTCTGAATTCCTAATCTTAGTGGTTATTTAGAAATGAATGAGAAGTCTTAATTTACAGGAGTGGCCAATTAAAGGTGGTAAAGCTGGCAATAATGATCATGTCAACAATATTCTAGTCACAGGTCATGAAAATGGCTGCATAAAAGTCTGGAATGCAACTTTAACTTCACTACAACTTATTCATAGTTTCAGTACTTCAGAGATATTTATTGTTGTAGATACCATAGAAGAAAATGATAGTATTGGTGAAGAATGGCCTCCTTTCCGTAAAGTAATTACCATGTCTTTTTGTATATTCTTTATACATTATTTATTTATACATTATTGTATTTTCCTGTATAGAAACCATTGATTATGTGATTCAAAATGTTTCAAATGTCATGTTTATGTGTCAGATAATACACATAAATTTATATATATGTACATTATCATACCACATATTGTAAATTTAATTATTTAAATATTGATTTATAATATAACAGCAGTTACAAATTATTTTATTTACTTTTCATTTATTTTATTATCATTTCTTTAATTTTTAAATGAATGTGAACTTATTCATTTTCTTTACTGAATGCAAGATTTTTATTTTAAGCTAGGGAATTTTGATCCTTTGATGGATGATCCTCGTTTTGCAATCAGAAGTATTGTGTTAAATGACTTTAGCCGCACTCTTGTTGCTGGTGGATCTGCGGGACAAATATTTGTACTTCAGCTAATGGATATTGAAGCAGAAAAAGAATATATAGTAAAATATTTTTCATTTCTAGTTTTTTTTAACATGTAGAATAATTGTCATAAATTATTACTGTAGTGGATGTTATCATGTATATGAAATTCAGAACTAAAACTATAATTAATCACAACACTCTTAACTAAATTTTTATCACAATATTATGCATTTGAAGGAAATGCTGTTTTTAACAAATAAATAATAAGGAATTACAGTCAAATTTTATATAACAAGGGATTTGCATTACGAATAATAAATAATGTAATAAAATTGTTTTAACAATTAACATTTTTAAAAAGGAGTGAGGATAAAACATTCTGCATATGATGCATCAAATACAGGATCTTCCATTATATTCTATATGTATAGAAGGAAACATTATATATCTTTAAAAAGTGAATGTATTCTTTTAAATTGTTATGTTAAAATATATTTGTTTCAATATTTGCAAAATAAAATGTACTATCAAAATTTTTATATTGATATCATTTATAAAAATTGTGCCTAGCTTAACTAATTTTTTCTGTACAAGTACTCTAAAGAGGGCTATGTTTTTTTAAGCAAAATTTTACAATATTTTTAACCTTAGAAAATTAATATAACTCTAATTATTTTCATGAATAAAATGTTTCTTCTTTTAAATTAATATCAGAAAAATATTAAAATTTAAATTAATTTTAAATTAAAATTTTTTCGTTATTTTTTGTGAATTTTTTTTGTTTTATTGATTGTTAGTGAAACATTGTGTAAGAAGTGCTGAAAATCTTTATTCAGATTTTGCTATAATAACTGAATATTGGTTATTGTTACACCAACATATTTCATTCAACTTAGTTCAAATTTGGATTCTACCAGTTACTAAATATTTGTATAACATTTTATATGCATAGAAAAAGAATTGCATTTATTGTTTAATAAAGCTATAACTTATCTTTAGAATTAAGTTTATCTGCATGCACTGAAATGAAGTATTCTATATTTATCTACTATTATTTTGTTAGAAAACAGTTTAATCCTTCCCTAAACTGAGGAAGTCTGAAAACCTTACTATTATCCTTAATTTGATGTATCAATCAAAGAAAAATGATTAAATTGTGTTATATTTGAAAAATATTAAATATTTTATCAAATGTCTTTGAATTTCATATTTCATAATCAAAGCTTATGTTTCAAATTAGATGTTAACATTTTTTGTTAATATTCATAGAACATGTGCTTTATTAAAATCATGAAACCTAAGATATGTCTTTGGTTTAATGATTTAGATGTTAAGAATATCATTATTAAAAATGTTAAGGATATCATTATAAGATGTTAAGAATATCATTATAAAAGTCCAAAGAGTCTCTTAGATATTTTGTAGATTATTATAATAACTACTTGATTTTATTAACTAACTTTTTTATATATAATAAGTTACTTTTATGTTCGTACAACATTTTTGCCTTTTCAATAGGCTAAAAGTTTTCAAGCATATGAAAGCATTTTCTTCCTTTCTTTTCAATGAGGGAAATTATTATCATGTTAAGTTATCTCTCTCTCTTTCTTTATGCAAAGTACAGAAAAGTAGCTTTATTTTGCAGACAGCTTAAAGTGATTGCTGTAATTTCTGAATGGAAGCTCTATTATTGTAAAAGGTGCATTGGAAGAAAATGACCTAGCATTTTAAATCACCAAAAAATGTTGCATCAATATACACACCTCACCAAGTTAAATTTTTGAGTAACACTGCTTGAATATCAATTCAGAACACTAAATCTTTATCTTTGTTTTGCCATAAAAAGTTTTAAAAAGAAATTCACGTTAAAAAATACATAGAATGAAAGCTTAAGCAAAAAATACATATTTTGGATAAAAGCTGAAAATGTACTTTTACTCATGAATGTATTTCTATGCTAAAATGGGTATGCATTAATTATACTCTTATGTTGCAAAAGTTATTACAATAAAATTAAATTGATTGATATACAAGATTGTAAATTCATTTTTACTTACAAAAATTATTGCACCAATTTTTTTATTACAGGAAATTGTCAAAGAGGATTTATTTATTTATTTATTTCATTACTCATATTAAAAAAATGTTTTCAACTCCTAATCTAAACTAAAATTTAACTATTTCAAGTCTGTCAGGTTGTCAATTATATCTTTTGTACTTAATATTCTTTTTATCTGAGGATATAATTTCACCATCTTTGGATTTTATATCAACAATATTTCTACTGAATTTCTTGCATTTCTTAATCACTTTGCAATAAATGGAAAATGATTTCTTTAGGACATGGAAACCATATTTAAGTCTTGTATATCAAATAATATAAATTAATTTCTTTATTATTTCAAAGAGTTTATAAAAATCACATTTTTTGAGTTTTTTCAAGCATTTTGTCAATAATACATGAAAAGTAGACAAAAAATAATAATAAAAATTTCTTAAATTATTGCATAAAATTCAGAATGATATAAAAAAGTGTTTTATCGATTCTTTCTCAAAGATTCATAATTTTCAGAAAAATATTTTCTATAAATTTATAATTTATTTAGAAACTGAAATTTTTTGATTTATTTTTTATTGTATTTTAATTTATATACATAATTTTGTATTAAAAATTATAGAATTCATGACATTTTACCATGAAACTAGTTATAAAGTCCTTTTGATAATAGATAATTGGTAGTTATGCTGATTCTATGTTTAAAATCATGTTTTTTTTACTCTTTAATAGATTATTATATTTTTATGAGATATTTTTTAAGATGTTTAATATTTTTGCAGCATCTACATATTTCTTAACGTTGTAATATTTTGCAATTTAAATTAACGTTTTGAATTTTCTTAAAGGTTTCACATGTGACAATTGGTGATAAAAGTGACAATAATTCATGGTATAATTCTCAGCCATTAATTGTCAAGACTGGTAAACGAAGATATGAAAAAGGTTTTCATGTGCAATGTGTTGTTCAAATATCTCCTCCTGTCCCAGTAACATCTTTAGCATTCCATGCAGAATGGAATTTGTGAGTTTTATTTAAAAAAAATATTTATAAAAAAATTGTAGCATTGGTGTATTTTAAAATATTTTATTAAAACATTTGGTATTTATTTAAAAAATTTTTTTTATCTATGTTACTCACACTTATTTTGTGTAGATGTAAATAATTATGCTATCATAAATTGTATTGTTAAATTTTAATATCTCATTGTATTAAAAAAGTCTTTTTTTTTATAAATCTAATTTATAATCTTTTTTTTATAAATCTTTTCATTCTTCAGTGTTAGAAAAATTTGATCTTATTATATCTATCTTATCTCTCTCTCTATATCTATCTATCTATCTATCTATCTATATATATATTAAATAAAAAATAATTTCTTAAAGGTACATTTTTGTCATGCAATAAAATTTAGAAAAGTTTTTCAATAATACTCACTAAGTAAAAGCTTTTGTAGTCAGAAAGATAAAAACACTGAAGGAGGCTATTTCTACGATTGCAAAGAAGCGAATTAACATTCTTTAACTGAACAAATGTGATTGTTTAGTGCTACAACTAAATTTTATCTCTCTCTGTTTGTTTATCAGTATATGAACTGAATACTTAAATAAGTTTTTTTAGTTTTAATTTAGTATATATTATTAGATAGAGAAGAAGATTAATGTTATTGAATGACATTTTTCAACCACAAAGCAATTTGGAGTTCAAAAAATATAGACCATGAAAAATTTGAGAAAAATTTTATTTTGTAGAGATGCTCTATAAAAGCCTTTTTTATTGACTAGAAGTTCGCAAGTATGATTTTTATAATGTTTCTCAGATGCAAAACTTGATTCTACATTTTTTTTTATTAAAAATGTCAAATTTTAAACTGCAAAATATAATTTTATGGAATGAATTCCTGAAATATTTTATTTTATGTGATGAATATTAATATAAAGAATTTATAAATAATTGCTGTAATCATTTAATATAAGATCTTATGAAATAATCTATATTTTTATTTTTCATTAAAGATTTGTTTATGTAAAATGTCACATTCTAGAATTGTTTCGGGATTATTTTACTTCATATAACTAAATAAAATATGTAATTTGAATCTTGAACCATACTATTCAAGATTCAAATTACATAATTCAATAATTCAAATCATATATAATGTTTAATTTTAAATATTCTACTCTTTTCAACCTGAAGTGTGTAAAATTTCTTTAGTTGATATAAATAATTTAATTTAAATCTACTCAAGAAATTTTATTTAAAAAATTTTAATTTAAAAATTAAAAGCTATCAGTTTTGAAAGATGAAAGCAGAAGTTTTTAATCAAGCAGATGTACACAATCTGATAAAATTCACTTTTTTAATATTTGACTTTATAATTATATAGCACACATAACAGACCCCTGCTATCTAATTGATTAGAAGCAGAATTTCATTTACAATGTTGGTTCAAATCCTGTTCCTGACTTTTAAGTTATAAAAGGTTTATATTTTGCTGTCATCAATAAAGTTAGAATTTCAAAATTAACTGTTATACAGCTTAATTATTGTAGGATTAATTTTCTTAAATTTTTTTATGGAGTTTTTATTAAATTTTATCAATTTTGATTGATGTAATTCTTTACAATATAATGAAGTGAAATATTTTTAAATTCTTAAAGTTTAGTAATTTCTGTTTTAGATTAGCTGCTGGCATTACACATGGATTTCTTTTATATGATATAGTGCAAAAGAAATGTGTCTTATCAAGGTATACATTAAATATTTCAGGTAATTTTATATAATTTTTATATTTTTAAACTTTTGCCAAAAAAGGAGATAAAATAAATAATTATGGCATTATACACCTGATTAATTATGCAAATAAGGAAAATAATGTTTTAATTTCTATATTTTTTTACCCTAATTTTAAATTTTAATGTAATCTTGAAAAATTTCGTTCATGTAATGAAATAGGCAAAAAAAGAATTAAAATAACATCAGTAGTAGACCAAGCATATATAATGCAGTTATTTCATTATTACAAACACATTAAATTTATATGGAAGTAAAATTAAAAATTCACTTATGTGTACTCATCATGCTTATGATTAGTACACATAAGTGAATTTTTAAAAGAAAAATCAAATAGTAAAAAACTAAAAATAGTAAAGGTATGCATGATCTTCCAAGATCAGGAGCTCCAGGAAACTGATTCAACATCAAGATGCGTTAATCCAAAAGAAATTGGTTCCAGATTCAAGGAAGTATGTTTTCATATATACCTATCTAGTAGTGCTGATGAGTCCTGAAATGCACTTTAAGGGTATAAGTAACTTGCCTTCCACCAAGCTCTTTATAATTTTGAATCATAGTTGGGTGATGTAGCCACACCTGAACTGGCATCTTCCTCCTCAAATCCACATTGCATAAGTAAAAGGAGTTTAGACATTGAAGATTAATGTGTACATGTCCCTAATCCAAGGCGATTCATCTACTCATTTAGGGAAAATGTAATCACCCTTATAATGACTGCCTGAGCTAAGCAATGCTTCACTTTCCTAATCTTATGGGAAGCGACTTTCATATATGCAAGGAGATAAATACCAAACATAAATTCTTATTGTGTAAAGACATCATAAAATCTTAACCAAATATCACTGGATTATTTCCATGGTTCATTTCTCTTCCTGTCAGGAAATAGAAAGGTTCCAATTAAAATTTGTTGTAGAATATGAAACAGGGAGGTAGACAATCAAAAATTGGAAAATACTCTTTTGGTGCGAGGGATTTAAATGTTTCCCAATTTGTATTTATCACTCACAGTACCACTTTAGCTTGTTTGGGAGTGATACTTGACATTGTGGCTGGCTATTCAACAGAGAATTGTCATTTTATGTTTCATTAAGATAATTGATATCAATATAGTCTTGAAAAGCTGAATCATTTGAAGGGTTTTTCTTGAGTATTTTTGAGTTTCTGAATTATCTTTAATTAATACATGTCTCTATTGTTCTTTATTTAATTTTGTTAAATTTTAAAGGAGTTGGAAATCACAGCTACATATTTCCCTAAGAAAATTTGCTTACACAAGTAAACAACAGAAAGACATAGTTTGTGCCTTAAATGTTTTCAAAGCATAGTCCATATTAATTTATGTTGAAAAACTTGTTTTAGAGCTTGTGTGAATTACTGTAGGTTTTTAAGGATATTTATTTTTTATAATAATTAAAAATATGTTTTAACTTGCTAAAAAATTATATATCTTTAATGATAAAAATATAATATTTTTTTTCCATGAAGTATAATTTTTTTTGAGAAGTTCATCTAAAATGTAGAGCTATTATGAAATCAACCATTTGCTTTCAAATAATTTGATAAAAATATACATTAATGTACATATTTTAAAATCTAATTGCTTTTAAACTAAATGTACAATTGTATAACTAATATTTATGTAATTTTAAGGATGAATTTCTCAATACATTTTCCTGAGGTTTATGTTTTTGCATATTTTGAAATGATTTGTCAAACTTAATATTTTCCAATATATGTCTGTAAATCTCTCTAAATGTCAGGTTTATATATATATATATATATATATATATATATATATATATATATATATATATATATATATATATATATATATATTTAACTTTTTTGTATTGAAAATAATTGATTTTGTGTTTTGTATTGAATTTAGTAATAAATTCTCATTAAAATGATAAATAGAAGTTTGCATTTTTATAAACTTAACATTTTATATAAGCACATAAATTTCAAAAACATAAAAATTTCCAAAAGTGTTCACAACCCACTATATATATATATAAAACAATACTATTTGTTTTTATAGAATTACACAAATTTAATATATATATATATATATATATATATATATATATATATATATATATAATCTTAGGCAAATATGTATTCATTTATAATTTGATAAGGGTAATTAATTTCTCAATTTGCTATGTCTTTAATTAGCTAGGTTTATCGTATTATATTTCCTATAACGTTCGTTGATAGAATCACCAAAATGCTGTAAACCAATCAGATCTCTCCAAACAGAAGTTTCTACTTAACATTTTTTTATGATCTTTAATGAGAGTATGTTGTGATGCTTGGCAATTTATTGATTCTTTGATCTGGGGGAGTTAAAAATTTTAATTTAAAAATATTTTCATGTGTATCATTTTTTATTTTGTTTAACAAAGTAAGCGGATAGCTAACATTATTGTCAATGGTTCAACTTATGTTAAAGAAATTTATGAGGCAAAAGGAATCTCCTCAATGTCTTGTCAAATAAAAAAAAATCCTTTGGATGATGCTTTTTTATATGTAAATAAATTTTTTTTTCATTTAATATTTATGTTGGTTTATTTTTTATTTGTGATTCCTTTCATTTTTAAGTACTGGCTTCAAAAGTTAAACACGTTTAGTTTTTATTTTATTTAACAATAAGATAATATGATAAAATATACATAAACGGTACACATTTTTCTTTAATATATTTATCAAAATAAGGAGTAATGTTTATAATGTCTTAATACATATTTTGTTTTTAAATACTTAAAGTTCAAACTTTACAAATAAGTAAGTCTAAAATATACCTGTATTTTATTGAATAAAATATTATAATGATCTAATATTTTATACTCATTATTGTATATATTTAACAGCTTGCTGTCAGATTAAATAATTATATATTTTTGTTTATTTATGTAAAGTGAGTTTTAAATTTCTAAAAATAAATAATTGAGGAGAATGCTGGAACAAATAACTCTTATTTAATTTTCAATATGTTTGTTTTATTTATTTTTTGCAGATACTGGAAGTATAATTTCAAATGTTGCCCCAAAGACTAAATCTTTGAAGAAGTCATTTAGGGAATCATTTCGAAAATTAAAAATACGAAGCAAATCGTTAAAAAAAGAGCGCACTGATTCAATAAGCAGTGATATACCTGAAGACATGTAAGTTTATTTTATTTTAACACTCTTATTGTTTTGTGTGTTGTTCCGAACATGCTATTCATTTTTATTTCTTATATTAAGACAATTTCCAATTCGAAATTCTAAAATTACAATTCAAAATTTTAATACTATGCTGTGTATTTTAGATTCTTGAAATTTATTAAAGTTTGTAATTAAGGCCAATGTAATAAAGTAGTTTTTTAATGATGTAAACTCTTCTAAAATTGATAATGATCTTTTAAAAAATGTTTTTCTTAATTGTTTAGTTTTCTTTTACCATTTCTTGTATGATAATGAAGGAATCATTAATTTGCTAATTTGGATAATGTTTAAGTTATGTATAAGCAAACAGGATGCAAAATTGGATAAAATATACTATTTGGAAATGTAATTTCTTACTCTTGTGGCAACACTTCACTCCCTGTGAAATTTCATATTGTCTAAATAGCAAGTGGAATGAAAAAACAAGAGTGGAATCATGTTCAGCTGCTGATGTCTCACATTTGTCATAGTTCCTTTTTAATGTGATTTATTAATATTTTGTTATCACAATGCTTTCTAGTTAATGTTTAAACATTTTAAAGTCAAGATTTAGATTTTAGGATTTGGGGGGGGGGTGTTCCAAAGGAACCTAGCACTGCGACCCAAGGTCTATTGTATTATACTCTGAATAAAAAGCCTTTAAATGTAGAGACCTGTAACTCAAGTAAAATTCAGCTGACATTTAACAGGAATATCCTGTAGCATCTATGGTTCAATTAAATGCTGACTCACATGTTCAAATCAATGTGCAGAAAAAATTTCGCAAACACATAGAATATGTAATGAAATTTCCTTTATATATTGACAACCCCTGCAAGTGGAATCAACTAATACTTTCATAATAGTGAGATGTCTCTTAATGTGGTAGTGTCCTGTAAGAAATCTTACTGCCCTCTTTAAACAGCCTTTGATGAGTTTTAATAACTGTCTTTGCCTTTTACTAGGACATGTTCTATTTAATGACTTTGCTTGTTTTAGATCACTGCCATTATATATATTCAAAAAACTTATTTCCTGTAGAGATTAAAAACACTCTTTCTGATCAGTTCTTTTGAAATACCAAAAAATGTAGGTCTCTACATTTAATTCTTTTGAAATACTCTTGTTCAGAACCAAAAAACAGGTAGTGGATTCAGCCCTTGCTAATTCATGAGCTAACTCATTGCCAAGTACACCAGAATGCCTGGGCACCCATATTAAGGTGAGGGAATTAGTGCTAGTCAATCTGTACAGAGTAAAGTATTTCCAGACAAGAACACAAGTTATTGTAGAATTCTAAAGCCAGTAATGTAGCTTGACTGTCATAATAGATAATTATTCATTTATAACAATAGTTTCTCCCCAAAATTATTCTACTGCTTAAAATACTGTTGTATGTTTTCCCAATGACAAATTTGTTCCATCAGCTGGACAATAGATACCAACCTATTGTTGGAATTCATTTTTGAGCCATTACCGTACCAGTTTGCACAGTTTTCACTTATAACAACATTATTCCAGTCTTCTCATAAGGAAAGTTTGATTGTAAAAGGCTTACCAAAAGCATATTAAATAATCAGTAAGATTACAAAAGGATGACTAACTATTTCAGCATTAAAGTTTTCACAAGATTAAAATCTAGAGTAATCAATCCACTGACATATATTTTTAAATCTTTTCATACAAAATATAGCTTTTGCTTCAATTTACATGTAAAGTGGATGTGTGCATATCAAGCAAAAGCTTAAGAGTAGAAATGAAAGTTCTAATACACCTACACAAAATAATATTTAAAGTTTCTTTGAATGTGCCTTAGCAGTTTCATTTCTGATTCTAGACCACCATACTTTTGAGCCATAAATAATGATGGGACAAATAATCATAGTGTATATCCAATTATAATAACTTTGGGATTTAGGCCCCAATTTCTTCCAAATACATTTCTACAAAACCCAAAAAGCTTTTTTTTTTTTTTTTTTTTTTTTTGCTCTTTCAATACAGAAGTTGAAATGCTTGTTACAATTTAGATTCAAATCAACAAATACTCCTAAGAATTTTCATTTTTTTCTGGTAAGTTAATTCATTATAAAAGAAAATTCTGTAGTTCAGACTAAGTTTCTTTCTTTTTTTAGGGGAGGGGGAAGGCAATCATAATAGTTTTAGTTTTTTGAAATTCATGGAATGACACTTATTATTACACTAAACCACATTTAAAGGTATTGGACATGATGCTAGATCTTTTTGCCAAATTTACAACTGACGATAATAACTATTTCATCTGCATACCCAATAGAGATTTTGCTAGGCTTGTTTAAAGCCTCTGGAAAAGAATCTAACACCACAACACCACATGGTGGGTGTAAGAACCTCTTTCTGCAGACTACTAGCTTTGATTTGGTTCTTCATGTTTTCTCTTAAAAATAAGGCCCTGACAAATCTGTTATTAATCAGATTTTTTATACAAAAACAGATAGTGTCATTAATTATCTTTCTAGCAAGAGATTTTAGAATGGTTTTAATAGGTAATTTATCAAAAGTACTTGTAATATCTAAACAAACAATTAAAGCTATCCTTAAGGTTCTTCACCAAAATTAAAGATGGATTGTAGATTCCACTATCAGTGGTTGTTGTTGATATACATATTGTGTTTTTTAATGCATAACATAATGGTATACTAGTTGATATTCATATTGAGATTCAGAGAGTAGCTTATACAGTAAGCTTTTAAAGGCAAACTCCTGGGTTCTTACAATGTTTTAAAAATAATGTTTTATTTAACTACTTATTGGTGGTCAAATATTGTCAATCTCTTTTGAATGTTGAAGATATTTTGCATAGTATTGCATTACCCAAACTCTTATGTGTCATTATATGCTATTGATATATTATGTACAAAATTCAAATAAATGTATACAATTAATGGTGAATTTCTTTAAAGCATGCATGAAAAATTTTCATTTTATGGAATTTAAAGATTTGTTTTTAGATATTTTTACATAATCGCAATGTACATGATGATTGCCTTTTAAGTTTCTTCAAAATGTAGTAAGAAAAAGAATTTGTTGAGAACAAGCTATTTTACTATTTAAAACATTTACTTTAAGATGTATACACATTTTCCATCCATTCAAACCAATTCTTGAAACAGTTCTTTCACTCTGAATTTAATATTTTAGAAGCATGATATTGGAAGGCATCAACAGCTGTTTGAGGTGATAAAAATCGCTATCTATACATTTTTTCATGATTAAAGAAATAAGAAATCATTCTCTTAGAAATAGTTCATGAATGAGCAACTTTTGAAGGATTCAGTTCATCTGGAAACACCAAACAGTGTATTGTTGTTTAGTTTACAGCTCATATGAATATATTGAAGTTTTGCCACCTGTAAAAATATTATATATGGATTTAGCAGTTCCTTATTTAAATTTTTTTAGATATTCTACACACTAGTTTGCATTAGCTTCTTTCTGAGCTTCTGTCAAATTGTGCAGAATTCATTTGGAACAATTTTTTTAACTGCTAAGTGTTCTGCAAAATCAAATGTATTGCAGTTTGTAACATGCCAAAGGATTCATTTATCTCTTGATATGTGTTATACTGATCTTCAATCATTGTGTACTTGCTCTGTTGGAACATTCACTATAAACAAAATATGCAGACAATTTCTAAAAGGCCAATGATTCCAAGATAAAAGAAAAAGAGTTTTATGAAAATCCTTGAAGACAAATTTTCATGTGCCTTCTATTGGTTATTTGTAAATACTTAACCAACATACATACCAAAATACTTAATTAACCATCATCATAATTTGGAAATAAATTAATAATCTAAGATAAAATTATGAATAATGAAAATTAATTTTTCCATGATAATATTGTCCTGATTGAAAATTTAATTATAATCATATTTTGGATTATTCAAATATTGACTCGATTTCCAAACTATGAATATATACATTGCTATAGTATTTAAAAGTGTAGCAAATATCTGAAAATATATTTTTGAGTTTTGCCTACTTTTTTTATATTTGAATTCTATATTTAAATATTTCAAATAATTATTTGATATTAAGAAAATGTTAGTATCGTATCTGATTTGTTTGTAATATTTGATCACATAAATTCTCTATATTGGCCTTTAGCTCTAGAGAAAACAGCATGAAACGAGACAGCTTTACTGCAAGTCCTGATCCAACTCTTGCTAGCTCAACATCTACTGACATCCGTGCCTTTGATGGAGATGGTGAATCCCATATTGATGATGTCATTAATTCCGTTCAGTGCTTATATTTTGCACAAAGTTTTATTATTAATAGTAAGTTAAAATATGTTATAAATTTTAATCAATAAAAAAAGAGAAACTTTTTTTTATTTTGCACAAAATAATTATACTCTTTACTTTAATTGTTATGTGTTGTATTATAAATGTTTGAAGTATTTAATTGTATTAATTTATTTTGGTATTTTATAATTTGATTGTAATAAGTAACTAAAAATAACTTAATTGATTAGTATATAGGGTGACTGAATTTTTTTTTTTCTAAATATTTCTTTAGTATTAAAATTTTTTCTTGAATTCTAATATTTTGTATTGAGTTATAAGTAGCATTTTTTTATAGATGTTATTACAACTCCAACCCTATGGATAGGCACTAGCAATGGAACCATCTACATATATACTATTACAATGCCAGCTAGTGATTGTCGCACATCAGATGCTGTTACATGCCAATTAGGTTTGATACAATTTATTATCATGTTATGTATGCTTTGTTTAACCTTATTCTAAAGAATGTAAATTTATTGGTCATTTTGATAATTCAATTAAAGATTTATAATTTATTATAAGTACTGTAATTATAATTTTATATGAATATATATTTATATCCAAATGTATATATATTTCCATAATATCTGTTTCTTAAATAAAATTGATAGGCATATTACCTTTAAATTATTTAATTACTGTTTAAGAATATAATTGCATGAGGATTATTTCAATGTCTATCTTAATTTAATAATATTATTAATAATTTCATAAATTCTTAAGTTTTAATATTTTATTTTTATAACTTATTAATTAAATCATTAGTTCCAGTTGCTATGTGTATGAGAATGTTGACATTGAAAATGGGAATATTATAATTGTATGATTTAAGAATTCGCTATAACCCATTGATAGGATCATATTCTTTATAGTGGAAGTTTCCATGTTTAAATCTACCTAATATATTAAACAATGTTGAACAGATGTTGGTATTCTATATATTTGTATTCCTATTTGTCTATAGAAATGCTTAGAGGTTATCAATTTTCCTTCCTTATGAGTGTGTGGAACACTGCCTATGAAAAATAAGTCTAAGTGCTATTGGAAGTCAATGTTTCATGGTAATTTCCAGCTGATAAACTATACATTATGTATTGTAAAATAATCCTATCTTAAGTTTCCTCAAAATCTTTTCTTTTATTGAACTATTAATACCTATTCTCAGGACTTGTTGTTGCAATAGATCAGGATAATTTTATGTAAGTAAAGAATCTAGCTCCATTCCACATATATTTTTAATTTGAATAACTGATAATTTTCTAAATTTTCCCACCAAACTCTTCTCCAAAGATTATTTATGACATCCAATATGATTGACTATAAATGGAAATTACATTTTAATAGAGTATACAATACTAGGAAATGAAAAGACTTTTCCTTGGAGAGCGCTATAAGAAAATAGAAATGCTCAAGTCTCAAAAAGTATCTAGAAAATATTGCCAGCTGATTAATGAAGTTAGAATGGAATTTAACCCAAATTTATTTGTATTCAAAAATAAAAATGGTAAACTCTTGAATGATGAGGACAAGATCATGGATCGAGGGAGAAAACATATTAAAGATTTGCTGCATGGTAAAGATGCTTTGGACATAGACAGCAGAATTGGACTTTCTGTTCACATTAGTGAAACTACTCTAGAGATAGATACCCCCAACCTTTGACAAAGTTGAAATTGCAATTAAAAAACTTAACCTTAACAGATCGGCTGGACCTGATGGAATTAATGCCGAAATTTTAAAAGTTACTGAATCAGGATTAATTAAGCCATATGTGTTTTAGTTTGCAGAGTTTGAGTCACCACCAGATGCTCATTGAATGAGATGAAGATTCATTTTTAAGACAGGTGGTAGACTAGATTGTTGCAACTATTGTGGAATAACCCTTCTGAACTCTATATTTAAAATTTTTTCAAACATCCTTTACAAAAAAGTATACCACATGTTGCAAAAAATCATTGGTCTCATTGAAAGAGTTAAACCAATGTAGATTTCTATCTTACAAATATAATAAATTTATAACAAAAGCTTAGTTTTACCAAACTTAAAAATTGTGCAATTGTTATAAATTTATGGATAAAGTGTATTAGTTAAGGCAATTTAATCTCATAAATGTTTCTTTCAATGGAATTTGACTATTCTTTTAATTGCAATTTAATCTCATAAATGTTTCTTTTAATGGAATTTGACTATTCTTTACATTCCAGTAAAGTATTTCAGTTTATGATGGTAAAAAAGAAATATTCCAATAAGAATGTATAAAACAGCTAATGATGAAAGTACACATAAATCTAAAATATTTGTACAAAAAACTGAAAATCAGAAAATTTTTTGTTTGATAATATGTAAGGGTAATTAAAAAGTAATAATTTACAGATAAATTAACAGCTATTCACATATTATTTACAAACATCACCAATGAAATCACTTATAAATATTTAGTGAATATATAAGTAAATACTTTTTATAGATTTTTGATTAAAATATTAGTTTCAAAATATATATGTTTCATATATTACTTATTTAATTTTTATATTTTCTATAAGCTGTGGCTGTTTTTCTTTAAATGTTTGTGAAATCCTTTAAAATAATGGTCTTATGTCAGGTAAAGAAGTGCAGTTGAAACACCAAGCTCCAATACTTGGCATTCAAATTGTTGATCATAGAGGTTATCCATTGCCTGATCCTACTGAAGTTCAGTCACAAAGATCAAAACCAGCTGATCTGTGTGGAAGCCATAGAGTGGTTGTTTGCACAGAAGAGCAAATCAAAGTGAGTTTTATTCACAGTTGTAAAAAAAGTTATTAAATGAGATAATTATTATCATTTGAATTTAAATATCATACAAAAACTAAGCTTAGCTAATAAATGTGATTCAACTCTATGTACAGTGTCTCTGAAGCTTTGTCTGTTAAAGAGGATTTTAATTACTGCAAAATTCACTCAATTCTAGAATGCATTGATCACTGGATTATTTAATCATTTGAATCAATTAAAATACATTTGTGTAATTATTTTAGAATTTGATAATTTGTCACTCTATAATAACTTTTTTTATAAAAGGCTAATTTGCCATCTTTATTATTTAACTTAATTCTGAAAATTTATTCAATTCCACTTCTCAAGTACCAATCATATTAAAATTTTTAAAGCTAAAGTTATCATTAGCAATATAAAAATAATTTGTTATACACACAAAACCAGTTTTAAAAAGGCAATGATAACTTTGGATAATTTTAATTTTCCTTACTAATGGAGCAAAAATGCTTCTGAAGATAACTGAAAATTTTAAAGGATGAATAGACAAGTAAGCTGAGGAATAGTGGACTAAAATGATATAATCGAAAAATTTAGAATGTGTTTAAAAAATGGAAAGATGTATGCCTAATTCTATATTTCTATTCATTATTCCTATTATTGCATTTCAGCAAGTTTGAAATAAATTTACTAATACAAACATTTTGACAGCTTGAATTTTATTTATCTAAAGTATCTCAACAACGATTTAATTTAAAGTTTACATTAAATTTAAAAAATAAATTTATAAAATAGCAATAAAAAATATATAAATATTTACAAATATGAATTTTTTATTTAATCAAACTAACATATTAATGGCTTCCATTCTAATTTATAATTAAATTGTTTGTGAATTCCATTCCCCTCTGGAAAGTGGTTGTAATGGTTCAGGACTTAAAATTATAGGACTTGTTCAAATTGACTCCTGTATGCAAAAACTAATTGTAGAAAGATAGCCATATCTTAGATACCTTCATGCTAGCTAATGGAATGCATAATTACATCAAAATTTTCTTTTAAAGAGACGTTAGGTTACCAAACTTGTTTCAGAAAGTGAAATTATTTTATTTGATCATTTTAAAATATTATATTAGTATTCCAATTGTTTTTCTGTCTTTTAATGGAATTAATAGCTTTGTAATTTACTTTGATTTTAAAATCACTTCTATTTTGCCTTCATTTAAAGTAAAAGTTATAGTACAATTTCTTGAAGTTTTTCATATGAAACAGTACTAAACTCTGAATATATTGCCATAGTTTTACTCAATTGTGTAATATAGTTTTAACTATTCTCCTTGGATTGAATGTATTTGTGTCTTAATTTTGAACTGTGAGAGGTACTGTAATTATGTTTTCTGTGTAATAAAGACAAAAATTTGATATACATTTTTCTAATGAAGATAATGTAACAAGTATCAAACTTTTTGTACCTACCTGCTAAAATTATTTCTGAGTTCCCATGTAGAAACTTATATCAAAAATATTTTAAATTACCCACAGTTTGAAAACAACTAACACATAAATTATGTTTTAAACAAAATATTATCTAGGATTTTTTGGCCATTTAGCTATTCCATTTTTTCATTCAGCATTATTTTTTTAGATTTTTACATTACCGAGTATGAAACCATTCTGCAAAAATAAAGTTTCTGTTACAGAAGGCTATCATATATGTAAAGTAGGATTTTGTAGTTTTCAAAATAGAACAGGTAAGAAATTCATGTTTCTTACAGTATATGAATCAATTTTTATTTTGAAATTACATAAGAATGCATATTAATGACTTTGAGTATTGACATGTGCCTATATTCAGCAAATATTTAATCTTTTTAATTACTGTTGTTCAGCTGCAGATTTACTTCATCAGTAAATATCGTCTCGATGAAATAAAGAGAAATACTGTATTTTTAACAAAATATTTTTTGTTGTTAAAAACAAATATTATTACTGAAGATATTTTGCTAGTACTTTATATTTACACTATCAGGATGTGTTTATGATATCAACATTTTTAGATTTAAAAGTAATGTTTTTGATAATGTTATGGATGTTTGTTAAGATGTTACATTTTCATCGTAATTTAATCCTTTATAGATCATGTATCATTTCTGGACAATATGTTTTTAAATCACACATTCAGTAAAAAATATTATTTTAAAAGTTAGCATTTTTTTTTCTTAGTGTAACCAGATTGAGAGGATAATTGTATAATTTATACTTGTATACTTGGATTTGTAATTGTCCACAGCATATTTTTCAAGGCTGAATTTTAAATACATTTAGTAGAATATTGTTAAATTTTGAAACAAATTAATGCCTGTTTGATTTTTTAGATAGATATAATTTAATTTTGAAACTGTGCGAGATGTTATTCCATGTTTCATTTAGTATCTGTATCTCCTCTAGATATTGTTTCTATTGTAATATTTCAAGTTGCAGATTTAGTATTGGGAATTTTTAAAATTTGTTAAATAATCTTTGATTTAAGCTTAAAATCCTTAATTTAGAAGCACATTTTTTGCAGTGCATTTTTTTTTCAAATATGATAGTTATTCTTAATAGCTGTGTTAGATAGAACATACAAAATCTTTGCCATTTAAAATTTGTTTGTTTTGCTGTTACACAAATATTTCAATTCAGTTTTATGGGATTAGCATTTCCTGAGTGATTATTTTTACCAACCATACCATTTACACCAAGTATAAATTTTCATCAATGTTCTGTTATTGTGTTTGTTTGTAAAATACAAATTCATAATTATTCATATTTATATGATGTTATGTATCTAATAAATATATTTACTATTTTAAATTACTGTTTAATATAAGGATTATACTTTTTTGGAGAATACTACTATTATTTACCATTTTGCATGATGCATTATTTACAAAAGATTTTTCTAAATTTCGTTTTTCTCTTGAGAGACTTAAGCATTTAAAAAATGATCTAAAGAAAATTGTACTAACTTAAATTACATTTTTAATTTTTTAGATTTGACAACTGTATCTAGGAAAAACAAGTACATTTGAAAATAATTTTTGATACTTTTGAACTTAAAATATTGTATTCTTAATATGTATAACTAAATCTTATCTATATTTAAAATAGTTTAAAGTTAGTAATTTTTATCAATAATGTTTCATACTTAAGAACCAATGATAAAAATATGAAACTACTGTAGCTAATTATAAAGATATGAAATTAAAAATTATGTATACTATATTTAATATAATGTTTGGAAACAATAAAAGATTGGATAAGATGAATTTTATAATTACATAGCCTGCATAGTCTTCTAATATAATTTTAATATCTATTTTAGACTCGAAATCCTGTGAAAATTGTGTCCTTTGTCTCTCTCGTTCCTGTGGAATAACACTTTATAGTATTCCTGATTTAAAAAAGTTTATTTCCTTTAGCTATTGTTCCTTAGAAGATAATGAGTAAGAATCATTTTTATTATTTGGTTAAAACATTTATTGTTATCAAATCGAACAGATTTATTGTTATGAGAATCAATTTCTTATTGTATTTATTTTTTACATTCAAGTTAGTAAGACCTCTTGCCTTTTATATGACATCACTAGTTATAAATCAAGTTATATTTATATCTATAAATGCAATTTATACAAAGCATAATGATACTTTTTTTTAAGTGGCAATAAAATCTAATGACTGATTTTTGATACACTTAAAAAAGTTTTATTTTTTAATATTTTCTAAAACAAGGGTTACACATTAATTAACACTGCATTCTTTATTTGTTTACTTAAAATGAAATGTTGTAATATGATTATTTTGTTCTACAAATATTCCAAAAAGTATTGGAATTGTTTTTATTTCAAAAAAAAAAAAAAAAAAAAAAAAAAAAAAAATATTACCTTTAAATACTAAAAAAATATTTGTTTATTAAAACATTTAAAAAGTATAATTTAAATATAATTTTATGTAAATTGTTCATACTTTTTCAGGTTTTTACCTAAAGCATTTCTTTTAAACAATGGTTTAGTGGTCTGTTTGAATTCAATGTCTGAATTTGAAATTGTTTCTCTATCCTCTGCAATAACTACAAAAGCCGCTTGTAAAATCGAACTTCCAGAAGGAGCAAGAAAACCATTTAGACCTTTGGAAAGCATCGTTTTAGAAATGCAAAACATTGCGCCGCAGAATTGTCAAGGGAGGTTTGTATTTTATTTATGTATATAATTTGAAGTGTGTGTGTGTGTTGCAATATCATTACTTATTTAACTGTTAAAATTAATTTTATCTCTTTTTACCTGTGACTTCAAAAATTTGGTTTTCCATTTTTTGGGTAATGTAATTGTAAAAGAGAGAGCTGCTAAATCAATTGGCATTTTTAGTTATTTCATGATTATAAACTTAATTTCTAGAAAAATGTTTTGATTTTAATTTAAATTTGGAAAAGTTTTGATAATGATCATAAATGAGAATTATGCTTGAGAATGATTGTTAATAGAGCTCAAACTGGGAATATTTTCTACTGAACTATGTCAAAAATTATATCTGACATTCCACAATTACAAAATTTTTATATAAAGTTTATACCATTTATGTGTGGCATTTTAATATAGATTTGCAAAAATCCTCACTGTAATCAGATATTAAAATTTTTTTGATTATCAAATGGATTTATTTTTATAGAAAACAAAGTTTGTCGCCAAGTTTCCGAAGTTTTTTTAAAAATATGATTAAACGCAACTGTCGTATTAAATCCCACTACCAAAATGCATGTATAAATTTCTGTTATAAAGTCAATATTACATTAACATTTGTACCCATGCACTCACCAAAGAAGAGGACAGTAATAAAAGGTACCCTTTCTCTAATTTATGAGAAATTGCTTATGAGCACTTTCCACAAAGCAATCTCAGATTCTTAATTAGAAATTTTAATGCAAAACTACAGAAGATATGATGAATACCATAATCAATAAATATTGATGAATTCAAATGAATAGAAATTAATGATTCAAAAACATTTTACTCCTTGATCTGAAGAACATAGGAAAGTAAGGGTAAAAATGTTCATAGAGAAAAAAGATGTGATTTTGATGTGGAAAACTTTTTATAGAAACTGAAATTCTAAAGTTTTAAAAAGAATCAACTAGATAATTAAAAGAGCTAGGGAAAAATTTAAATCATGCATATTTTTTATAAAATAAATATTGTGAATACTTGAACAAGAATGAAATACTGGAAAGATAAAGAGAATAATTTAAAAACTTGCCGTAATAAAGGAAATAATTAATGATTATCTTTTCCCTATGTCAATGAATCTGTATTTAAACAGGCCTGTGAACAATTAATAAAATTCTTTCTATATTTAAAAGTGAAATCAACTCTCTGGACCTTATGGTATTTATGCTAAATTGTTAAAAAGATTATACATTTGATATGATAAATGCTATCCCATTAAATGATGAAAATGAAGATAAGGATTCTATAAGTCCCATTTTTAAAAAAGGTGATGAACAAGATTACAGGGGTTCTTGTAATCTTGCCCATCACCTTATCATTATTAAGAAAGATTTTTTTTAAATATTCTTTACAATAGAGTTATTACATGTTGAAAATATTATGTTTCAGTGTGAAGTTCTTAAAAGAACAACAATTACTACCCAATGCATGCTTTGAAGTAGATACTAGAAAAAGCAATTGAATGCTATATGAACTTTTGGAATTTTAAAATTGTATGTAAGAACACTAATCACAAAAACTTTTTCAAATCAAAGAAAGAATTTAAATTGCTAAGCTATTAAATCTAACAGTTCCTCTCTTGCAAGTGTGAAGTGATGAAGTTAGGTTTTATAATGATCTCTCTGAAGTAATAAATGAGTTCAGAAAATAAATGAGTTTCAAGCGCAAAATATTAAGAAAACTAACTATGGAAATTAATATTTGATTCTCATCTCTATAGTAAACTTAAACAGTCCAATATAATGATAATGAAAAGCTATAGAATATCATGGTTAAGTCACACTTATTTTGTAGAGATGCAAATCCTGCTAAAGAGCTCATTTTTGCTATGCGAAATAGACAAAAAAAGATAATCAACAAATTATATGGCTTAATAGTTTGAAAAATATCCAAGCATTTTGCTTAAAAAAACTGGAGATTTCTTGCTCTAGATGAATTCAGATTGGGCTGCTAATACTAACAGCCTTGACATTGAATAGTGCTTCGACAAGAGAGAATAATTAAACAACATCGTTTTGTTTTAACTTCTTAGTTAAAATAATAATAATTTTCCTTTTATAGATTTAGGAATGTTAGTATGGTAGTATGGTTCTAACAGACACCATTGAAGTAGATATTGTTTTCAATGCAAACATAATCATTTGCAAGCAAGTAATATCTTCAGATATCAACCATCCTTCAACCTTTTTTTTTTAAAAAAATGATTTTAAAAAATTATTATTACTTTTAATATTTTTAAACATTAAATTTTCTATGTTTAATTGTGAAATCATATACATTTAAACCAAGATAAGTATGAGAAGTAATAATCATGAAGTAAAATAAAATTAATGTATGTTCCTTTGTTTTGTACCCTATTCATTGATCTAGAAAGAATAAGCCTAGCTGATGTTTGGTGTTCCACCTTCAGTTTTGTAATTTTGTTCATTTAAAATAGTTCTTTTAAATTAGTTTGGAATGCACTTATAATTGTAGATCCCAGAAAAAATTCCCTTTTGCAATAAGTTATTGTAATCTGGCAAAAGAAACAAAAAAAAGGGGAAAAAATCTTTAAGAAATCCAATTTTTTTATGATTGAAATATTGAGCAAAGCATGTAGGAAAATGGTTGGTTGGTTGAGTTTTATGGCACAAGGTCCATGAATGGACATACTGCAGCATGCAGCTAAACACCTGATGATATATTGATTGAGTTTTAAAGTGTTATCATACCAATGCTATCTATTGTTGTTCTTTGAACATAGTTGTGGTTTCTTTTGTAGTTAACTATTTATTTTTCTGTTAGTTATTTCTGTTATTAAATATAGATGTGCATTATTTTCTTGTAATTATCTTTAAAGCACATGTTCTTATTATATTGACATGTTTACTTCTGCATTTCTTAACTGACTCAGTTTCTCAGAATATTTTATGAATCTTCGAAAAGTGTTCCCTCCTCAAAACTAGTTGTACTTTTTTGTTCATTACTTACTTCCCTTGAACTCATCAAAAATTGTTGGTTATTTCTTCGTTCTCTATGGGAAAATTTCTTACCCCCCAAAAACTGTCACAGCGGAGAATTTGGTAAGGGGATGTCACTCTTTCCACTTTACTACTGTATGTAGGGTTATATATATTTAGTAGGTTACTAGAATAAATTGTACATCCAAATAAAAGTGCATAAAAATAAAAAATATATCTCACATTTTTTTGTATTATTAAGTAAAAATAATAAATATTTATAGTGTAATTTAAAATAAAGAAATTTTTCAGTGTTTTCATGTTAACTGTGTGAATAATGTGAAGTACAAAGGATAACAATTAAATCATTGTTATGGACTTTTTATGCTTTGTTTGATTACTAAACATAATTTTTTTTCTTATTTAAAGCTGTTAAGGCAGAAATTTATTGCTAAATTACTTTTTCTCAACTCGAAACTGGTCAATCTTAGATAAAATATCACTTCTCATATATTTTGGGGAAAAATGTGCAAGAAAATTAATTTTATTGGTTAATCTGTGTTATCTAATTTCAGTGCATTTACTAAGTAGTTTAAACTTTTATGGTTAATGCATTCCAACTTAAATAGAAGATTTGTTTATATGAGTTTATTACTTGAATTAGTTTTTGCATTTTCCTAGCGTATGTGAACTGATATTTAGATATAACTAAAAATAAAAAGTAAAATAATCTTTATTACTTAATTTGCAGAAGTGCAAAAGAGAAATGATAAAATTATAAAGAGTTACTTTCTTTTTGTGTGTGGACTTGTGATTCAACTCCCTTAAAATAATATTTAACAACGTACTAAGACTTCATTTTTTCATTATAAAAATGCTTTTATTCATAACATAATAATACTACGAATATAAAACGTTTATAAAGTCTCAAATTCAAAGGATTTTTATTGATCTAAACTTCCTCACTGTTCTCAAAAGAAAATGTATTCGGGTTTGAAAGTTTTTTTTAATTGAAAATAAAAAATTATCAGTTTTGTATTGTAAAATTGAAGCAGTGAAAATTTTATATCATTTTTTGAACGTATTTATTTTTAGTAATTATTCACTGTAACATCAAAAGACTAAGAAAAATTTTCATTTCTTGAATGTCAGTGGTATACTACTGATGTGATCTTGAATTTCGGGTAAGAGTATTCCCTTGTAAATAATTTGCAGCATAAATATTTATTTCCTCCTTAATCATTTCAATTAGAGTGTCATTCATAAATAATTAAAAAAATTTCAACAAATCCTGTAGATCAGGAGCTGGTACTTCCATTCCAGGAGAAACCGTGAATCAAAAACATTGTGGGGCTGGAGTTTCGTTATTCATGGAATAATATTGTCTGACAAAATTAACATCATCATGGTCAGATTCTTCTAACTCGGAGAAAAATACATCAAACGTTGTTAAAAGAGGAACTTTATCTTCATTGTCACTAGCCATTTTTTTAAAAATGTTTCTTAAAACGTAAATGGAGAAGAAAAAAAAAAAAGAACAGTTTTAAATATTTCACTTATCAATATCAAAATTCATTCTTTTTGAGACTTGAAATTCATTCAAGAGAAGAAAACATACTTCTAAAATAGAATATCGTAATGAATCAGGATAAGAAACCAGTTTCTCATTCAACTAGAACAAACGAACACCCCTTTCATTCCTTCCGTAACTAACTGGAAACATCTCTACTCATACAGGAAGTCACACGTGTGATGAGTTACCTTCCTTTTAATGGATTCCTGATGTATATAATACTAATTGAAATAGTACCATTGAAAATTTATAAAAATTGTAGAGAAATTAAATTTAATACCTCATCCTTTAATATATTCAACTTTATATGATCATTAATTTCTCAATATTTTCAAGAGATCAATGGGTAGTGAATTAGTGAAAAATATTGGAAGAGCTTTCTATAACTTCTGTTGCACAATAAAATAATATAATATTATCAATATGATTGAAACAAATCAATACAAAACAAGTTTTTTTTTATATCAAATCATAAAAGCTTGTAGAAATCCTAATTGTATAAAAATTATAAACTTTATAAGCATTTTACTTATACATAAGTAAAGTAGAATTTTGAAAAGAGAATTTTATAAGAACAATTTATTTTAAATATTTAAAAATTCTGAATACGGGAAAACTACAAAAGTTAATCAATCAAATTTAATTTCCTTAACTACATGTTATCCACATTATATTTTTTTGAAATAAAATTAAAAAGTTAAATTTTATTTTAATTTTTCTGATTGTGTGCAATATTTTTGTTAATACTAATAAAATACTTATAACTTTGCAGATAAATATTATGTCTGAAAATTTCTATTCATTTTTATCTTTTGTAAAAATTATCTCGATATGTTTTTAAAATACAAAGATATTTTTATAGATAAAATACAAGAACTTATTTGTACATTTTAAACTTTTTTGAGATAGAACGAGCTTACAAAAATTTATTTTCAAAGTGTTGAAATAGCATTAACATTCCACATGCTGAATTTTAGAAATTTATATATCAAGAATTAAAGTCGAAAAAATTATGGAAATAGGAAAAGTAATGATTTTTTAAATTTATAAGATATATTTTTAAAGACTTGAAAATTTAAAAAGTTGTATAGTTGTTGTAAGCATCTATTTTCTATTCTTCAATATATTAAATAATAGTTAAAAAAAATTTAATGTGTTTTAAATTATTTAAATTTTATTTAAGTCGGAAAAGTTGTTTTTGAATGAAACGATTTTTACTTTTTTGTTAGAAATTTAAAGTATGCCCGCAATTCTAAACTAATCGGTATTATAAACTTTATTGATATTATTCAATATATTGAAAGAATTTTCAATATTAAATTTGTTAGTCTTCACATAACTAATATATGCCCAGACTTTGTTGCTATTTTTTAATATTTATTTTTACTAATACAAATATTATATTTTTGCAAAAAATTGCTTATAATTTAAATATTCTAATATCTTATTTTATATTAAATAAGAAATATTTTGCAAGTTTATATTCATATATATTTTTAGAAAAATATGAAATAATTATTGCAGAATTTGAACAACCAATTAAGCTATTTAGAAGCTTGTATTTCATTTGGAAATAAATTTTATTTTTGTAATTTCTACAATTAATTTCCCTTTTTTTTTTAAATCAAATTTAACATTTTTGTGCTATATGAATCTTGGTATAATTAATATAGATTGAGAAAAGAAAACAAAGCTTAAATATTTCATGATTTCTGGTAATATTTTTAACTTACTATTTCATTCAGATGTTTCTGCCTCAGTGAATGTTCTTTGTTTGTATAACTTTGATTCTTAAGAAAATAATTTGCTTGAAATATGTAATACATGATCTGTAGTATATGTAATTCTGATTATTACTTTTTAGATTTTAAGGACACAGTCGATCGTATATCGAATACACAATTTTATTTTTAAACTATAAATATGACAGATTAATTTTTTGTTCAAACAAGAATAGTTAGGAAGATTTGAAACCATATTGCAACAAGAATTTCTGTAGTTAAGATTATTAAATTTAAAAATCTCTTTTTGTATCTAATATTGATCATTTTAATGATAATTATTTGTTGAACAAACATATTAGTAATTTGTTTGTTTAAAAATAATTTTATTATAAAATAATTACTTAAATGTTTTATAAAAAAATAATTACTTTCTGTAAGTTTAAAGTTTAATTCTTTATTGTGATTTCAACTAATCATTATTAAACAAATTGAAAAGAATACCTTTTGAAGAGTATAAAACTATTTTAGACGTAAAAATGTTTATCAATATTTAAATATTAAATAAAATTCACTGAATTTTTTGAAGAATAATTTACTGCTTAAAAAATTATTGTATCATAAATTTAATTTGCTTTGAATATATTATAAATTTTTATTATATTCATTTCCCAAAATATTATCTTTACCTCATATAAAAAAACTATATGAAATTTACACAAAAAATTAAAATGTCTTTCAAATCAGAATAGAGATAAAATCAGAAATATCGTAATTTCATTTGTTTATTTTTTATAAGTGAAAATTTTTTCATCATATAATATGTAAAAAAATATTACTAATTAATATTGATATATAGTGTAACAATTAATATTTTTGGTATATTTTAGTTTCAATATTATGTATCTTTCGAAAGAAATTACAGTCAAAACATGAGTATAATATTCTTGGCTTAAACTCAAGTGACCATCTTGCTACTACCATCACACTACATCATATTCTTTAAAATGATACTTTTATTTTATGAACAATATATCAAATACATATTAAAAGAAATTAAAGTAATAATGAACTAAAATGTAACATGCAGTAAACTTATTCCGTAAGTTTACAAAAATAAAACTATAAATCAAATGAATTTGAGTGAATATAACTTAAGACAATATTATTAATTATTCTAAATCCATCAATTTTACTAATAAATGCAAGAGCTCTTTCATTGGGAATTAAATATATAATTAACATTTATGAAATTTATTTTCTTATCTCAATCATAACTAGTTTATAAAATGCCATTAAAAAAAAAAAAAAAAAAAAAAAAAAAACGAAATAAATTAACTAAAATGTAAGTAATTAAGAAAAGAAGGAAAATGGACAAAATAGATTTAAGAAAGGAAGCAAGCGTTAACAGAAACAAATTAAAAAATATATAGAAATATAAAATCTTTGTCCTAATCAAATCACCTAACTTAATTATATTTAAGACTAAAATTTAAAAAAAGATATTTATTATACAAAATTGCATTTCATTTGTAAAATGGTAAATATTAAATTTTAGAGTAAAATAATTTTGAACATTAAGTTTCATAATTACTTTGTTTAACAAAATACAAATTTATTAAAATTAAATTAAACTTTTAATTTAGAAGATTGTCTTTTTTATCATATTATTGTATTATTTTCTTTATTATTACATCTAATTAAGTAATAAAATATATGTAACTGTCAATTGTTGGAGCTTATAATATATTAATATAAAATGAAACGAAGTACAAGTTAATATTTTAATACAGTTTTTCTTTAATTTTGCAGCTATAATAGTACTTCAGATACTAATGGAGAGCTTCATAATTTTGAAATTAATGAACAGCCTAGGTAAGTGCTAATTAATAATTTAATAAAAAAATGTTTTATTTCAAATACTAAGAATGAATAAAAATTAACAATATTAGCATACATTATTTATTTTAACTTAATAAAAGTACAGTGAAATATTTGGAAAAGTATTTAAATATTGTGCTTGTTGATACAGTTTTTTTCTCACTCACAAATATATTTCATTACTATTTGTTATTTTCAATTGTTTATTGTTGTTGCTTATTACTAATATTTTGACTTTTTATTTTTTAATGATTGGTGTACTCATTTAGTATTGAAATTTATATAAAATTATAGTAAGTTGTGCAATAAATACTCAAAAAAATTTTTGTGGAATATATTTTAAAAAGAGTTTCCAAGGCTTGATTATTATTATTTACTACTGTTGTTAAACTTTAGCTTAAATGACACTTCTTAGAAGGAAAATTAATTTCCTTATTATTTAATTACTGTATTTCTAGAAATGGTACTTTTAGAAACACCACACTGTTACATTTACATTTTAAGAATATCAGTGTTGTAGATTTTAAAAACTGATAAAAATTAAAATTTGACAAAAAAAAAAAAAAAAAAAAAAAAAAAAAATTAGTATTTTTTTTTATTTATTTATTTATTTTTTTTTTCAAAAATTTTTCATCTCTTTTTCTGTCAATCCTAGATGATTGATAACAAATCACTTAGGTTTGGAAAAATAATTATTTGAACAATTATTATAACTCAAATTTTTTCATTGAATATGTTTCAAAGCAAATTTTTTTCTGTTTTTAGCAAGATTATAATCCTCTAAACAGAATTTTATTTATTTGCTTGTAAGAAAAATCGAATGAAAGTTTAATAAATAGAAGTCAAAATATGTGTTTGAACATTTTTGTTAGAATATTGTGTGAATTGTGATCTCTGTTCCTCAATTTATGAAAGTTTATTTATTTACTTACTAATCCTTATTAAAATTATAATAAATCATTGATGTGATAATTTCCTTTTTCTAGGTTGTACACAGCAATATATTTTTAGTCTAAGATATTCTAAAGTAAATAAATTTTCTTAGATCATTTGTAGCATTCATACATCTTAAACAATAATTGTTTTAGAATCAAATTGTTGTTTTATAAATAATAATAAAAATGTGATGTGTAATGTGTGGCATATACAAGTTTACTTTTGTATTCTAAAGAAAATTAGTCATTTAGTTTAGAATTTGTATCAAGCATTATCACTGTTCACAACATATTGGGAAAAGTAATTTCAATTCTATTTTAAAGAAAAAATATAAATAATATACTAATAAAAGTAGAAATTGTTTTAACTACATTTCTAGTTTAATGATACCATGGAAAATATTACAACAGAATTTTCAATTATAAAATTACACGTTGCAAATGTAAAACTAAAAGGCATCATTTAAAATGTTATGACTGTGCTTGTTTTTTGCAATTAAGTTTCTATGTAGCAACTCTCATAGCCTTTAGTCATTTACTTCAATCAATGCAATCAGATATTAAAATAGTCCTAATCTTCTGAGCTAATAATAAAATTAAGTTAAATTTCAAATTCATGGCTTCATCAATATAAGCAAACATTCACAACATTAAAATATATATAATTTTATATTTCTAGTATAATAATGCATAATCTTACTAAGTATTACCCACTAGATTCGTAATACCATGAAAAACTTATTAACCCCTTATTTTTTTTATCCTAAGGATAAATCTAGTTCAGTTAACACTAGCAGTTTATTAGAAAATAGACAAATATGATTTATTTAAATGATTTTCATAAAAATATATTGATACTTCTTTTTGTTTTTATAATAATTAAATTATATCTTTAATAGAATATAACTAACATTTAAAATGATGTAATAGGTTAAATATGTGCAAGCTAACTAATTTATCACATCCCTTTTAAAGTAATTTCAGAGTAGTTTTATCTGAGAATGTGAGATAAAATTTTATTCCATAGCAAAAAGTTTAAAATTTAAGAATTGAAATCTAAAAAGAATGCAGAGCTTGCCTTTTTTGTACTTCTAAAAATGATATTAATTATTAAGCAAATCAAATGAATGAAAATAGTTAAGAAAAACTAGAACACAGTAATCATTATAGTTTAAATTATTTGCCAATATAACTCTCCAACTAAAAGTTGTTGCTAAAATTTGATGCTTTTATGCTGTTTTTACTAAAATATCCTTTATGAAACTGTTTCATAATTTTAATTTTTAATTTAATACATTTTAGACGCTTATCACTTGCTTCTAGTAGTAGAAATCAAGAGCAAAATGATGAGGCTGATGCAGGTATAATTCATCTAACATTTGTCATCCAGTCTGTTATTGGTTTTAAAATGTAAATTGCTTTTTTTTCATTATATATGTATTGCTGCTTTAATTTTTCAGAAAATTTGAGCAATAGAAGTAGAGAAATCCAAAATCATATTGATGATTTAAACGAAAATGCTGCACGACAGCAGGTACAGAGTAACATTAGTTGATTACTGGTAAACAAATTACACATATTAGATTAAGATAAGAAAATATATATTCACAAATGCATGTTGTACCTAACTAATTGCTTATTCCTAGAATATGCATTAAAAATTAAAAAATATAGTGTCATAACTAAAAAAATTTCTCCTGGTTTTAAAAAAAATATTTGGAATTTATATATAGTTTTATTTTAATTAAGTTACAAATTATTTTAATATGAAAAATATTTACGACTAAGCTATTAAATCTAAGATAATAAAAGGGGATATTTTAAAATTTGAGGAGGTGAATTTTTTTCTGATTAAATACTTATGAATAAGAACAATTATTCAGGATTAGTTACTATTTATGCTGACTATAACTTATTTTTATCCAAATAAATATTTTCAATTAAAGGGTAATCAAACTCAGTTTTCGCTCTTGTGATTATGTTTGGGAGTAAATGCTTTTTAAACCTGCAACAATGAGAATGTCTCAAAACTTAGTACATACAACATTGTATTTCAAGAAAAGTGGAGTTGCTGGTCACAAAAAGTTTTTTAAATGTGGTTTGGGAGATTTTCTGACCTTTTTATATCTGGTTACTTTTTGAATATTTAATAGAGTCATGTGGTACATTGCTGATTTTTGTAGACTTTATTGAATCAAATCAATGGAATCTATGTAAGAACAATTAAATATAAATAAAACAAATGTGTTTTCAATTAACTTGTGAGGATTGTGATACCAAAATGAAGATTGTTCAAATGTTTTAATATAGATCTTTATTTTGTAATTTATAATTTCATAAACTAATCTGCAACAAGTGGGAACCAAAAATGATGTGTGGTTTAAGGAAATAAAATTCATTCAATAATATATTGATCTTCAAAGCAAGATATCAAATAAGTTAAAAGACAAATTATAGATTGTTATTCATGCATTAAAAATTTTCTTACCAATAGTCTTAAAAAATTAATTTCTTGTTGACAGATTACTTATTGACAGATTCTAAATAGAAATTTCAAAATTTTTGTGAACAATTAATAATTTTTTAAATTTTTATAGTAATATTTTATTTCTTGTTTTAGAAGTTTTTTTCTTGTTTTCTATTCATTAGAACTTTATGGAGTTTAAACAATTACACATTGAATAATTGATTTTTAATCTCTTTATATGTATAAATATAACAAAATAATTTGCAAGTAAAAATTACCGAGTTGTATAATTTAATTCTACAGTGAAAAAGTAAATAATATTTTATCTCATACTTTAGTGTGAACAAATACTGAAATAAAGAATATAATAAAACAGGGTGTTAAGAAAAAAGTTTTTTTTTTTCACTTTACATTGTAATCCTTATAATAATATAGATTTACATTAATCATATCAAAACCCATTTGAGAGTATTTTTTAAACTTATTGTAATTGTCAGTTTACTGTACTCCATTTTTATTAACAAAATTAAATTGTGCAGCACATTTATACATAAAAATATTTATTTTTTTAAATACGATTATAAATTAAACATGCAAACTTTTTTTCTTACTTGTAATTTCCCAAGAACTGAAAACATTAATTTCAACACATTATATCCCCTGAAATGATGCATTAAGTTAATTTTGATCAAGCAAAATATGACAAAGATATGCAAGTATTAATATTAGATTTTAGTTTTGAGATTCTTTACTTAGCTAAACTTTTAGATAGCAAATTTTGGTATATTAATATTTAAAATACTACTCAGCAATATTTTAAAATTGATTCTAGTTTTTTTTTTATAATTATAAATAAAATCACTATATAAAGTAAATATTAAGTATAGAATGTGTTATCAATGATTTGTGTTTATATTTTAATTATAAATTTTATTTTATAATAATAAAGTTTATTTATCTTGATTTGCATGCACTTCCTCAGGATTAGTGGATTTAATAAAATGGTAATATATTTTTATTCAACAATGAATCATTAGTATTAAATATCAAGCAAAATTAAGCTATTATGATTTTTTATTACTATATATTTCTTGAACTAGGCATTACATTTTTAAAAATAATTATGTCATTTTTCTAGTTGCGAAGAGCACCTTTAGCAGTTATTGAAGAATTGAATTCATCTGATGAGTCTTATTTAAATCAAAGCAATTATTCATCTAGAAGAAGTTAGTAGAAAGAACATAGGATATGAAATGCTTTTTAACAATTATATTTGAAATTTTTTATTGAAAATGATTAACTTATTTAAAAACGAATCTCATGAGCATGAATCTCTTAATAAATATGACTATAATTAAATAGATATCAAATATATTTTCCAAGAATTATAAGTCATTTCACATTTTTCAGAAAAAGAAAAACTATTTTATTATTATTTTTTTTGTTTGTATAATATCCTTGGAAGTTTTCAATATTGTATTGAGGGATATTATTTGTCTCTTAACAGGGGTGTATTTTAATGTAAGTGACTTAATATATTATTTCCTATAAATTAATTATTGTTGAACTATTTTAGCTTTTTGTAAAAATCTACTGTAATGTTCTATATTTTAAATATATTTATACGAGTAGAATGCAATTAAAATATGCTTAGATTTATTGTGATTATAAGAGAATATAAGTGTGTTCTTTCATTCTTGTAATCATAATAAATGCAGATATTTCTAAATAATAATGCTTGTTAATTTTCTCTTTTTTAAAGACATTTGTTTGTAAATAATATGTCTATATATTTTGTACAGGTTATTTTTATTGATGTCTGTATAACTCTGTTAAGAAACTGAAAATATAGAAAAAGTGCTTTTCTTATTTTATGGGAAATTTAATTCAATATTAAAAATAATATATTAATAAATGAGTAAAATTAATACATATTTGGTTTAGTTTTTAATTTAACTTTGAATCAGCCATATTATAACTCTGGTAATGGTCAAATTAAAGATTCTTTTATTCTTATTATCACTGATTTATATATATAAATATATATTTTACTAGTCCTGTTCATAGAATGTCTTAGAAAGCTCATTTTTTCAATTAGATTTATAAGCTTCACTTAAAACAATTAAAATGAATGTCTCCATATAAATTCGAAATTTTTGAATATAGAATGAAGGTAATTGTATCTAAAATAACTGAAGATGAATGTGAATGATGAAACTTTTCAGGGAAATTTTTTACAAGATTGTGTTCATTTTAATATTGTATATGTACAAGTCATTTTTTTCAAAAGAGAAAGACTGATTTTTTGTATTTTAGAATGTTTAATTTTTGTTTTGGAAACATGCATTTGTATGAATGAGTTTTTCATTTTGTAAAAATATACTTCTATATTTACATTTGTTTTGCTTTTAATATATTCAAATTATTCCTTTATTTCTGTTTTTATAAAAATAAATCTCACCCAAAATATTCCTTCTAATTTTATTTTAGTGTTTATGAAGACAAAAACTATTTTGTTTATAGAGAAACCATGAAATGGTGCACAAACACTTAGTGTTTTCGAATATTTCTTTATTTAACGATCTCATCGAGGATATGCTTACTAAAAGACAGCTGTATTACTTTAAACATTAAATTGTGCAATTATGAAGAATGGCATAGAATTTAATGAGATGCTTGTTAAAATTTAAAAATAAGCAAAAATATTTTAAGAAATGTTTTGCAAAATTAATAAAATTTAGCACAAAGATGAAATAATAAATGTATAACACTTTATTGAAGTTCTGCAAAAGAAATCTACATACATAAGGTATTACATTTTCTGTCTTTATATCTTAAATTTTTAATTAGTAAATTGTTTAGAATCATTAAAAGAACAAAATTTTTATACTGTTTTTCTTTGTTTATGTAGGAAAACAATATAATCATCAATCTTTTTTGCAAATAAAATATTTTAGTTAAATTTTAGTATAATTCATAGTCAATCTTTAACAACACAGAGTACATACAAATAATCTAAAACTAATCGTATAATGAACTATACAAAATTATACAAAAATATATTTAAAAAAATGATTCACATTCGGCTGTTAGAAAAAATCCTAGCCATATAAGGATTAAAAAACATATTTGTTGGATCCAACTTGTGACGTATTGAGCACCATTTTCCAAAATATGGATACATCAGCCTAAACATTTCCGCAGTCACTGAATGAGCCTGCATGCATTATAAAAACAATTAAGATAATGAAAATCATCTTCACATTTAAAAATAATGCTAAAATCTTTGTGAATATAAAGGATTAAAAATTGATCTCAATATAAAAACGTTTATTAGAAATAACATTGTTTAAAAGAATTTTTATTCTTTGTATAGAATATTATCTAGGTAATTTTTTTTCAAAGAGAATTAGACAATGAATAAATAAAATATCAGTATAATTGTATAAAAATATGTATTATTTTAAAGGAACAGAAAACAAATTCATTAGTAAATTTCTAATATTTTTACATCAATCATAATATTTACTTAAAACTTATATTAATTTCTTATCCCCTTAGTAGCAAAAAAATTATAAATATATATTTCATTATTTTAGAATGACATATTAAAATAGAATTTAAAAATCACTACATTCCATTGTGAATGCTGATTTTCACTCAAAATTTTCATACATTTTGAGAAGCATAAATATTTTACTGATATAATTCCAACTATCCTGAACTAAATTTTTATAGTTGGCTATTTTTAATAATATAATCACAGTAAATCCTATTGCTTTGTAATTATATTTTATGGTATAATGTTATTCATTCATATCATTAACACTCTGTTATGCGTGTGTGATCTCTCTGATACAAGATTTGTAAAAATTTTGGTTTTCTACCGAAAATAGGAATTCATGACTTTGACCTTCACAGTATCTGCCCTTCCGGTTACCTACTACTCAGGAATGCAGTTGGCCTTTGAGTGTGAAGGAGAAAAGATTACATTTTTTGGAGTTTATTCGAAACTCTGCATTCGTCAGATGCACGCGCCCGACTACGGTTGTTCTTATGATGAGTTTGAAGCGATACTTAGATTTGAATAATCTGCAAGATTTAGAAAACGTACAGAAAATTTTATTTAGTGATGGAGAAGAATTAAATGAAGTAGACTTAGATGAAACTGAGGATGAAGAAGATATGTTAGAAAAGGGTTAGCTTCCTTCAGACACTGAAAGTGATTTTAGTGTTTCATAAACTGAAGACGATTTTGATTCTGAAGGTGATAATTTTATCGGTAAGGATAAATCAACAAGATGGGCAAAATCAATGGGTCGTAAAAATGCTAAATGAAGGGCATATAATAATATAACTAAATTACCTGGCATAATAGGTCCTGCAAAAAAAGTAAGAACTATATACGATTCATGAAACTGTTTTTTTACAGATGAAATACTCGACATAATTGTCATTAATAAGAATAAGTTTATTTGTTCAGTTAGAGATAACTTTAGTCCAGAAAGAGACACACGAGACACAGATATAATTGAAATTAAAGCTTTCATTTGGTCTGTTATATTTAGCAGGTCTCTTACAAAGTAATAGACAAATTTGATAAGAAATGTGGTCCACAGAAGGAATGGGAGTAGAAATGTTTAAGACAGTAATGTCCATAAAGCATTTTAAATTTATGCTTCGATGCTGCAGATTTGATGACAAAGAAACAAGAGATAGAGGAAGAAATTAGACAAACTAGCCCAAGTAAGAGAGATTTTTGAAATATTTGTTGAAAACTGCAAAAGGAATTATTGCATGGGGCAAAACGTAACTATTGATGTAAAGTTAGAAGGCTTTAGAGGAAAGTGCCCTTTCCTTCAGTATATACCGACAAAGCCCTGTAAATATGGAATAAAAATATTTGCCATATTTTCCATGGTTGACGCAAAAGTGTTATATACATCAAATTTAGAAATATATGCCGGAAAACAGCCAGAAGGTCCATATAATGTAAGCAATGCAGCTTCAGATGTCGTTCTTAGGATAGTAAGACCAATTTTCAACAGCGGGAGAAACATTACAGCTGATAATTGGTTCACATCGATTGACCTAATAAAAAAATTTAAACAGAAAAAACTTTTATACGTAGGTACTCTAAGAAAGAAATACCTCCTAACTTTGTAAAAACAAAAGGTCAAGAAGTTCATCCAAGTCTCTTTTGTTTTTCTGAAACTTGCACTTTGGTGTCATACATCTCAAAGAATAAAAAAAAAAATGTTTACTTGCATCGAGTATGCATACGGACGACTCCATTGATTGTGAAACGGGAGACGAAAAGAAAACCTGAAATAATTACTTTTTATAACGACACGAAGTTTGGAGTGGATGCTCTTGATAAAATGTGTGGGACATATAATTGTGCCTGCCTGTAGCACCAGAAGATGGCCTTCTTCATATTTTATTCTATGCTGAATATTTCAGCAATAAATGGAATAGTTGTTTTTTTAGGCAATCAAAATTCAGTAAAAAACAGAAGAGAGTATTTAAGGGGATTAGTGAAACAGCTAACAAATGAAGAAATCACTAGACGCCTCACAAAAACTAATTTATCAAGAGATTTACAGAGGAAGCTGGAAAATTACAAACCGTCTCCAGAACATAAAAAATGCAGTAAAATCTTCAGATGTTCTAAATAAGATGAAACGATGTTCTACATGCTACAGAATCAAGAAAAGCAGAATGACACAATATTCTTGCTCAAAATGTAACGAATATTTTTGTTTGGAACATGCCGTTATGATGTGTAAAAAAAACTCTGAAGAACAGCCTCAATTAGATTGTGATTCTGATGAATAAATAAATGTATATTTCATTTTTTTTTACAAAATTTTCTGTATTCCCTAAACTCTGTAATTTGCATTTCATTAAAAATAAAAAAAAAGAAAGAAAAGTTCCAGAAAGATTCTGGGAACTAAAAAGAAAAAGAACACTGTTAAAATCATGTAAAACATTTTGTATTATTAAAATGCTATATGCATCTCTCAGATGCAGCACGCTCGACGGAGTGTTAAAGATTATTTCTCTTGGGGGGGGGGGAAACCTGATATACAAATTTATTTCTTAAATGACAAATAAGAAAGAACTCTTCTTAAATGACAAAAAGAACTCTTTTAAAAATATAAACTGTAAAAAAAATCTAACCATCGACTGATAAATTATTTTAATTAATTTTTAAATTATTGCTTTAAATGAAGAAAAATTTTCCATTTGATTCATCACACACACAAATATTTACATAATATTTATATACTTTGGGACATAAATCAATGGAATAATTTGGTCAACAAAGCTCTCAATCATATAGGACAAGTTGGGTTTTTGGTATTGCATATTATCTCAATTGCTTGACTGTTGTAATGGGAATCAACACTATTGAAAGTTTCTTTTAATAAATTTTTTCTAATCCATCTTTTCCTCCCAAATAGTTGATGCACAGAAGATTTTTCAATTATTTATAAATTTGAAAATTTAAGTTATGTTGTTGCTTTTAAAGCAATGTTAGATATTTTTAAGACCAGGATCCCAATAAAAAGAAGAATCATTTTTTGAGAACTTCAGTTTTGAAAAAATTTATAGACTTTTTTAAAGTTTGGAGCCAAAAATAAAAATTTTTATTTTCTATTTGATCCAAGAAGAAAATTGTTTCGTAAATTTAATTTGAAGTTTTATACTTAATTTTCATTTATATAAAAATAAAACTGCACACATATACAACAAATATTTAAATTAAGATAGTAATTCAAGGGTAGTTTAAATGAAATATTCAACGAACTTACTTTAGCCCAATGTGGTCTACCATCAGCTTCTAACATAATTTTTTCATATGCTGCCCAATACTTTTCATATGGCACATCTTTACCATAGGGTCTATTTAAAAAAAAAAGTAAATTTGAATTTATTATAAAGATATGTCATTCAAAATTAAACACAATTGACATTCATATTTAAAAACAATAAATTTCTTATTTTTGGATTGTCAAGCATTTCTCATTTCTATTAATAAGAAACTGAAATGGATACAGATGTAAAATTATTATTCAGTTATTAGTTTTAACAGGAAAACATATCTTTCAGTATATGTAACTATTTCAACTTGTAAACTGTTCTTTGAGAGTTTAATCGTAAATGTGATTGATGAAATCATTTTACATTTTTCTAATTCAAACTTAGATTACAAACCTTTGTGATTAAAAATTTCTTAAATTTGTAATAATGATAGTGTTGTTTACCCCCCCCCACTCTCATTATAAAGGATGAACATAAGTGTTAAAAAGCATTTTGTAGAAAATGAGGCATAGCTTCTTAAATTTTGGATCGTTCCTGGTAGTGATTTGGGTAAAACTAACAGCTTGACAATTATTCTAGGACATTCAAAGTTCACAAAATTTTTTCAAAAAATACACCTCACTATATGAATATACAGCACAAAAAAGAGAATCTTTGATACTGACTCAAAGCTTATGACCACTAGGGTCACAAAGCTCACTTGCTTCAACATGGACAACCTAAGGCCCTTAAGCTTTCTATTGATTGTAAGCAGATCTTTTAGGTGAATTATCTTTATATTATCATTTGTATAAAAATCTAAGGTTTACAGATTTTTTTATAAACATAATTATAATCATAAGATTGACATTTTCTTAGAAAATGTTTCAAATGAGAAAAATCTATCCCTAGAAAAAAATGCATTGGAAGAAGACAGATTCTGTTATCACCAACAAATTTAAAATTCAAAATCAACTGTTAGCCACACAGTAAAGAAGTGGAAAAGTAGTAAAAGTGACGATCCTGCAAAATAGAGAGCCTCTAGATAACATCTTAGGTATCAACTCAGCATCAAGACATGTTAATTTAACAGAAGTCCGTTGCTGGCAAAGATAAGGAACATTCTGAATATGAAGAAAGATGACCAACAAACACTCACAGTGAGTAAGAACACAAAACATCTGGATGTACTGCATTGTATGCGAAAATTTGCAAAACTGATCAGAGGAACACTAGGAAGATCCAAATGAAATCAACTAAGAAATATGAATCCTATAAACGGAAAATTGTTGTTTTGAGTGATGAATTTAAATTTGTTTTGTTTGTGTGTGATAGTTGAAGTTATATTCAGCACCAGAAAGTAACCATTATTGGTTAACAGGTAATACTTTAATGATTCTTCCATCATGATATTGTCACCTCCTTCAAATATATCAATGGAATTATAAATAAAAACGTTTATAAAAACATTTTGAATATCACAATCTTGTGGATGGACACTTCATTAGGATAATAATCCTAAGCAATTTGAACATCTTTGAAGTATATTGAATAAAAATACATAGATCCACTCTAAAGACTTACTTGATAATTACTTGCCCAGATGATGTGCTACAGTTCTTTAGGAAAAAGTATATTAAACTAAATATGTAATATTGCTATATTTTATAATATTGAGATGATTAATTTTAGTAGAAAAACTTATCTCAAAACATTTGCTTTATAATTAGTGTTTGCTAAAATAATGAATAATTTTTTTAAATTTTGAAATAATTTATGCATATATTTCAATTGTTTTAAGTTAAATTTTGTTGAGTTCTAAAAGATACAAATTAGAATTATACTTTTTAAAGACAACTTGATTACACAAAAACACATTGTCTCAAAACCTATGAGTCACTATTTTTAATCTTAAACAACTCAATTTTTTTAATATTAAAAATAAAATAATAAAACAGATATTAAACTAACCTGTACATAAGAATATTAATATAACATGTATCTCTACCATGTGCTGGACTTAAAAATATATTGTCTGCTTTAGTAAATCTGACTTCTATTGGAAAATGTACATAAAAATCAGGTGTTGATTCCATCCATTCTCTTAATTGCCACAGAACTACACCAGTTTTCTCTCTAAAATAAAAATCAAAAATGTCAAAAACTGTTTAAATAAAATAATGTGTCTTTTGTACTCATGCATTGTATATGATCATGTTTTAAATAAAACTGGGGTATAGAAAGATATTTATATAACTCTTACTTACACTGGAATAGCCCATTCATTGACATATTGTTTGAATAGACATTCAAAATTAAATATTCTGTAGCTCCTATCAATTTTCCTAGTATACACTGAAAAAGTTGTATAGTAGAAGAATCTATTTATATATGGCACTATACGAGGAAAGAAAGTACTGAAAAGAAAGAATAATTATTAGATATAAGATCGATTTTAAATTATGAAAACATTCATAATTATTGCAAGTCTGCAAAATTATTAAAAGAGTATTTAAAAAAGTAATCAAATATTTCTATTCAAAACAATATAAATCGCTACATACAAAAAATAATACAAACTAAAGTGCAGTTAAAATTCAAAGAATTAAATCTTTAAATGGAAATTCAAATTCGTATCAAATATTAAAAACAATACATAATATAGAAATCATGATTTCATAGCAGTTTCTCTAGTTGCGTTTGAAGACTATGGAATCAACTTCGGGAAACATATGATAATAACAAGGTGAAATCGTCAATTACTACTATAAAATCCAGTCTTTCTTTTTTTTAAAAATAAATTTTTTAGAAGATTAAAAGTAATTTTATTTCATACCTGAAAAAATTTAAGGGGTTTTGCTCCATGAAGTATATAAATGGTTAAACTCAATTCAGAAAATACAATTGATAATAAGATAAATATTTAATTCATAATTGGATTAAGCAATGTTCTTTAAATTTAAAATCAAGAAATATTCATATTTTGAATGATCAAAAAATTTCTAAATTTTCAGAGATTATTTATATTTTACCCAATCTGTTGGCTAGATTTAATTTACAAGAAAAAACCGAGGACAAAAGTTTCCATTCCTTGAAGAAAACTGATTAAAAAGAATTATTTCTTTTATTTATGAAGGGTAAATTACATTAAAATTTTATATTCATAATATCAAAAAAATTCTTTTAGTATGCTCTAACTGAAGAATATTTTTAAAGAAACATTAGATTTGTTTTATGAGATCAGAATGATTTGTTTTATGCTTGATTTCATACATGTTACATATATATATATGCAATTTAATTAAATGAAATTTACAATAGTATTGGTAAAATAAATAACATTTTGATTGTATTTTGTTAAATGTTGAATAAATATATCAAAGCAAGGATCTTATGCTAAATTTAATAGCAACGAAGTCAGCAAATAAGAATAGTCATTATTAAAGAAAATAATATATTATTAGTCATTATTAAAGAAAATAAATAAGAATAGTCATTATCAAGAAAAATAAAAATAGTCATTATTAAAGGTAAAACAGAAATGTAAAAGTTTACAAGTTACTCCAAAAAAACTTTTTCATTTATTCTTTCAATTCAGTAGTATACTTCTAAAGTTAAAATTTATTCACAAAATCATAGGACTGATGGACTGAGGAAATAAAAAAAAAAGTCCTAAGAACCTTAAAATAAATTGAACTAAAAATCATTTTACTTATCTGTATCAGATTTTTCTTTAAAATTACAGTAGTTAAGCATTTTTTTAAAAAAAATAAACATCACTGTTTTTTAAATGTCTCTACAAAGCTTGTTTTAAGAACAGCTTTGTAGAGTATGGGGCATTCTTATTACATATGGATGGAAAAGATTTTCATTTTCAATGAGATGATGTAGATAATACAATAATCGATATACTTAAAGATTTTTTTTTTTGATGATAAACTATTTATAAAAATCTTTGGCTATTTCCAAATTCTGATTTCAAAGTGTGCTCTTGATTTTCTTCATAGGATACATTTAAATAAGAGCAAGATTATAAAGATAATTAACAAATGATAAGGGATCTAAAAAGCACAAATATTAAATGTATCTGAGAAGTCTCTTGTAACATCTTGATAAGCATATATCAAAATGTTTTTTATTTTTTATATAAAACCCACCTTTTCAGCACTACAAGGGTCAGAAGCGATGGCACCCTATTTAGTGGGGAACAGTGTGAGCGCCTGAAAATAGGGGGGTCTTCATAATTTAAAAGCAGGGATCAAGCAAAAGAATCTCAAAGGTATTATTTCACATGGAGGGAATCGTGATCATGGCATATTTAATACGCCCAATACACCATTAGCGAACATGACAGATATTTGATTGGGGTTAAGTTTCAAACTCACAACTTTTAGATAACAGCCCTCATCAACCAGGACATTTCTAACACGTACAACAAATTTATCTTTTAATTTTTTATGGAGTGTGATAATTTTCTTACTTATCATAAAAGTAATTACTTTTTGCTTAGATTTTACACATAGAATTCTCAAAATGCTAGTACAGATATTTTTGTGACACCCTGTATAAATATATATCAATAATAAATTTTTAATATTAAGCATACAAACTACAAAACTTAGCAAAATATAAGTAACTGAAATTAACACAAGAAAATCTTTAATATAAATTATAAAATTCTTGCTTCAAATTATTCTTTGACTTCCTTTGGGATCTATTCCAAAATAAAAATCTCAAATCTAAAGCTATGGAAAGCTCCCCTGATTCATCCTTGAGGCAGACTTCAGGGGGGGGGGGGCTCTTACCATCAACGCTGATTGTTATTCACGAGGCTCACAAGTGGATGCACCAGATATATCTTTTAATCAGGCTGAAAAATCTATCCAAAGCTTAACAACTGTAACTATGTGCAGACCTCTCTCGATCACCAATGGCAGTTTATAAAGAATTGATTTTAACAGCCCTCTTCTGGTTTATGATTTTTTTAAGAGTCATTAGCTCATGGACTTCCTGCAGCTAGATCATAAGTAAAAGCCAATAAATAAATTTTGCATTAAAACACCTACCTGATATAATAACAAAATTCAAGAAGGTGATATCCAATACCATATTCATATATTGCATTCCATATCCTATTTATCCATGATATTTTCATTGGGGGCTGAAAGAAATTACAAGTTTATGAATATGAAAATATAACAATTTATTTTTATAAGCTTTAATAGACAATTAGAAATCATAATATTTTTATTATTAAAATGAATAAAAAATTTGCAATCACAAACTATTAATTCAACACATTGTAGTAAAATATATAAGTAGCCTTTTCAATTCATACATTTTAGTTTACAATTGAAATTTTGAACAGTAACGATATGATCAATTTATTATTAAGTTCAAAAACTAGTAAAAGGTAAATTAAAAATACACACACACACATATATATATTAGAAGTTAATAAAGTTTTAATGCATTACAATACAGTGTAAAAATATGTAATATTGAACTACAAATTTACTGATTTCCTGTCAGTAGAGAACATTAAATAAAACAGGAAACACATATCTTAACAATTCTTCAATTTTGAACATGTGAAATAAAATTAGATGTGGCATGAAAAATTTGTATATTAGAAGCTCATCATCATGAAATTCAAATAACGGTGAACAGCTAAATCAATTATAATTACCTATAACTAAAGGAGATAGATAACTAATCTTATAAGCAAACAATATTGATAAATTGTAAACAAAATACAAATTGGATAAGAATATTGCAATATAAGATTCTAGGTGAAGTATTTTAAAAACAAATGACAGGACTGACAACAATATAATAGGAAATTTCAACAAAAAAATTGAAAAATGTTCACAAAAGAGAATCAGATTTTCTTTTTTTAGACATTTTGTAAATATTTATGTATAGTAGAAAGAAATTTTGATTTCTGTTTCCACTATAATTACAGATAGTAAATTTATTCGATAAATTCAGTAAAGACAGCATGATTCTCAACTAAGAAAACATTAATAATACTAGACATTCTTATTTAATAAAAAAAAATTATTTTTAATAGTCAACATTTCACTAACAATGGATAAACAGGTGGTTACCAAAATAAGATCAATACCTATCAATATATCAGATACTGATTTTGTATATACAAGCATAATTACTGTAGACATATTCATTGACCATGACTTTCACAATGAGACCAGCACTCTCACTTTGAAGCATCTACAGCTTTATATCATTTTTTCATATTATTAAACCAATATTTTTCGCTAACATTTTTTTTTATTGTTGTATAGGACAAATTTTTTTTTTAAGTGCTTATAATAAAACGGTTAATTTGGTATTTTTCTAAGACTACAATATTACAAAACATGGTCGACAATAACAAAACAATTTCTGGAAAATTTATATTAGAGGCATATATTTTTTTCTCCACCAAAGGGTCCTTTACATATCTTTGCTTTCTTATGATACTAGTAAAAATGAGTGTAATCAGAGGAAATAAGAAAGAAGATTGCATAAATTATTGATACTGGAAGATTAAGAGTCAATAACTCAAGTAGAAATAAAATAAAAATATTTATGTTGAAATAATGACAATTTTATTCAATCTAACAAGTTGATGTATGTCTACTAAATTTGGTTTTCATTGTGAGACCAAATAACAAAAATAAATAAATAAAAGTAAAAGAAAATTCTGGAGTAAATTATTAATCAGACATATATAATAGCCTTCAAATGAAATTAATATTTAGACAATAATAATATTTTGTACACAGATTTTTTGAAATAGTGTAAAAAATTTAAGCTGATTTTTGAATAAATGATAGTTTAAGTTGCTGAAGTTTCCAATCCTCTTTGAAGTTCTATATTTCTTAAAGATTTAAAATTCCTACTTTTGCAAACTAATCTAAGCAATTTAAAATTTGATTATGTAATTTAAAATTAATCACAGAAAATAAAACATAAATAATGATAAGGAAATATAAATATTTGGCTAAATAAATTTATGCAAATTCATAATTTATAACAAATGCATCTAAAATAAATTAATAAAGATAAATCTAAAATTCTATCTCCTACTACTGTTTAATTATTCCCATTTGTTTGTAAAAACTTACCAATTCAGTTCGTATTGAATGAGAAACAACAACACTATCTGTGTAAGGGAACCACATAAATCGAAAATGATCTGAGCCAGACAAATGCACATCTAAATTTTCAATCACCTACAAAAAAAAAAAAAAAAAAAAAAAAAAAAAAAAATTAAAAGCAATTTATTAATTGAAACTTTCAAATTTAAACCATTTTTATTTATAACAAGCAATAAATTAAGAAAGAAAAGAAATAGAGCACTCATATGTTTTCAGAATAGATCAGATTAATATCCAGTATTCAGAACTCTCATTGAAATAACTGAGGCAATTCCCTGCATGTATTATATGTATGCTTATCCTTCATTATAATTAAAATATTTAAGTATATTTTGATGTAAAATATATTTAAAATGCCAAAAATTAAGAAAAAAATCACATCACACAAAAATTGGTAGGCACATGACGTAAAAACCAGGTCTGAAATGAAATCTCAATAACTGCATGGTAAAATATTACTAGTTATCTTATAATTATTCTAAAAATTTACATATTTAGATTGTCAGATTAGATAAGTTATATTTTGCACTGGTTATTTTTTATTAGCTCTATATGCAGGATCCCTGTCATATGTTCATGATGGCTGAAAGTAGTTTTGAAAATTCACATATTTTTTAACACTACATGCTCCTTATTGTTCTGCAGCCTTTCTTTTTCATATTTGATGGCAAAATTTTCCTTTCACACAACTGACAATTTCTAAGGTCTATATGTACAATCTAAAAAAGTTCTTCACAGTTAAGTAAATTATAGAAAAATATTATTTCCAAAAAATTCAGGATTTTATTTTAGAAACATACGTATATTTTCAAAGAAATCACATGAGAAAATGATTTTATTAAAAGTTTCTTGAATGTAAACAGGGCATGAAAACTCATTCAAATTAATTATCACATCCATTCAACAATTGTTATTCAAATTAATCACACAAATTTTATGATGAAATTTATGGAGACATTATGTGACACATGACAGTGTTGATTATTTAAGATATGAAAGTAATGGAAGTGTTGATGCAAGGCAAATATATATAGATTATTTCTGAAATAAACTATGATAATGAAAGCATTATTGGAGATTAGGTTTTTCCATTTGAAGTTTATTCAGTATTGAATATAATAATTTAAATAAACAAATAGAAATACACTATTAAAAGCCTAAAATGAATATGAAAATTAAACAACTCTCTCCTACAGTCAATAACAAGATTTCCATTCAGCTATCTTTTCTAAAAGGAGACACACTTAGAGCTGGGACCATTATAGAGAAAAATATTGATAAATTTAAATTTTCAATTAAACAAAAAGAGTGTGAATTTATAACTATATTCAAACATATATGTTAATATATAAAATAATAATACAAATCAAAACTCAACATTTAAATTAAAACTTCAATTTCAGAACTAATTTTTCTATCAAACATCGAAACCTTTTCTTTCTCTGCAAAAAATTTAAATGTATGAAGATTTCAGATATAATTTTAAATATACATATGAGTGCAAATACAATCATGCACACAAAAACAGTAAATTAGAAATGAAATAATCCAACATTGTAATACTCTTTTAGCAAACTTTTAAATTCATCAATTGTTTCTGCTCTCCCATTAAGACCCAAAATGTTCATGTATTTACAATTATTAATATTTTGTCTAATTTATTCTGGTAAAAACTTAAAGTGACAAAAATATATCTTTTATTAAAGTATAAGCCAGTCATAATTTGTTTTTCAATATGTTAAAGAAATTACATTCAACATATTTATAAAGAATATATAAATGCCTTACCTTATTACCCTAATAATTATTCACTTAATTTGAAGAAAATAGTTATGATTAAATAGTTGTTTTAAATTTTGAAAATACTTATACTTTAAATGTTTCACTTAGAAAGGGATAGCAATCTTTTAGAAATGGCACTATGCATATCTCTTCCAACTTTTTCAACATGCAAAAAATGTGAAGAGGTGAAAAATACTATTCATAAGCTGATTTTAGAAATTTTATACAAATAGCATATTTTCTCATGTTATCTTGAGTAATAGAAATTTTAAAAAAATGATACAATAAATAAAGCAGAACAAAGCAAAAATAAAATTTAAAGAGAATTTAATATCTACATCAGTTTAAAACTAACTGCTGAAAGTTACACCGTTTTTGCTGGAGACGTAGGAAGACACAAAAGTGTCAGAAGGAAAAACACACAACATTTCACTCGTTCTAGGATCAAGCTTTCTCACTGCTTTACTGTTCTTGTGTAAAAAAGTTCTGGTTTCCACCATTGTTGTATTCAGTGTCAAATGAGTAGAGTTTTAACACAATTTTAGAAATTTCTGTAAATGGTATTATTTTTTAAATTTTTTAAATTAAATTTAGAAAATAGAAAATAAATACTTTTATACAAATAAATACTATTCTATTAAATAGTATACATATATAAATAGTTTATATATGTGTACAATAAATACTATTCTACACATATATAAACTATTTTTGTATACAACAGTTAAAATTCCAGTTAGTCACACTGTACTACATGAGCTGTGAGTTGATTGTCCATAGCATAGAAGAAAACATTCACAGCATTTTACTTTTCAATGAATTAAAGCACTTAATTCAAAACATTTCAACATTTTAGTAATAATTTTATAAAGCAGCATTTATTAATATTTTTTCCATAAACAGTAATAATATAGGTTTGACATTTGAAGTAAAATAATTAAATTTTGTAACTTTCAAAATACCTCATGTAATTGAAAATAGTTTTAACTTCTGATAATTATACTGCAGTAATTAATGTAATGCTGTAACTAAATAATATTAAAATATTTTAATTATATGACATTTAGTTCTATGTAAAAATGAATGCATTACATATAAATTTGCAACAATAAGTTTGTTAAAGAGGGGGGGAAATGAAATAAAATATAATAAACTAAAAACACAAAGTAAATACACTTTTTATGAATCTTAATTTGAAAGATTTTGAATTCAAGAAGAAGATATTGTGTTATCAAATAACATACAAATGAGAATTATTGATTTGCTTATTCTACACATATATAAACTATCTATGGATTGAAAACATACATCTTTTAGACTCAATCCATATTGTCTCATTTGCAAATTAAATGCTTCTTCACATTGTATAGTTACTGTTAATATAATTCCAAAAGACCCAAGACTACACAGAGCAGCTTGAAATAAATCCCCATTCTTGTCAGGAGATAAAGTTTTAATTGAACCATCCGCAAGCATTATATCTAATTCGGTCACCTAAAAATTGTTAAAAAAAATATCACTTATACTTCATATTATTTTTTAAAAATTATCTTACAACATTGTACAATAATTTTAATATAAAATTTATTTAAATAAACAATACAATTATATAATTTCAGTAAAATAAACCTTAGTTTGCAAAACATAAAACACACACATATGCACAAAACTTTATAAGCTAATTCACTTACATAGGATGATATTGTACCATATTCAATGCCAGTACCATGAGTAGCTACACTTATTGCCCCACCAATGGTAATATTAGACACGGAACCAAGCCTAAGTATAAATAAATAAATAAGTAAATTTTATCTGATACCACAAACAACACAGTTATAAGTTATGTAAATCAAATAAATTACACATCTTAATTTAACTTGACATTTAATTAAAATCTATTAATTTGACTTCACAACTATAATTTTAATATCATTAGATAGGATGTGTGTGTAAGAAATTCATCATTGTGAATAATTATTTCACATTTCACAGTACATTTTAATTTTTAAGAAAAAAATTTATATATTGAATTTCTGATTCTACATTAATTTAAAAATATATTTACAACATGCAACATACAGTCATAAGAGCTAAATTTTTAGTTTGACAGGAGACAAAAAGTGCTTTAAATTGGCTAATATTCTTGAATACATTTGAAATAAATATTTAACATAATAGATTAATATGACAATTATTAAAAAGATAGAGATTTACTACTAAATGAAATCCAGTTAAATTATACAATGAATGTTTGTTGTTTGAATGATTGTTTGAATGATTATTATTTCTTTTGGATAATTACCATTATTAGGTTTTAATTTTTAAACAATAATCTTTAGCCTAAAAACTAAAAAAATATTATTTCATTAAAAAAATATATAATTTGGTTTTTTATTGTTTACTAATACTTAGCTACATTTTCTATTTGGATAAAAATTTTCTAACTTAAAACTAATCCTCACAAACCAATGTGACACAGCCTGTAAAAAAAAAGTTAAAATTCAATTGAAAATATATCTATAGGAAACACTATGTACTTACACTGAGAGACTAAGGTTATTGGAATACAATACATCATTTAGATCACTTAAAACTATTCCAGCTTGAACTTTAACACGGCGATTATGTTTATCAATCTGATGAATAAATGTAAAAAAATAATTACGATACAAATAAATATACATTTCCTTTCAGATTATTCAATAAAAGATCAAGAAATCACTTACTTCTAAAATTTTGTTATAATTCAGCAAACTAATCATGATACCACTTGTACAAGCTATATCAGATGGTGAATGCCGGCAGCCTACAACCTTCACTTTTTTTTCTTCTTGTCTAGCTATTTCTAATATCTAGAAATTAAAATTATGCATGTATATGAATTAGATTAATTTGAACATATTATCTCTAATATACTGACTTCTTCAGATTACCATAATAATTGACAATATTGTTTATATATACAATAAGGACAAAACAAACATGATAATTGGTGCAGTTTTACATTTATAGAAATTTTGACTGGTAGATTATAACTATATATATATATTAAAAAAACTAAACTTAAAATGTAAGTCTACTTAAGACAGAGCCTTTATGATCCCATGTAGATTATTTTTTGATGCCACATAGTGGACAGCCTAACAATCTAAGGTAACTGTAAAATATCGAATATATGCCATAGATTTCGATTCCATGAGGACTTTTCCTAGACACAGTGCAATATTCACAAGTTGCAACACAAGAAGCAAGGAAAACTTATGAGTACTTACTCAAGACGGATCAAGAAGAAAGCATAAATGCAACATGCATTGTTCAACAGGCAATTGGAACCAAAACTAGGATATTCAACTTCAAAGAAAACAATTTTACCATTAGAGCACTGCGATTGATCTGAATGAGAACTCAAAAGCATTACATTTTATTAAGATATGGTCAAATCTGATCAATCAAAATATGATTTGATTTAGTTAAATTTAAAAACACATTGTTTGATATGGGTGTAATATTACTACAATGTATTATTTTGGAAATAATATCAGCTGTAAAGAATTATAGATTGCCACACACACACACATTGCTTTACATTGTAATGGTTTGCTTTGTTTATCATTTAAGTAATTTTTTGCACATAAACTTACATTATAGTTACTACTTTCTTAAAAACAGATTATCGATTTTTGCAAATACGCACATATATTTTCACGTCATTTGTATAATTAACATTTTTTTAAATAATAATGATTTATAGTCAGCTAAGTAGATATGCTGTATGTCTACAATGATATCCTATTTTTCTCTTTCAATTTTTAAAATTAAACTGATTAGTATTTCTACACCTATGTGAATTAATTTCTGTATCTTTGTTTACACTACTTTGAAAGTGAGCAGTTTATATTACATACTTGCAAACCTTAGAGGGGGGGGGGAATCAGTATAGTCTACTGTTTTAGAGGTAAAAAATCAGGAGATCCTAACAGCAACATTTTTGCTTGAAACAGGATGTTTAAAAAGGTAGTATTGATACTCTTTAGATTATACATTCTGAAAATGATTTATGTTAAAAATATTTTGTGTTAATCTTAATTTTTTAATAAAATATTCAGTAACCTTATGAAGGAACTATGAAAAATAAAAGAATATACTACATATAAAAAAATAAACATCAACATTTATGTCCCAATATTTTTTATAGAGGAACTTGTACTTCACTTGTGTAATTTATAAGTATTAAACTTTTAAAATCACATAAAAAAATAAAGTACATTACTAAATAAATTTAATTGACAAACACTTTGTTTGATGGAAATATTTTCCTAATTAAATTACTAATAACTAGTAATATTCCTACCAAATGCACTGCTTATGTAAACAGGCAACTGGTGTATTTGTTCTGAATGTTAGTTAGATGACTGCCAACTTGTAGAAGTTTTGGCAGCCTAGTAGTTACAGTGACATCCTCCCATGGCGGACTCAAAACTCAGAGGAACATATTTAAAAAGTCATTAATATATTTCCTAAAACAACTAAATAGACTTTTTTTCAAGAGAAATTTTGGCTGTTTTAAAAATTTTTACTGAAATTGCCAAAAATTAGAAGAGTTGGCAGCTTTGATGTTATACGTATTGTTCTTGAAATTTTGTATATAATAATGGTTTCATCCTCACAAAATTTGTCATATTATAATTTTTAATGATATTATAAATAAAACAAAATATTTCTTTTGCAGTTTTTTTTTGACAATTTTACAAATTTATGAATTTTTTAACAAATTATATCACTTTTGACACTAAAAATATGTCACTTTTGAGGTTGATATTCAGGGTATATTTTAATAAGGCAACCACATATACCATTTTCCCACAGAAATGTTGCTTAAAACAGATTTTATTCAAATGCTATGCATATCAGGAAATCAAAAAAGTATTTACAAATAACTTCTCTAAAATTTATTTACAATTTTAATAACCTTTATTACAATGAACATATTTGCTAACATTTAAAAACCTTATGATTTTTCTTTTTGTTGCTTATATCAATGAGTACAAGACACCTATTTAGAGTAAAAGTTTTGCTGAGAAATACTTATTACATTTCAGCATGATTAAATATTTATAATAATAAATACAAACATTTTAAAAAATAACATGATACTCTTTAACAACTTACATTTGAGATCACAGTGGTCTGGTTGGCTAGAGCATTGTTCGTATTATCAGAAGGAAGTGAGCTTGAATCCCAGCTTAAACATAGATATGTTGTGTTTACTAGAGGCTGTTGGACCATGCAAATAAGTTGTGATTGTAATGTACCCAAAGTGAAATGATACACTTGCAGGTGGAAGGTCAAGCATTAGGGATTTTTAGCTTGTTATTTCTAAATTATGGAGACTCCTACCTTGCTGTTTCTACTAAATGGTAGAGCCCATAACAGGGCTAGGTGCAGGAAAGCATGTTGGCGCAATAAAACTTACATTATTAAATACGCTCAACATTCATGGTGCTGATTAAATGCATTTCCTATACTATAATTCTTAACACATTTTATAAAAGATACACTTTAATAATCTCTTATTATCATTTAGTAGCCCAAATAGATAATTCAATAACCATCATCAGCTAGAATCAAACTAAATGTAAAAATGATGAAAATGGTTTTTAAAATTAAAAAATCAACTCCCTTTAATTTAACACAGTAAAGTTTGTTTTAAAAAAATTAAATATATTACATAATATGAATATTTTTGTCCCTTCCTTAAGGCTCTTTATGTGTAAGCAGTATGGCCAACTAATCATGCTTAAGAAACAGGAGAAGTAACTTTAAATATAATTTCAAACTAACTGGACTATTCTTACAAGTTACTACTTGGCCATAAGCCCTCACAATTCTACCAAAAATTGTACATAATGCCAAATATACAAATGGGCAGCCATGGTAATAAAAATTACTGAAAATTTTCAGGATGAAATTAAAATTACATAAACATAAAACACAATGTCAGGTCTCACAGAAAACAACAATGTTACTTAAAACATATTAAATTTAAATCCTGTTTATGTCAAGGAACAAAATATATACTTAAACTAATTTATTTGAAATTTTGTTTTTAAATTTCAGTCACTTTTTTACACAAAAATATTATCAAAAATTTTCAAAATAAGATTAAAATATTTAACTTTAAAGCTATTGAATAAAATAATCAATTTTCAAACAATTGTATATAAGGATGTTTTGATTAGATTTTTTATATTTGCTAAATTTAAGGCTTGTTTTAGTAAATAACTATTCATTTTTTAATTAATATTTAGTTGATTAAAAATAAATTATATAAAAACATTAATATTACTATTGTTATTAATTATGAGTTATTGGTTTTTACTTTGCAAAGCAACATGGTATTCTTTTCTGACTCTAGTGTCATTGGACAATGTATATAATTAAAAGTGCTTTATTAATAAATTAAGATTTACGTTTAATACAGGTACACTTTTCTAACTAAATTCATTTGTTAACAAAAATATCTTACAATTTTTTTTTTTTTTTTTTTTTTTTTTTTTTTTTTTTGTAATTTCATTTTTGCAACTGATGAAGAAAGGCTAAAAATAAGTTAAAAATTTTCATTGTAGCTTTATCTATGAATCCTTTTTGTTATGTTACTTTTTACGCAGCTTGGTTACTTTACGCTGCTCTGTTATGTTACTTAGGGATACATGTTCCAATATTTATATAATTATAAAAATTCACTTACTTGAAATATTTCTTCTTCAGTTTTTGGGGCAAAAAATATATCTGGTGAACATTCAAATGTCTCTGCCCAATTTTTGAAGCGAACATTGTGAATTCCACTTTTCTACAAAACAAAAATTGTTTTAATGTTATAAATAAAATTTAACCATTTACTTAAAATTCCATAATGAGAATAATAAATGCTTTTAAACATAAAAGAACAAAAAATGTTTCATTAGTGACAGATTTTTATTTAAAAAAAATTATGAATTTAAAAAAAGATCTTTTTTGTAGGTCACAGGTTTAGACTGTTATTTAGTAATCATCTTTGGACTTTTGCACAAGAGGACCAGTTGTAACAAAAGTGACAATTTATAGTGGATTCTGTGTGAACCAATGCAAATATCCACTTCTGAGATGGGAATCAATTTTAATAATGTTAAAGTAGATAATTTTTTATATGAATAACTTTGATCTATGATTTCACAGTAAAACAGAATGTAGCATTTGAATAATTAAACATAGCATCTTATAATTTAACATCTAGTATAAAAACAGTTTTTTTTAATGTTTTATTAAAACTGAAATTTAATAACAAACAATATAAAGTATTATTTCCTCACTGAAATTTTTATTATTTTTATCTTTAGCATCTTAGATTTTTAAAAAAGTTATTGGATTTATATACATTAAAACTTATAATTAAATATATCATTTAACTCCAGACTTTTATTCTTTACAATTTGGATTAATTAATTAATAATAATTTATGTATATGGAACCTATGAATGTAAATCAATTGCATACTAGGTGCTAGTTTGAATTCGGTAATTAAAAATATTTTGTTACTATTCGATTATGATAACTATTATTAAAATAAAATTTAATCTTTTATTATTATTCATGAAATATTAATGTATGCTACTTCGATTGGGATTAGCCTGAGTTTGCGAGGTTCCTAGGTCCGCAGGACCTCACCCTGATCTGGAGCTGGAATTGATCTGGTGAACTATAACTGTGACTGTCAGGCGTATCATTGGTTAAATACTGGAGTGGGTGGTGCTTAAATTTAAATTTTAAGTTGTAAGAAAATCATAAAAATCTGTTAATTTTCAACAAATTATTTGTAAAAAGGTTAATATTAGTGGTTAAAATTAGGTAATATTGATAAAAATAAATTATTATATTAATTAGAAGTAGTTAGATTGGTTAGGTTAAATTAATCTAAATCTTGAAAGTATTGTGTTAGTTTAAATAATTTGTCCATAGAGGACTTATTTCTTTAAGTTCATTTATTAACTTAACTTTATTAACTATTAACTTTCATTTATTAACTATTAACTTTTTAATGGGTATACCTTTAAAAATAGATTTAATTTCATTTATTAACAAGATTAAGTATGACAAGTCTCCAGGTAATTCTGGAGTAGCCAATAGAGGAGTTTGCTCTTTCTCTTCAGTGGGGGTGGGGTAGGTGGCTCTTGGGTAAGAGACTCCAGGTCTTACTGTATTACTTATTATTATTATTTTATAATTTCAGTATTGGTTTTTGTGAATTTTGCTGCCTTTGGTTTTGGAAATTTTGTGCAGCCTTTATAATTTGCAGGGTGATTACCCTGGCAGTAAAAGCATCCTGAGGGCAATCCCTTGTGTTGTGTGCTCCTGCACACTTAACGCATTTGGGTTTGAGGGGGCACGTATCAGTCAAATGATAGAATTGCTTACAGTTGAAACACTGCATCACCGATATTAATGTATGCCATTTAAAATATACTTGGAAAGCACTGATTTTGTAAAGGAATTTAATATTTTTGTAGCATAATTTACAGGTTTATATCTTCAGAAATCATAGCAACAAAGAGCATCACTTGCAATACTTTAAATATTAAATGCATTAAAAAGTATTTCACAATTAATAATATAATTGCTTGATTTAATTTGATGTACTTTCCAAAAAGAGAATTTCTTTTCTTATTTTAATTCTCCTTTAAGAGAAAATATAAACTTTTAATTGCTTAATTTATTCTATGTTGAATAATTTTTAAAATTTAATCCTTCAGTTAAAAATAAATTGCCCGGTTTAATTTTGAATTGCTAAATTTCTTGGTATGAGTTTTCTGACAATATATTCTTGTTTTCTATCTTGTTATATTTAAATACCTCCAATATTTATCAAATATTTTAATAATGTACATTTGTAATAATTATTGTATTTTCTTGAGTTACACGAAACATATTGGGTCAAATATCTTTAAAAAGTCTGAGAGAAATTATGTGTATCAAAAATTGATATACATCATAGCAGATTTGACCATTTAATATAAATTTCAAATAAAAGACACTAAATTCTTGCAATTTTATATCTAAACATTTGAGAAATTGGAAATGTTTCAAATTTAATATTATAGAGAATTATTATTTAATGCAAAGTTTAACATAAAGCTACATTTGAATATTATTTTATTCTTTTATATCAAATGTATGTTGTTCTTAAGTATGCAGACAGTTATCAAAATTATGGAAACACCTTAGGTTTAAAAAGAATCCCTTATAAGTATGGCAATGGACTGCATTTGTCATGTAATATATTTTAGATTCAACTAAGAATCAATTTATACATGTGTTGATAAATGATTAGAGATACTGATGGAATTTACAGATTGATTTCATATTGACTGCTCAAAAATAAACCGTAATGGTTCAATAATATTGAGGTTGGTTAACCGTGTGAGCCACAGAAGACGTTTACTTTCATCAAAATTTTTCATCATTTTTTTCAAAAAAAATTTTTTTTTTTTGCATTATAAAATGAACTTGGCCAGCTAAAACTCTTATTATATTTTTTCCCAGTGATAATTTTTCCAGGGTTGCAACAGATCTAGTAGAAAACCATGCACTGCTACTTATCCACTACTTATATCATGGCAGATGTCCTTAAAGCATGTACCTGTTCTGTTGTGTTGAAAACTGTTGAAGATAATCCAACAAACCAGGCTGTTTTCTTTCACTTATCAATTTGGCCTGATTTTGTTAGTGTGACACCAGTGCAGATGATGTTTATCATTAGCATTTGTGACAAGGGACTTGGAAATTAATGCTCTAACTTAAATGTTTCTTTATGAAGCAACTGTAATTTTTGACGTTAGAGAATCCAGATTCTGATTAAGCTCTACATTCACTTTTGCTAGATTTGTTTGCTTTTAAGACACTAAAATCTGCTTAGATTCTATAATCGGTTTTTTTCACTCAACTTTTCTTTCCACCTAATAATCTGTTTTGTCAAGTTTTTCTTGCTGTGTTATGTGTGTACTGTCATGTTTCTAAACACTGTGTGTGTCTCTAAGAAAATAATATTATAAAGTGGCAAAAAATTGCATATTTTAAAACTTAATACACACACAAACAAATAAATAGTCCCGTTTTGGTTTGATATTTTGTTATGGGAAAGTTTCTCATTTAAATTCTAAAGGAAGTATGGCTCAAAGTCAATCCAGCATCTGTTAACATCAATTTAGATGAATGCATCCTAAGACCTCGATAAAAAAAGGAAAAAAACATTTCACTAACTTTATAAATTGCTTCTTCCCCGCTGAGCCATTACAAGACGACTGACAAACTTACCTAACGCACTAATCACTTCAAAACAAAAACCAAAGCGGAGTAGCTCAACAATGCCTTGTATAAATGCTGGCTGTAATTGCTATGCCATACGTGAGGTACCTAGCTTCTTGTCCTTAAGTAACTTTTCTACAATTTAAATGGTTCGAGCTTTCACATTTAGCCACAGCTATAGCTTGTGTTTGTTTAGGTTGTAATTATTATTTTTGTGGATTAGGAAAGGAAACATTATTAAAATGCTATATTATTATTATTATTACTGGAAGTTTTGGTTTGAGAGACCAACTGTTGCTTCCATAGTAAGCAAGCACCAGGAAAAGAATTGTAGTTAACATATGAAACTTGCTTAACAATTGATGGGAATTTTTATTTCTTTCTTACCTATATTCCTTAATATCCATCAAACGTCAGCTTCAAAAAGTAAAATGCTTAACATTTATTATTGTGCTGCCATGCATAAATGTGTATGTATATATATTATGCATGCACATACATTTATATATATAAATATACTTTTGTATAAAAATATATATTGAAGCATTATGACATTTCTATTGTAAAATCTATTTTTATATTGATTATTTTCTTATGTCACAACTTTGTCACAAGAAGATCATCATTTTAATTGGAATTAAATGAAATTTTTGAATTCAATGTTAGACATATGAGATTAATCGGAACACAAAATTTAATAATTTTAAAGAATGCAAGAAGTCTTAGGAAACTAAAAATGTCTTATTGTCAACAGATAATATGATAAAATATTATTGTTTCATGTGTGATATTGCCTTTATAATCTATATTTAAAATTTCAAACAGTTGAAAAGATTTCAAAATAAACTTTCATGCAGCTAATATGAAACATAATAAAAATGAAGTTTGTTAATTCCCTCAAAAGACTTATTCAACTGCTCTTGAATATGGAAAAGTTTTAAAATTACAACTTTGGCTGTGTAAACAACTTTCAGTTTCTTCACAATTTTATTACAAGTAAACATATAATTTTATTAATATTAAAAACATATCCCTAAAATATGCAAAACATTTACTAATGTGGTGCAAATGAGATATGTACATAAAATTTCATTTTTAAACATGACAATTAAATATTTTCATCATAACATATTTTCCTAAGTAATTGAAAACTTTTATTTGTGTTACAAATACAAGAAAAATATAGTATATTAATGGGAACTATAAACTCATGACATTTCATTCAGGAATGGAAAATTAATTTAATAACTCAACTTTCTAGAAAAAATGGAGGGAAAATGCCAAATTTTATAGAGAAAATAAAATTAAACAAAAATTTGATATAATACATTTTCAAAACATAGAATAAAAAATTTATAATCATTATGAAAAGATTCAATTAAAATACAACATAAAATTTTTTGGAGGAACTGGTTATTTCAAAAATAAAAATTAAAATAGAAGGTAGCGAAACTGTACCCTGAGCATAAATCAGACTTCTTATTTTCGATAAGTGCCTACTGATTTTGGTAATAACATTATATAATTCCTTGGAACAGTTTCATTTATTACAAATCCTTTTGCTTCACCTAACAATAAAAATTTCTAACTACAAAAAAGAATAATCAAAAATTTTAAATCATTTCTGCATGGTTTATATTAGTAAACTTAGTGTTATTGCTATTGTAACATGCTTTTGAACACTTTGTTTAAATTCATACTTCTCATCAATGCGTGAATTTCAATAAGAGTAATTCAGGCAACTTTCTTGTAACCGATTGAAAAATTTTCTTCAAGGTATGCTACACCTCGTAATTTGTTAACTTTTTAAATTCCTTTTGATTTCCATATATTCCTTAATATTCTTTTTTATATTTCTTTTAATAATTGCATTTAATGACCTTCTTAACATTATTTCCTACATGATTCTTATCGGTCTCCATCACTATGATGTAATAAAAACCAGGCTGCCAGATAAACAGCAAAATCCACCAAACTCAGAATTTGGAATGTTGGATTATATGGCATCTGTGCCAAATTCTATTTGGGTGTTGCTATAATAAATTTCAGTAAATATTTTGATTTAGTTAAATAAAAGAATTCTGTCATAATTTTAAAACTATTTTTTTGGTTTTCCATGAGATTATTTCATATACTTATTCCTTTCTTTTACATATAAATCTTAATATTATATATTTTCCGAATAAATCTTTTAATTTTTTTGGCATATTTATTCAGAGTTAAAGATATTTATTATTAATGATTAATAACAAAAACCTGCATACTTTGTTTATCGACAAAGAAATTGTGGCAAAGGGATTATATAACATTTGTTACTTATGTTCAATTTTATCAGCTTTACTGAACAGCTTTAATAAAAGTTAGATTACATAGATAAATAGTTATTTAATTTCAATTTTATGAACTAATGATTTAAATAAAATTATGAGATATAAAAATTTAACTATCAGTATTTCATAATCAACAATAATGAGGAATGAAACCAATTGATGAAAATTAAAATATAACTAAATAATAAACTAGTACCAATAAATAATGAATTTTAAAATTTTAGGATGAATGGCAATGTCAAAATTTTAAAATGAGTAATATAAAAATACTTTGAAATCATTTAGTTAAAAATTTTCCGGGCATAAAAGATATTAACAAAAGCACCATATATAGAAGATGAGACATATTAAACTGTGGCTTTTAATGAATCATTATTATTAATAGAAATTATAAACATTGTTAAAAATATCAAAAAAATACCATAATATTAGAGGTTTTAGAAGAATAAATAATATTTAGAGACGATGGTCGATCAGTTTGTTCAACAGATGTAGCAGCCATAGTTAATTTTATGAAAATCAGCAAATGAGATGAATATTAACAATGCTTTTTTTTACAGTTGCCTTGAAAATTTTATGATCAGCATGAACATTTGCAGGCCGGATAGTTTGTTTACAGCACAATTAACCTTACCTACGGTTATGAGTGTAGAGTTGAAAGAAACGACTTTAAAATTTAAAGAAATAAAAATAATTAAAATGAGAAGAAACCCATAGGCAATCCATTTGAAAATTTTAATTTAATCATAAATATTGTGTTTATTTCATAATAAAAATATTTATTAATATTAGCACCAAAGTAGTCTTTATTATCAGTTAGGTAACCCGAGCTGATCACTTGAGAGAAATATTATTGCAATAAAGACTTCAATCAAATGATCACACGATAGTGGATTTGATCTTATTAAAGCTTAAGACCTAAAGCATGATTATCAATTGAAAAGAGGACATATATTCGACTTTCTTTGTGCTACATTTTTCAAGTTCGTAAATATTTGTATATTAAATAATCAAAAACTTTTTGATGGCAGTACTTTGTTTGGAGAAACCTGGAGGAGTTTTTTGAGATACATCAAATATCAGTTTAATAAAACTTGATTCAAGATAATCGTATCGAAATGGAATAGCCGTAGCTTTTGCTTATTTCCTGATGTGATATAAGGCCTTAAAAGGAAAGTGCTGGCTAAAATTGTTGGATTCAAGTAAATATCTCGTCACTCTAAATATCAGAATCATGAAAAACATCAATGGAGGACATTTATTGATATTGGTATTACGCCTCTGCTCAATAACCCTAAGTAGTATATTTGCTCAAGAATATATTTGATAGTTAATTTCTTAAAAATCGTGTTCTACAGCTTAAATACTAAAGCAACACAGCATTCCCTCCGAAATTTCGTGTTGGCTGAATGTCAGTTGGAATGGACCCTCTTGCTTGTCCACTCCAGTAGCGATGCTGATGTCTCGCGCTTGGCGTATTACTTTTTTTTTTTTTTTAATATAACTTTAATACTCGGATATTGTCACAATGTTTTTTATAGTTAATGTTTTCAATAAATAATTTAAAATCAATCTCCTGTGTGTAATATTGAATTGATGTAATTATTCGCAGGCAAATACAACCGCATCAATATGAAATAATAGTTTTAATAAGTTTCAAATGCTCAAAGTTATTTGCTGTCATTGATTATTAAGAATGAAAACGCACTGCTCCATATTTATTTTACCTCGACTTCGTACGTTTGAGTTGAAAAGACGACTAATAAAGAAATTAGTCTAATTTCCTTAAGCTTGCCTCAGAAGGAGGATACCACTTAGATGGAGTCTATACAATGAAGCTTCTTATATTATTCAATATTTTGCAATAAGTATGGTGTAGAAATTTGGAGATGACATGCAGTCTCAGACATTAAACTCTTTTTGATAATAGATCAAAATTATGTAAAGGATGGGAATCATCTGTCGACCTTGAGTAGAGCTATTATACTTTACTTCAGTTGATTATAGCTATCATATAAGGAAATTATACAAATAATTAAAGTGACTCTTTCAGATTCGTGTAAAAACCTTTATACCTATCAAATTTTGATGAAACCTGGTATATTCCTTATATAGAGCATGGAAAAAAATTTCTACATGACAACAAGAATGGTGGGCATAAAGAAAGAAAAATTAGTTAGAACCATAAAAAAAAAATAACATTTATAAAATAAGCTCAGCGCGTCTGCTCTATTGATATCAATTATATGTTGAAATCTTATATATTCTTATATGCATGATGTTTAATAGTAGTGCGAGTAAATTCTCAAAGGACTTCAGAAACATGTGATGTAATGTTAATTTCCAAGTCAGGTCAAATCCTGATTTTGCCTGACTGAAATCCGGAGAGAAATAAGTGGCCAACTATTAAGAAAAGCTCAGAATATTAATATCAAGTGGATCTCATAAGAATACGATTTCAAATTAGATCACAGAGTTTTTCACGTACTATAGTGCAAAGAATCACCTACTTAAATCTAACTTTTTCTGAAGAATAGCGGGAACTATAGATCATTGCAGAAACAACTTCTTACGCAGTTTCTTTCCTTTCTTTTCCTACAACCAAATTTTGGGTCGCTTCAAATTTCCTAATCAACTTCAAATTAATTTTCAACATGAACCTTTTTCGTAATCTTTCTCTTCTTTTAAATAACGATATTCTCACAATGCTAGTAAGCTGAAGCAAATTGCTTGAGTTCTAATAAAATAATTTTATAAATAAAGTTCAATCTTTCTTCTCTAATGCCATGATTAATAATTAAAAAGGCACTCAGAAAAATATTGTTCCTCTGATTACCAATCATTTACAGGCACGACTAATTTGCGTAAGAAAATTTTGATAATTGTGTGCGAATTGGTGGTCAAAATTTGAATTATTTTTATTGCAGATATAGTTTTCCGGTGGTTTTTATAACATATATATCAAGTTTAATCAAACTCTGATCGGCAAACAGGGTTTTATAAGTGTTTGAATATGGTCATTTGAATTATAACCACCCTTGCCCAAGGTCTAAAATTTCTCTAGGAAAGACAGAATTAGGACTAGCCGAGCTTATATTTGCATCATCACGAGATTTCATGATATAATAATAGTAAGTAATAATAATAATAGTAGTTTTATAATAGTAAATAATAATTGTTTTGTGATACATTAGCTTTAAACAATTTAATACTTTTTTAACAGAATTACTACTTACGGCTTATTATGTTGTAGTATTAAGTGATAAATAAAATTATCTTAGGTTTTTTGCTGAATTTCTAACTGAAGGCGGAGGGTACGAATGTTAAAAAGTCCAGCACTTTTTTAATCTGATACTCCTCTTTGGTGAGCTTGCTAAAATCTATTTTAACTTTTTTCTTTCCAATATTTTTCGCTACTTGTTAAGGAAAATACCAGAATCAATGACACCAGTTAGATTAATTTGGTACTGGAAAATAAGCACTATTGCCGATCATCCAAGTACCAGCATAATGAGTTTTAAGGTTTTAAAGCATTTTAACTACACGGTACTTGTGTTGCTGTTGTACCAATATGTTTCCCTTTATCTAGCCCTGTGTTAGGCTGTACTAGTTAGATAGAAACAGCTGAGTGGAGTCTTCGTGATTTTGAAATAGGGATCAAGTAAAAGATCCCCAATGCCTAGCCTGCTACCCATAGAGGTATTATTTCACTTGGAAGACATTGTGATCGCGACCACGACATACTTAATGTGCCCCAGTTGCTTTCAGCCAACACGAAGGATCTTTGGTTAAGCCGGTATTTGAACTCACTACCTTCTGATAAATGAAAGACGCTCAAAAGCCATCGCGGCAACTAATATGGTACTTGTGAGTGCCTATGGTAGATAAGTAGTAAAACTACTGCTGTGATCAAATAAATTTTTAAATACAATATGACTGTAGGCAAATAAATCAAGAAGTCAGTATAAGTTCTACTACAGATTTATAAAAGTATTCTCAGTAGCTCAGTTTGGTGAGTTAGAAGTGTTTATAAATAGACACAATAAAAATTGTTGGACACAAAAGGAAATATCTATAGAAGAAAATTATGATTCAAAATGAACAAATCTGTAGTATATACCGCCTTGTGTTTCAAATGTTAATGTTTCAAAAGTGGAAACACTAGATTATAAATGTACCTTGTTATTAGGGATATTTAAATTTATATAATTCAATGGTTAGTAATTCATGAATAATAAAATTCCAATTTTACTATTCAATGGAATATTCCAATAAATAGGAAATTTGAAGACTCTTGCTACCATCAAATGCTTTAAATGTTGAAATGCTTTCTATGAGAATATTGAAAATAGCATAAATATAATAAAAATAATTGTTTATACCTTATAAAAATAAAACTGTGATTAGAGATGTAAAAAACTTGAATTATCTAGTATTTGATTTTTAATAAGTATAAATTACATTCATGTAATATTAGTTTTTATTTATTCACTGCGAACAAGAGAAGTACTCGAAATGAAGAAATCATATAAAAAATGTCAGTTCATTAGTAAAAATGTACTAACCTCTTTTAAAATGCATTTCTTTGACTTTAATATATTTCTGTCGGTACTTTATCTAATCATCAAAACAACCTTGAAATCATTTTCGTGTGTACCCTTCAGATTTTCTCTTCAGACTTCCTAAAAGCAAACTTTCTTTTATCGAATTAACTTACCATAACCAGTGTCTAACCACGAAGAGGTAATTCAACCACAGAAATAGGAAAAAGTCACACAAATTCACATCAGAAAAATATGAATTTTGTGGGAATATATTTGTTGAAAATTTTTTTAAACACTTGTGAATAATAACTGCAGTGTGAGATTATCATTCTGAAAAACCAACTGATTTTAGAATCCAAGTTTTGCTGTGAGTAATAATATAATTTAAAAAGGAATTGTTGTGTTTGTAAGTGTGCCTCTTTCAGGCAATTTAAACACGTTATGTTTATGGAACAAATAAAAAAAAATTTGGGCAGCTGGAGATTCACGACGTTTAATGAAGCATTCCGAATACTTTTTATCCCAGCAGTGTATTAAGCCACTCAACTTATACAAGCAACATAATTTTAAATAATTGCAAATATCAAGTAAATTATTTTATTCTAGATGATGAGAGAGATGAAAATAGTGACGAATATTTTGAAGTTTTATTCACAAAAAACTCTTTTTTTGAACATTTAGATGACAGGAAAGGTGTGGAGAAATAGTCAGACAGTTTTAACGGTAACCAATCACTAAGAGCATGTGAAACATTTCAAAAATACGTTAATAGTTTTTTAACAAATATGTTTAAAAGCGACAAATATATATAAAAAATTATAAAATGAAATAGTTTTTAAGGAGTAAAATATATTGTGAATTTTTTTATCCTACAGGATAGCATATTATTTTGCTTACAATATACATTAAAACAATAATATTTTATGGCAAAAATAATATTTTTCAATAGAAACATCCGGCTAAAGCGAGTTGCTGAACAGAAAACGTGCTTTTCTGCTTTTTCATACAACTTCAATGCTTTAGAGTTTTCCGAGTTTTCACCCTCGCAAGATTTATAAATAGCCTCCTATTTATGAAAAAGAGCGGATGCTCAAATATCTTAATATAGCGTTTAGAGGTTGTTTACAGTGTGGTATCTATGATTGTGTGAAATATAGGCACGTAAATAAGTAAGCATTAGATTTGCGACAACATTGTTATTATGTTCAGTACATTGTATGTATACAATGTAAGCCAATAACTGAACATAATGCTGTTTTTTTTTATCTATTTATAGTGAAATGTTTACTTATAAATATCCTTAGAGAAATTCTTGATTTTTTACATGTACATGATATTCAGGCGAAATTTATCTCATTTTAAATATATTAACGATTAATAAATTCAATATATATATATATATATATATATATATATATATATATATATATATATACACACACAGTTATTATTATCTCACATTACTCTATATACGCAATATAGTCAATATAATGACCTTATTGTTTCAAGCAAATCCAGGGCTTACTTTTATATATATCTTGTATATATCTACAATCATTGTTTGTGGATATATTCAAATAAAAGAGTTCTTCACACACAGTATTTAACTTATTTATTAATACAGTAATAATAAAATCCATCATATATATGTTCAAAGAAACGGAAAGACCAATTCTAGAGCAGATAAATTGATAGAGTAAATCTGCAACTCGTTTGATAGGAATAGAATACAATAAAGAGAAATAAAATGCAGTCCAAATTGTACCCTGGAAAGAAACTCTTTGAAGATAGAGACAGGAGAGGATATTATCTTTGCAGACTGAAATTACAATAAATTTTTTGTTATCGTTTATTTTGAAAGTTATTTTTTAAAATTTCTCAATTGATATACTTTACCCAATCATGAAAAAAAAAATGTTACATGTTAGGAAAATGTATTGTTTCGTGGAAAAGGAAAAAACGAAATTGTTTTTAGAAAAGTAACAGTTCTTACTTTTAGTTTTGAAAGGATGTATAACAACTAGTATAAATCTATTATATATCGCTGTTGTGATATCATGTTACTATATTAAAGTTACTATTTTAAATAGTGATAATAGTTTTTAATAAAGGTCATTTCAGCTCTGAATCTATTTAAAATAATGTACTTTAATAATATACAGTCCTTGCTTGAGCTTAATGGTTCTTTGAGAAATCTTAATCTTCTTAGCGTTTCAAACAAGTTCATTTTCCCCCATCAAACAGCAATGTAAAAAATGATGCATAATGGGTAGAGTACAATATATTTTAACATTTTTGTCCTCGAATAGGCGTGTCATGAATCCTAGATTCTAGTTTTGATAAAATTGTTCGAAACCGAACATTCTTGGTCGATATTTAATCTCCCATCAACTGAACTGGGACAAGGATGAACCGTCAAACCACATTCGAAATGGACAGAGCTCTGATAAGAATCGGACCGATATTTACTGAGGCGTGCCTCTTCCCCTGATTGAAGAGAGAACTTTCTAATGTATCTTCGTTACAATCGTAGCGGAATTCCTTTCTGAAAATCAATTTTACAGTTGCCCTTTTTGTATTGAATAAGTGACAGAGTTAGCATCCGCCTTCCGCATGCTTGAAGCAAATGCAGTTAAATTAACTTGTAAACAAAAGCTGATGGAATAAAATAAAAAAAATTTCAGTAGTATTGCTCCTATTATTTATTCAACTGGATATATATATTCTTTAGTGTTAAAAACCAATTTTCAATTTTTAAATTTTGTTTTTGTGTATAGTCTTAATCTAATATATATATATATATATATATATACACACACATTAATAAATTTTGATAATTTAAGAGTTATTAGGAAATTTATGTTTTTATAAAGATAAAAATGAATTTTAAGCAATCAAAATTTATATGTTAGAAACCACACACACAAATACCCGCAATTATTTTCAAAAATTGAAGACATGAAAATTATTTAATCAATTTTGTGTGTATCAAAACCAAACGTATCAAAACTAAAACTAAGCTTGTTAATTTTCTTACGATATTTAATGAAATAAAATATAAAAAAAGTGAATATTTAGATTTAATATATCGTGTGTCTTAATTATCCTTATTCAATTAAAATTTTATAACAATATACTATATTTAATTTTTAAATTAATCACTTTAGTTTAAAATAACTCTAAATACTTTCTTGTTTTGCATTTAAATGACGTGGTGTAACTAATCCTTTCAATTTTGTATGTTTTAATCTTTAGATTATAGTGTAAATATTTTAAGCATTATTTATTTTTAGAAAGGTTCAATGATTTCTATATTTGTACTATTAATATTTAATACATTAATATATGCGGTGATTTTAAATCGCTTTTACAAATTAAGAAGGGTGATAGTACCCATCCAGACAAGCAATAATTACATATGAACATAGGGTCTCATTCCACTTTGTGAGGCAGAATGAATTTCCCCCTGAACATACAACAGTGTTGAATAAACGAATGAATAATACCAAAAGCTTCAGGATCATAGCTATCGTTTGATGAAAGCCTCACAGTAAAGGGTGAAAATGGTGACCACGTGTGTTGTTGCATAGTTGACACCTGTGAAGAAATGACTGGCACACCCTTTCCAAGATTCCTGGTGTGTCGTGTTAATTTTGTTCACAGCAACAACGATTCTAGCCACGAGATCTTCAGCTGAGTGTACAGGCGTCTCATACACTAAAGTGTATGAGACGCCTGTGCACACACTACATTTCACATGTTCACAGAAAAGAAGTCCAGTGGGTTGAGGCTTGGTGAGCGAGGAGGCCAAGCCACAGGTCCAATTTATCCGGGCACTCAAAAAGTTACGGACCATTATGGAAAAATGTGCTGATGCTCCATCGTTAATAAATTACATGTCTCTCTGAATGGGGAGTGGAGCAGCCTCAAGTGAACTGGCTAGCACTTGTACCAAGTAGATATGTTGCATTTGTCAAACGGTCTGGCATGATGTAAGCTACCAAGTAATCACCAAGGATACCTGCCCAGATTACACGAAAAATTTCTGTTAATGTTTACGAGGGGTATACTGTTGGGATTATTGCCAAACCAAATGTGTTTATTGCACTTGTTGAAAATGCCATCTCTGCTGAATGTTGCCTCATCACTAAATAATACTAATGCAGGAAATCATGGATTGTCATTCTCCATCCCCAGCATCCGCTGCACAAAGTCTGTCCTGCAGGAATAATCATCTGTCTTCAAAGATTGCACTTTTTGCACGTTATATGGGTACACCACCATGGCTTTCATGAAAATTTTCAGATGATGTTATTCAGTAATACCTGAAGAGATGATGTTGCGCCTTTTTCAAAGGTCAATGTCTACTCTGATTGGCATTTTTCGGTAACCAATAGCAACAAAATGCTGCTTCATCACTGTGGAAATTTGCATTCAATAAATTTGTGATAGATTTTTGATGCGCTTCTACTTTCCTCTTTTCGGACTCTCAGAGTAGAATGCGACCGTATGTTCCTATGCAACTATTGCTTGTATGGATAAGTACTATCACTTCTCTTAATTTGTAAAAACCATTTAGAATCACCCTGTATATTACAATTAAATTATCTGCTAAAGTGGTGATAATATATTTCGCAGCTAATGCTGCAAAATATATTTCAATGCTTTTGGACAAAAAAAGATTTTTATGGGAAAATAGGTTTAATTTTTTTTATATAGTATCTACTATATTCAATGTATGTGTTCCAACTAAAGAGCATTTTATATTAAAAGAATACACACGCTATATTTTAGATTATTAATAAACATGCTAAAAGTAAATGTGATGTAATATTAATACTCTTACGAGGGTTGCTATTTATATTTCTGGCCTAATAATGAAAAAACAAATATGTAGGATCGAAATTGGTTTTATTGTTTTTCAAAATATTCTCCATGATGATCAATACACTTTTGCATGCGTTTGAACCAATTTTCAAAGCACTTTTTCCAGTCCGATTGAGGTAACTCCAAAACATGCGTTTTGAATGCATCAACCGCTTCTTCGGGGGTCGAAAATCGTTGTCCACGTAATTTATTTTTGATGTGTGGGAATAAGAAGAAGTCATTGGGTGCCAAATCAGGTCTGTACGGCGGATGACCCATCAGTTCGATCTTTCGCTCCGTCAGAAATGCCTTTGTTTGAGTCGATGTGTGAGAGCTCGCATTGTCATGATGAAGAATGATTCGCCTGTTCTGCTTTTTTCGAATTTCTCCGATGACTTCTGGCAAACAAATGGTCGTGTACCATTCAGAATTGACCGTCCTGCGTTGCTCTAACGCCACTGTTGCCACATGACCGTTAATGCCGAAGAAACAGGCAATCTTTTGTTTCGATGTGCTTCTTCCTCGAACAACTTTTGTTGGTTTTGCCTCGTCTTGGAAGACCCATACAGTTGATTGCTGTTTTGTTTCCGGCTCATATGCATAGATCCATGATTCGTCACCTGTGTAGATGTTATACACAGCCTTTGATGTACCTTGAATGTATTTTCCAACATTTCCTTGCACCAATCGACACGAGCCTTTTTTGAGCGTTTGTCAGATTATGCGGGATCAACGCGAACAAATTTTTTTACGCTCAAATGTTCATGCAATATTTTATTGATGCTAGTCATACTAATGTCCAAAGACGCCTCTATCTCACGGTATGTCACATGACGATCTTGCTTTATCAGTTCACGCACAGCATTGATCTTTTCTGGCACAACAACGGATTTTGGACGACCTGCACGGGATTCGTCCTGGATCGAACATCGACCACGATTAAATTCGTTATACCAATTTTTTACAGTGCTGTAGGATGGCGCTTTATCGCTGTATAAAGAATTAAGTTCATCGAAGCACTCTTGTCTTGACAATCCACGTCGAAAGTTATGAAAAATAATGGCACGAAAATGTTCACGATTCAATTCCATTTTTTGACAGAGAAGAACTTTTCAATTTACTGTCAACAACACAAATAAAGCTATAATGGTAAATCGTCTGCTGAATTTATGTTTAAAAATATCAAACTTTCGATTAAATCGTCTTCGGTCGCCTAGCAACACTTACTGTTGCCAAGGCCAGAAATATAGTAAACATTTTTCCAGTAAAGAAAAGCTTTGAAAAATATTTCCAGGAATCTTTATTGTACGTTACAAAATATACGTTAAGTTGTATTAATAAGTATACTGAGAATCAATATAATATTATATTTCATCTTAGTATAAAATCATTAAAAATGTTCATAAATGTACTAAGACTAGTTAAATACTTTTCTGAGTTAATACTTTTTTGAATATCAGTTTTTCAAGAGCCAAACATTGTGCAATCAATTTTCATTCAAAAATGATTCCACATGTGAAAAGAGGGTACCACACATTAAGTTTTTAAACATATATCTTCCATAGTTCTGACTAAGATTATTTTGTGTTTTACTGAAGTGATTTCATTAATTTTCGTATGCATATTATAAACATTGATTTTTATGACTCTATGAAACTGCATATTCTGTCTAAAATTATGAAAAGCACAAATTATTTATTTTACATTAATATTCCCTTAAAACATGTTTGCACTGAAACTTTAGTTTTGAACTGAACTTCGATATTAAGTTTAAAAATTTCTATTTTCTAGCAAATGGTTTTCTCATATTTGATAAAACGAAGAGAAGAAATATATTTTCTAAAAGTATTATAAATTGCAAAAAATATTGAATTTTACAGGAGTATAAAAGCAATATTAATAAGATTTTTCTGAAAAAATAACTGTTCTTTTTTTTATTTGTGATGTAATGCAAGTAGATTTTGATATCAGTCTTCCAATATTGTAAATATTTTTCATTTACTTACTTATCTTTATTATTGTTAGTAAATATTTTTTTGTCATTTATAAAATCTCTCTAATGAAAATATTAATTTTCGAATTTTTCTTTAAAGAGATGTAAATAAAATTTGCACCAGTAATTATACTTTAATCCCTACTTGTAAGTTTAACAATTAAAATTTTTTTTACTAAACTGAACTGCTGAACTGTCTCGTATTAAAAACTCAACTCGGAATTTAAGTTTTGAAATAGAGTTAGAAGAAATCTATTTAAGAATTCTGAATTAAAAACTTACTTATTTTTTCAAAGTAGAGCATTTTTTAAAGTAGCTGAAATGGAAAGTTCTACTTATGTGCAGACAATTTTAAGAATTTTTGTGCTCTAATCACGTTACGAGAAACGTAACAGGTAAGTTTTCTTTCTAATCAAACTGTGTGAAAAGTTCTTGTGTTCTGCGATAATTCTTGTGTTCTGATCAAACTGCGAGAAATGTCATGGGAAAACTCTTTTAGAATTTTACCATACTTCAGTAAAGAACATTATTGTATATGTTCAAAATGGGACACTTACTATTATTGATTTAAAACGATCGAACATATTTTCGAAAACGGTCTAGAACACTTCCTGGCACCGGTCTCGATTACGATTCATCTCTCCGTTTTATTTTCAAATTCTACAACAAATCTTTAGAAATATGGATTGAGTTCAAGTGATATAATTGTATTATTTGTAACAAAAAGTAATCGACACACCGTTCGATTTTATTTTCTCATCGGAAAGTCACGCTAGACGAATGTGTTCCAAAAGACGGAAATGAGTGATTGCTCACGTTTGTTCGAACTCGAACGTTCATGGGAGGATAGACGAGTATTAAAAGTGACTTATTAAGCACTAAACTACTGATCGGATTACGTCAATATAGCAAATGATGAATATGATTTTGATCACAATGAACAGCATAAAAAAAAGAAGAGAAAGTTCATTGAACACTGAAGCTCTTTACTTTGTCCCCATTCCTTTTTCTAGTTGGGTTTGGACAAAAATGCCCCGCGTTTTACTGCAAAAGAGATCTGGTGTTTTAAAAATAAAAACATTGTGTTCTAAAAATCGACCGCATTATGACAAAAAGTGAGGAGGGAAGCTTTTATGATTGACATTATTTAATAGCCAGGATGTTCTCACGATAAAAACGAAAACATTTGCTTTTGAAAAGATCTATTCCGTGTATGATGAGTGAAAGGCAAAGGGTTCGTTGCTTTTCATTCCAGTTCATTTTACTCAAATGACAACTTTCTTTTTGGAAAGTTTCAATATGATAAGTTATCTTAAAATCAAACAAAATTTTTACAAGTCTATCAACCTGAGGCAATAACTAATAGCCAGAGAAAAGAAAAAAAAAGAAAATTCTTGTAGTTTTCAGATATATTTGATCAATAAAATTCATTTGGAATGTAAAGACTTAAAATGAATGTGAAATTTCTTTCATCAGATTTGAGAATTTCCCCATCCAGAAAATAATGTAAATCTGGATGGGTTGAAATTCCTCCATCCAGATTTACGTTATTTTCATATTCCTAAAAAAATTACCTGCTACATTATATTCATAGATCCTAAAAAAAGAAAGGTTTTGAATTTCATTTGGAATATTTTCATATTCCTAATAAATTTAAAAAAGATTCCAAAAACATTTTGCATTTATAGTAGATTTTGAAAAATATTTGTAATTTTCATTAAATATGAAATCATGTAATTTTCTCTCATTTTCTTCAAAAATAATAAATTTTTTCTATTAAATATTTTTTTAGAATCAATTTAATAAAAGGATTTTTAAAATGATAAAATTAAACTTGAAATTCATTTTATATAAAATATAGAAATATAGCGTATCAAAATTACTTATTAATTATCAAAAATGTTTTAATATTCTATGTTGAAGGCTGCCTATTTTTGTCAATAAATGTTATTAAGAACTGCTAACTTTCTCGCAATTTAAATTATATTCAAATAATGAGATTGTCATCAAAATTTGCACTCGCTTCTACCAACATCAGAAAAAATAACCATGTTCCATAGCAAAATTTAGCGTCAATAAGCTCTTTCACTACAATGTTCTTATATTTGATTACATGTCGAACTTATTACATTTCGAACATGAAATGGATATATTTTCTTATATGTACCTCTGAATATCAAAAGTTATGATGGTTTTTTGTAAATCTAGACTAATATTTAAGTGTTATAATTCAATTTAAATGGCTTATTGAAATACTACTTTAAAACAATTTGCACGAAAACTCAACTGATTTAAATAAATGCACTCGTAGCAGAATTTATTCCTTTATTTATTGATTTTCTAAAAACTTTAATCGTGCAAATTATTGTATTCAATTTATTTGTAGCATAGAAGTAAAGAGAGGAGGGGGGAAGAAGGCATCATATTCTTAAAATAGTTTCTCGCAAATTCGATTAAGTTATTTATTTTTGATGTAATTAAATGGAAAATAATAAATCGAGAAATAGCCTTCAAAGGTTTATGATGGAGGCAATCATAAAAATATTAAATTCAAAAATGAAACATTTTTGCTTCATAATACTCTTAAAAGATAATATTTAAAATGAAAAGCTTTTTAATAAATAATGGATCATGAGAAAATAATAAGTAAAAGCAAAAATTAAAGTAATATATATATATATATATATATATATATACATATATATATATACGAGTATATATCATAATTTAAGAGTTTAGCATTATTAGATTTTAAAATTAATCCATTTAAATTCAGGTCAATTCAAAAAATAATTGTCAGAAGCAAACAAGTAGAAATTTTAGTTCAATATATATATATATATATATATATATATATATATATATATATATATAAAATGATCAAAACTCTTATTAAAAAATAACTTTATTTAATAAAAAACTAAATTTTATTTCATTTGAAATTTTTGAAATTTTAAAACTTTATTTCATTTGAAATTTTTGAAATTTTAAAACTTTATTTCATTTGAAATAAAATTTGTTATTTGTTACTTTAAAGCAATACAAATGTTTCGGAAAAATCGAGTAAAATTTGTTTTATCTTAAATAACTACATGGAATCTGTCCGAAATATTGTTTTTAATTCGATGAATAGCTGCTTTTAAAGTTGTTTGTTGGGAAAATATATCATAACTTTATTTTCTTATAAACATACTTTTTTTAGAGTATAGGAATGTTTTGAAGTATATTTCATGTTTAACATTTTTTTTTTGCTAGAAAGGTTTCAAAGAGAATTAAAGATCATAGGGAAATAAAAACTTTTAACTGAAAACATATCAAAATATTAAAAAATAACATCTTCTAAGCTTTTGAGAGAAAATGATAACTAAGTATTAACACTTGATTACTTTGAAATTTTTTCTGTGAAATTGATTCAGGCACATTTTGATGAAAAAAATACTAAATAAGTGTGTTGAACATGAAATGTTATAGTTACACAAATAATTTCAGGAATATGACTGAAAGTTAAATAATTAAAATAAATTTGTGATCCTTGCTATTCTCTCAGTTCATAAATTATCTAAATCAACCAAGAATTAGAGTTTAAAGTGGATTGGTTCGAACTGGTATAGACATCTCCATCTGAAGTGGAATTTGAACTGAAGAGAGGTTGAACTTAAGAACATAGCGATAATTATTCAGCTCCCAGATTGGCTACTTTAATCTGAGCTTTTTTATCTACATCCATAGAAATGAAATTATTATTCTGACTGGTTGTCGTGTTTGTCTTGGGTTGAATTGAGAGCGGTTACAGAAGGGAATGAAGATTATATCGGGATGTTGGTTTCTAGCTAACTTAACACCTAGGCTATATTTCATTTTGAAGTTTTCGTTATTAATTTGTAATTAATTTAATACAGTATGAACCCTGGTGTGAATTCACTGTAAATTAATATTTAATTTTATAATGTTATAATAATTAATTAATTTAATTATAATTTTAAATATTAAAATTTGGCGTTAAACATAATAAATATTTACTTTCTCAGATGCGCATTATTTTGAGCATCTAATAGAAACAATGTTTTCCTGACTTGTCATCCATTGATAACCGCTGGAGGCAGAGAAAAATATGAACAACATTGGATCTTTCTCTTTCAACTTGACCGGAGTATAGTTAAAAAAAATGACAGAGATGTTTGATACTTTTTTTTATAGATTTTTGAAAAATTTTATTTTTCTTATATGCATCAAATCTACTTGCGAATTTTTCAATATGCCGTTAATTGAAAAAATAATAAATTTGTATCCGGCTGAAAGGGATCTTGAATTCAATATTTAATAATATCGAAATCGTGAGAATTTTTTCAAAAGTTCTAAAATTCATTCAATTAGTTTTTTGTTAATCGACGCATTTGCAGTGCAAAACGTTTTAAACAAAATTAACCAAATAGGAAGTACAGTTAAAAAATACTAATTATAAGTATTTTTATTTATCAAATAGAGATTTTTCCTGAAAGTTAAATACACTTTTCCTATTAAAAGCCATGGTCTATGGATTTGACTCGTTAGCATTACATTAACTCATAAATACCATTCAAAAGGAAAAAAATATAAGACATAAATTTATAAGAAAAATGTTTGAAATATTAATATTCTTAGAGGTTAAGATAAATTCTTTCTAATACATTTAGAGAAATATTTTATAAGGCGCTGGAAGAGACCTATTTATAGAAAGATCTCTATACTAATAACTAGTGAGGTGGACTGCAAGTTGTTTATACTGACGATTATTTTAATTTAGTAGCAAGTTTTATCTAAAATAGATTTTTTCTGGTTATGTGAAAATAATCTTCATACGTAAATTACTGAACCATACGTAAAATAATATATTTTATAAAAAAAGTTTTCTTTTTATAAAATATATATATGATCACACTTTTAAAATGTTGCTTAGACAATTATTTTCAAAAGAAAAACTTTCAGCCTAGAATTTTATAAGTATATTCCTGTACGAGCGCAATATTAAAAAAATAATTACTATATTTTCTTCTGCAAAAATTTTGCTCTACGTTCAAAATCTGTGAGAAAGTTCCATGTAATATTTCTTTATGCAACCTGTGATTTGAAAGTTCCAAATAGAAATTTTTTTAAAGAAATTTTGCGTGGCAAATTAAAAATAAAGAAATTATTAGACACAACAGAGTGTGATTTTTGATTAAACTTATGTCTTTGATGTACTGCCATATGTTGTTCCGATGTTGTTTCGTACCATATATACAAATGGTTTTCAAATTAATGGAAATATCTCTGATTTATAAAAATCCTTTATTAGTATGGTGTAGGATCGACTTTGGCATGTAATATTGCTTGGATTCACCAAGGAAACGATCTCTGCAAGTGATTATTATTAGTGTTTAGAGGAATATTATACCATTCTTTATGAAGAATTTGTGAAGGTTCTTAGAATCTAGAGGAGGATATCTAACTAAATAGACCATAATGATTTAATTACATAAGTCAGGTGGCTATACCGAACAAGGTAACAGTTTAATTTATTTTTCATGCTCATCAAACAATGTTTATATTCAAATACTACTGTATATACAGGTACATTATCATCCTGAAAAATTCTATATGTACGAAACAATGTTTGCATACTAAAATGAACTTGGTCAGATAAAATTTCTCTATACTTCTCCACACTAACTCTTCGTTTCAGAGTTACAATTGGTTTAGCAGAAAACTACGACAAGACAGTTCATATCAAGATCGATCCATCTCCAAGCTTCAATTTCGTTAGGAGACAATCATAATCATGCGTTTGTGCAGTTGTCCTCCAGTATTACATCAATTCTGTTGCAGGGATTATAAAAATCTGAAAAGATGATTGATCTGATCACATTGCTTTCATCTACGTATCATTAGAACAGATTTCATGAATGTGAAACCACTGCAGACATCATTTGACACTAATATAAGTGATAAGGTGCTTGGAAATTGCTGAAGGCCGTAAATATTCTGTTTATGAAGGTTTCTTATAAATGAAACTCTTGACATCAGAGAATCCAGACGCTGACGATTGAGCACCAGATGCATTTAGATCTCTGGTCATTTTTGCTGCAGGTGTTCTCTTTTCAGACAATACAGTCGATTCATTCATCAGACATTGGTTTCTTTCATTGAATTTCCCTTTGTGTCCATTATTTTGGTTTTCAGAGTTTGTCTTGTTGCGATGTATGCCTTCTGCAATAATTTTAGACACCGTATCTGTAGAAAAGTCTAAAAGCTGATTTGTTTAGTCGCTCTTACTCCAGCCAGACGGGTTCCTGCAATTTGGCCTCTGAAAATCTGAGAAGTTTGAAGTTTTAAGCTTTTGAAAAAATACAGGACTTACAGAGCTACAATAAAACTACTAGAGACTACCAGAATGCATACATTTCTATTTATAAGAAACTAGTAGCCATTTTATTTTATTGATTATGAAATGCAAAAAAAATGTCACTATTATTCAGAGGGGCTCACATTATTTTGATAACTACTTATAGTTGCCAACAAGAGTTTAAATATAGAACCGTTAAAAATATATGATTTTGTGACACAACATTCGATTAATTATACATGAATTGCTTTTATTGTATTAATTTTGATAATCTCGTTTTATGATGTTTCTTTATACTATATTAAGTCATATTACTTAATGCTCTCTCTAAAATTTACATAAAGTTATTTTCAAAAAAAAATATATATATATATATATACGTAGTAATAAAAATTTACTCATTGATAAATCAAATAATTAAATTTTTTTATTTTTTTCTAAAATATTTGTGTGATTTTATATTATTATTTTATATTTACTATAATATTATCATATTATCTATCTATCTCTCTCTCTCTCTCTCTCTCTATATATATATATATATATATATTATAAAATTCATAAGGCAATATATTTTATAAAAATAATATAGTTACTATAGATGAATTGATCATGTGGTCATTTAAATTATTTAGTTTCAAACAACCCAACTGTTTTTAGTTACTATTAATTGTTGACAAAGCATCAGCTTGAACGTAAAGTGAAAAATTTTCTCCAACGTGTACTGTATTGCATCATATTTCCAAAGGTCCCTATTTCAGACTTTGAAGCTTTTAAAACTGTAAGCCGGTTTGTAATTTTGAATCATTATCAAATGACGAAATCAATATTGTTTGTTTTCATTCCGGCCACGTATACAGCACACATTTTAAAGGACTATTTTCTTTAACTAAGCTTTATTAAATTTTTCAAATATTTAAAATAAATGATGCCATCAACCCGATAATTTTCGTTTGATTCAAATATTGAACCCATTATCAATTAGGTATAAAATCAATGTTTCTATCGAAATTTTTCCAGTAATATCCTTTTCCTTGAATTTCTTCAAATGAAATATTTTAATATATGTGCATATGTAACTTTGACAGGCTTGCGAATTTAAAATTTGAATTTTTAAATTGATTTCATTCAATAATTTCAAATCATGATCTGAAGTAAGTTCTTCAGTATTTTAATGATAATGAAGTATGCAAGCAAAATTTAAAAATATAATAGAGGGAGTTTATTTGGAAGGATAATTAAATTATCTCATTTTTAAAGTATAGTGTAAAATTATTTTTTGAAGGAAAAATATTTAAGGAATATCAATTAAAAACTTCATTTCTCCTTGATAGAAACTCGGAGAAAGATGGGGAACATGTGCGTGATATATTTTTTTTTTACTTTATTTATTAAGATTTTTCAAATAAGCTACATTGTAAAAAATTTCGTTTTTTGAAAATTATGGAATTTGATTAAATCTCAAAGATCGATGAAAAAATTGCTTCCTAAATTAAAAGCAAATATTTGCAAATGAGAGATCCGGAGAACTTTTTTAAATACACTTTTTATGTTAATTTTTTTTATTGAAAATTATTTCATGAATTCCTATAATTACGTAATTATGAAAATATTTTATGTGCATGAAAAGTTTAGGTTTTTTTTATTGAAACTACTGAATTACATTTATTGGAAATTTCATTTTTGAGGGAAACAAAAAAAATAAATTAAATGCATTCTTACATTTGCTTGAAAATCGTTATTAAAAAACTTGTAGTAGGTTAAGCAGTTAGAATGAGCTAAGCAGAATAGAAAATTCACTAAAGCTTTAATTAATAATCTAAATTTTTTTATGCAGCCCCACATTTTATGATTAAAATATATGTGAATAAAAATAATGTAAATAAAAACAATATAACTACGCATTTAATTAAAAATTAATTTTAAAAATAACTTGTTGTAATGTTTCACATATGCATACATAATTAATTTTTAAAAAATTCTAAAAAATAAAGACAGCTTTGCAGAGCAAAATATGACTTTAATATTCCAAGGAGGACTTTTTATAATGATTCTGTATATATCGTAGATGAACAGGTAGTTGATAGATTACCGGTGTGCCCTTTCGTTCATTAGGTGTGTTCAATATATCATGGATATATTGTTATGAAGTAATTACGGAAATTATTCATAATTTGTAATAAGGTATATTTGAATTTATGTAAATTAATTGTAGAAGAAGGAAATCATATGCACTAACATTTAAAACATAAAATAACATATCATCAAACAACAATCCGATTCAGTTATTTTCATTTATGACGTTTTATCAATATCTATCCAATATTTGCGACTTCTTTGTAGCTTTTAGAAATAAATTTGAAAAGATAAGGTTCTATTTATTTAAATATAAGTAAATTTGAATTATGTTATATGTGATACTATGTAGGTGATAGCCCAACTGATAAAAATTGTCGCAACATATTTGAATATCCAGCTTGTATTGCTTTGCTAGAACATTTTTCATAGAGAATAATTTATATTCCCATATTAGAAGATAATAACCAGAAACTCTCCCAAAACCTCAACCTGAAAAAATATACTCACAGAAAGCAGAACTTTCCGTTTTCCAAAAATGCCTAAAAAGGAACATATGATTTTAAATTCCGAAAATGTTAGCCCTATTTCTAGAATATGATGAATCCAATTCCAAAGGCCATTATAAATATTGACCTTATTCTTAATTCTACTAATTTTTTTTAGTTATTTTATTGTGTTTTATTTGATAATCATTGTAAATTTTTAAACTTTAAAAATATGAATCTGTTTGAATTTTTTAAAGGATAAAGACTAGCAAATTATTCGACATATCTTAAAAAGCAATTTTTTAATCTCTTTTAATACTGTTAAATTGCTATGGGTTGAATTCTCATTAAATTAATCTAGATGCCAAAACTTATAAGAGAAAATTAATAAAAGTTAGTAAGCAAAAATTGGTAAGTAAGCTTACTTAGATTGAAGTAATTTAATCTGTGAAAACTTGTAATATGAGTCAGTTTACTCCAAACTGAAAAATTGGGTCAGCAATATTCAAATTGTAATTATTAAATAGCTTGAGTTGGTAAGTTATTTCTTTAATATTCCAAGGAGGACTTTTTATAATGATTCTGTATATATCGTAGATGAACAGGTAGTTGATAGATTACCGGTGTGCCCTTTCGTTCATTAGGTGTGTTCAATATATCATGGATATATTGTTATGAAGTAATTACGGAAATTATTCATAATTTGTAATAAGGTATATTTGAATTTATGTAAATTAATTGTAGAAGAAGGAAATCATATGCACTAACATTTAAAACATAAAATAACATATCATCAAACAACAATCCGATTCAGTTATTTTCATTTATGACGTTTTATCAATATCTATCCAATATTTGCGACTTCTTTGTAGCTTTTAGAAATAAATTTGAAAAGATAAGGTTCTATTTATTTAAATATAAGTAAATTTGAATTATGTTATATGTGATACTATGTAGGTGATAGCCCAACTGATAAAAATTGTCGCAACATATTTGAATATCCAGCTTGTATTGCTTTGCTAGAACATTTTTCATAGAGAATAATTTATATTCCCATATTAGAAGATAATAACCAGAAACTCTCCCAAAACCTCAACCTGAAAAAAATATACTCACAGAAAGCAGAACTTTCCGTTTTCCAAAAATGCCTAAAAAGGAACATATGATTTTAAATTCCGAAAATGTTAGCCCTATTTCTAGAATATGATGAATCCAATTCCAAAGGCCATTATAAATATTGACCTTATTCTTAATTCTACTAATTTTTTTTAGTTATTTTATTGTGTTTTATTTGATAATCATTGTAAATTTTTAAACTTTAAAAATATGAATCTGTTTGAATTTTTTAAAGGATAAAGACTAGCAAATTATTCGACATATCTTAAAAAGCAATTTTTTAATCTCTTTTAATACTGTTAAATTGCTATGGGTTGAATTCTCATTAAATTAATCTAGATGCCAAAACTTATAAGAGAAAATTAATAAAAGTTAGTAAGCAAAAATTGGTAAGTAAGCTTACTTAGATTGAAGCAATTTAATCTGTGAAAACTTGTAATATGAGTCAGTTTACTCCAAACTGAAAAATTGGGTCAGCAATATTCAAATTGTAATTATTAAATAGCTTGAGTTGGTAAGTTATTTCTTCAGTAGAATTAAATTACATAGTCTAAGCAACCAAAACATAAGTGCTTCCAAAGTTAGACAATGCGCCTTCACAAATGTCGTGATCTTGCAGGAACGTTATAAATTTTATTTATATAACTACGCATATATAAATAAAATTTATAACGTTAATAAAATTTATATAACTACGCAAATGTATCCTGAAACTATGCAAATATACGCAAAAAATCTGAAGCCTCATTCTGTGATTAAGTGATTGTTTCATGGAAAAGGCTGATGAGCTAAATGATATTTAGAGTCGACAGTTTGTTATGGCCAAAGATTTGAAATGAATACCTCCGAAAGTGTAGAATTCATCAGCTATTCGAGTGCTGTTTTTGTGAGAACTTATGCCAAGTGTATGAGTGACAGTAAGATGAGTAGTAGAAACCGCACTAATAATGTCTATTCATCACACTTGACACAGAATGAGAAAAGCAGCCTTCCATCCCAAAATAAGATTCGTGATAGACAATGACAAACACCACAGACATGTGTTCTTAGAAACACTTTTACTTTGACCCATATTGTATACGGTCAGTAGCTGAACCACTGTCTACCTACCTGATTTTATTTTATCAAGATGGACAATTTTCGATATCCATGTTCGTTAATGATGCGTGGGCATACGGCACTGTGGTGTTTGCTACTTGTCTAACCTTCAATCTTTCACTTGACATGGAGACAGTATATGAACAACTGATGAACCACAGGTACTGATGGAAATACGCATTTCAAGTCTCAAAACCATAAGAGTTAAAGTCGCTTACATCAGCAGCCTTTCTCATGATACGCCTATGTGTCACCGAAATGATACTCTATATTCTACGCAATAAATCTTACATCGTTTTTTGTGTGGATCACGTATCTTCCACTATATTTAAATGAGTTCAATATCTAAGTGTGGAGATGGTCTTAATGTTTTGGCACAGCAGTGTACATCTATGTAATGAGTTAATAGATGTGAAAAATTTATGTAAATAATACTTATACAAATGTTAAGAGTATATTGCTATATATATTATATATCAAAAATATATAATTATAAAAATATCATGATGTAATGCATTTATCATAAGAAAGTTCTTTCTTTTAGGAAGGAACTTCCGATTATATAAGTTAAAAAATTGATGAATGAATTTCACCTTAAGAACCGAAATTAGAAGACAGTGATCTAAAAAAAAAAGCTTCTAAATCCTTTTACTGTATTTAAAAAAAATGAAAATATTTTTTTTATAAAGATATGGCAACGTAATGTCGAACTTTTTGAAACCAAAAATGATAACATGAAAAGAACATTCATCTAAAGGGTATCCTTTTCTTCCGACAGTGAAGAAAAAAAAATGTATATTTTAAAGGTAAATTTAAAGAAAAGAAATTTATTTGATGGTTTTGTGTTTCGAATTATCAGTAAAACAGATATTATAATAGTTACCAATGAAAAATATTTCTAATTTTTTTTCACGTTTCTAAAGAATTATAAGTAACTTTTTACAGTAAATCAAACTTTCTCCCTATGATTGCTTCTAAATAACAATCCATCAAAATGTTTTGGCAAAACAATATAAAAGTTCTCATTTGTTTATCATTGTATACTTTACAAACCCCTATACAGTTTAGATTTTCTAAGTACATGCATTTTTTTATATTTAATTAATTTATATTTTTTAAAAAAGAGATGCAAGAAATTTTCTAAATTCAATATAACTTTCACTGCAATTTTTTTTATTAAATACTTCGTCTTTATAGCTTTCATTTGAAACCAAAATTTATTAATATATTCATCTTCTTAAATATACTATTATTAAGAGAATAGTGAAACATATCTAAGTGTATTAATATTATGCAATATGAAATGGAAATTAAGACCACCATGCTTCATTTTTACTCTAATGAAACATGAAGAATTTATTAAATTTGTTATCAAAATTTATCAATAATAAAATTAATTTTAAATAAAATAAATTTTAATTCAAAATTTTGAAAAAATTATTTTCTTGTATGATTTAAAATTTCAAAAAACATGAAAGGGAATACTTTAAAAATAATTAAATATTTAGTAAACATTTATGTAAAATATTCATAAATTGTATTTACAAATATCACATTTTCTCGTATAAATAAATTTAACAAATTTTCATAATATTTTTTGAATTTTCTTGAAACATTCATTTGAACTTGTAATATAATTTAAATTTGATTTTTTTAAAAAAGAATCTAGCATAATGAGTGAACCATTCCCATTCTTGTGCCAAATAGTTTCTTCACAAGTTACCAGTTGAGGATAAGGCTAAATTTCGTTCAGCACGTACTAATTCAAAAATGTTGGACATCATGCTCTCTTTCACGCAGAGAAAGGGAACAATTGCGATGGTACAAGGCCTTCGGCAAAAAATATCTCACCTTAATCACTTAGTGAGAGACCCAGTACAAAGCTGCCGAGAGACAAAAAGAAAAAAAAATAGTAATCCAAGGACAGAAAGAGTGACCAAGGGACGACTCTTCAGCCGGCGATCTTTCATAAACAGTTAAAAAAAGCAAAAAAGGATGTAGAGATAAATGCATCAACAAACATAAACACGTAGAGAGAGAACTTCCCGTGTTCCGAAAAAAAAAAAAAAATCTCCGGTGGATGTGGCTCGAAAGCACAATGACCGAGTAGCCAACACACCAGGCGGCCAGTCTGCTCGTAGTTTTGCTCTCTGATGGTCTGCTGAAGTCCTGAGAGAACGTTTGTCAACAGAAGCACTGCGATGCATGCCAACCCTTTCTCACAATGTTGAGGTTACTTAGAATCTTAAATTGTTGGAATGGTTTTGCAAATGAATATAAAGATCTCCACAGCTCATCGGAATACTTCTAGTTTGACATAGTCTTTTGGATAAGCTGTTTAAATTTAGCATATTAATTAGACACGAGACAGCGTTAGTTGCCATTTTGTTCCATCTTATAAACTTCTTTTTCTTCTAAGAAATGTTTTTGGACTTATGATATGTGCTAGAGATGGTAGACATTATCTTACATTTAGGAGATCTATCTTTTAAGTGAGTACTTTTATACACTTTACAGCATACTTTTAAGATAACTCTTTTAGGAACAAATTTTTCTTAAAAAAATTTGTAAAATATGATTTACAATGCTACAAATATTGAACTTTATACAGAGTTAAAATAATAGGTATAAGAAAATTCCTACATAAATATATTACTTTTTCTTGAATTAATTCAGAGATATAAGCATTATATAGTTTAACATATAAGGACTGATATAAAGGATGAAGTTAATTTAAGTTTAACATATAAGATAAAAAAGATGATTTATTATAGAATCAAGTACAAGATTTAAACAAGTTCAACGCTTAATTACAAAGTTAAGTTTGTTAAAATATTGATGACTTGTATAATTAAATTTGACTTTCATTATACCTGTAAATGTTTGAAATATATTTCTCTACATAACTAAGTAACTACTGTAATATATTATTATCTGTATTTACATAATTAATCTCAAATATCTTTAATTTCTAAATGTAAATTTTAGAATATAGAAGTGTTTATGACTTATATATTTCATTTTGAATGTGAAATGTATCAGAGAATTTAGCTACTCAGTATTTAAATAATTAGAAAAAATTCAGTATTTAAATAATAAGTACTAAAGGAAATATGGTATAAAATAAATTTTAGTGTTAAATTTAACTTATTGCAAATATGTAGTATATTTTATTTCTGTGTGAATGCCAATAGAAATGAAAGAAGATAACTTTTTCTGGATTTAAGAACTAAATTATATATATATATATATATATATATATATATATATATATATATATATATATATATATATATATATAAGTGAATAAATAAAATTATATTATAATACTGTGACACAAATAAAACCGATGATAATCATATTTGAAATACGGTGGCCCACCCCCTGTGGTGTACCCGGGGCAACGCCTCGGTGGCTAACAGGTCGCTGTTTCTGGCCTGTTCCTTGGGTATCAGGGAACAATAGATTAATAGACTCTGTTGCAGTTGTAACTGTCTTCAATCTGCCATTGGAAAAAAATCATATTTGAAATCCGAAAAGTATGTATTATTTACTTAGAAAATTTTTATAAGAAACGTAATGATTTACAAATATATAATTTTTATAAAATTCATACTAAATACGAATATTATAAATATATGAAAAATTTATTTCCTATTAATGTCATAAAATTCATATTAATTATTTTCTTTAAGAATAATCTTAGAAACTAAATTTTCTTTCATATATAAAAATATTAATATAAAAATTTTAATTTATTAAAAATTCACTTATTTTCCTTGATATATTTCAAATTAAACATTAAGAAAAAATTACTTGAATATTTTATATAAAATATTAATACTCTCTGTGAAAATAATTTTGTATAATTTAATACGTAATTAACATTATGTAATTTTCTCTGCATAATTCTTTATTAAGTGGTAAAAATAGTGTTAAAAGAAAAATTTGTTTTCAATATATGCTTTAAAATGTGATTTCTAGTAAAGTTTCAAGATTAAAATTTTGTATCGTTGAATCAATTTTTTTATCTGATATTAAATATTTTAAATATTAATCTGAAACATTTTTAAATGTTATAATTTAAAAATTTAGCGTAAATAACCATAATGGATTACATTCATCGTGATTATTTTTATTGAAATTTTACATCATATAAATGCATATACATATTTGTAAGTGAGTGTGTATATTTTATATTTAAAATTTGGGGAATGTTAATTTAATGCTTTAAGTAAAAATCAAAGCATTACAGCATAGTAAATAAATAATTTTTCCATTTATAATTTACTAAAGTTTGTTCGTGAAAGCTAATAACATTTTAAACTAAAGAATATTGAAAACAATTTTTAAATGATTTTAACTATCCTGGTTTTGGAAGAAGAATCAAATTTTGGCCACAAAGTAACTAATCAAATTAATTTAATCGAGATTTGAATATTTGATTTTGTTTCATTTAAAGTTTTTAATCATATATTGAATATTGTATATTTTTTATTTAAAATACTTTAATGTTGAATTTCAAAGGAGATATTTTAATGTTAATAAAGTGTATGTGCATCTTTCCTTTTATACGAATAAAATAAATTAAGCTTTTATGAGAAAACTTAAATGTTCCTAAAGTTTGAGTCTTGAGTGCAAGCTCAAATTCAAAGAAATTTAGGGTACAGTTAATTCTATTTCTACATCAAAATAGGAAATAAATTGAATGGTTCACAGGAATAAAAAGTATTGAGTATTTTATTCCAAAATACAAAAAATTTAAGATTGTACTTTCATTTCTGTTTCAAAATTCTAAACACAAAGACTATTTATTTAAGAGCCCTACAGAAATATGAATTTATTATCTATTGATCTATGAAATTAGGAATAAAGAAATAGCAAAGAAACAAAATTTTTGAGATATATTTAGATTAAAAAATCTAAAAATTTGAAGATAGAAAGTATTTTTGTAAAAAATACGTAATTCCTCATAAATTTCTCTATTTTTGTCAATTCCTCAAAAATTTTAATATATTCAATAAACTATAAATATTTTAATAAATAACTAATTAAAAAGACAATCTAGCAAGAAAATTTGCTCTTCTACTCCCAATGAATGTTTACTGTAATTTTATATCAATACAAAATTGAATTTTTTGATAAGCTTGAATAGAATAAAATTAAAGATTTAATTTCAATTGAAATAGCGTGGAAAAAAAGATTCAATAGAGTGTCACGTAAACATGCTACATTAAACAAGAAAGATTTATTTATAAATTGCATTTATATTTATTTTTTATATATTTTACATTAAATGAAGAGTAAGATAATTCACAATTACTAGCATTTATTTAAATTTGCGATTTCTTTGTTAGAGATATATAAAAAGGTTTGATTTTGCTTATACATTTTTTTTGTAAGTAAGCTATGAATTGAAACTAAAAATTAAAACTAATACGAACATTTAAATAAGATGAATAGATTTGATGTTTAGTAATGATGAATAGTAATTGTTTTCATGATCTCAGAATATGTTAATAATTATAAATAGCGAATGCAATCAATTGCATAAGAAATACATGCCTTACAGTAAATATGCAATCTTGAACAATGAAATTTAAGGTAGGCATAATTTCATTGTTGTATTTTGCTTTAAACTTTTCATAATTGTTTTTGGAAATATCTTGATTCACAGTTAGGGATCAAATCGCTCAATCCCTAATGTAAAATTAGAAGAGGTGGACGTAACTGATATAAACGTAATAAACTGGTTAGTTAGCTCGATGACTTAAGTTGTCTTCCCAACATTCTCCAAACATGTTCATTTGAACAAGATTTGATGATATAGTAAGCAACAGGAGAACATGAAACTTTGTTAGCATTATTGAGATGTTCGTCTATGCCATAGGTTTCCAAAGTCAAAGTGGTCTAGGTGGACCCCTAGGGGTCCATAAGAGACCACATGGGGGCCCACGTAGACGTGAAAAGAAAACAGGGGTTCACAAGTTGTAAGTGGGTGTCTCCAAAATTTTTCTGATTTTAATAATAAAGAACAAACATTTTGACTGGGATATACCTATCAACGTAGGCAGGTAGCATCATTCACTAGGTAAGTGCTCGAAAATATTCGAGACTCAGTTCAAACACAGAATTTGAATAGAACAAAAGATAATAGTACAAGTGTACACCACATGTCGAGACTTGCAAAGTGCCGTCCGTGCGCTCGCTGTTCCGGGATGCTCGTTTAGACCTGCAAAGAGATGAAAAGCGAATTGCTCTATGCTTGCAATCTATACATTAGAATAAATACGAATGCCAAGAACTAAATTCATCAAGTACATCCGTCTCATTAAAAGTATGACTATCTTTTATTATTGATTTACATTTCAGAGTTGATTTTTGTCAATTGTTGATTGCTTGTAATGATAAATGCTTATAATTTTGTATAACCATAAGTATTATTTTAATAAATAGGACACAATAAAATATGTACTATTTTTCCCCCTTCATAACACTCTCAATTTTAGGGTGATATTTTTTTAGGAGTTCTGGGAATACAATAGAAATATAATATCAGGATGTCTACCGAAAATAGTAAAATTTTGAAAGTGGTCCACGAGAAAAAAAGTTTGGGAACCAATGGTCTTGGTCATATCTTAGCGTTACCTCTTTGATAAAGGGATTCTGGGTGGTTTCCTAGCATAGACAGTACACCTAGAAGTAAAATTTTGCTAATGCTCCTGTTCACTAATAGAATACTTTGCACTGTTACCTGATGATCAATAGAGGTGAACCATCCTCAGCCAATTGTTTCAGGTATACAGCAAAGTAGCAAATAATTTATTCGATCATGGATCTTTTTTCTTCGCATAAGAATGAGGTGGTTTTCAAAACTGAGAGAAAAATTGGATTTGTAATAGAATATCTAACTTTGCTCGAGATCAACACCAATCTAGAAGACAAAGCTTACTTTAAGATATAATATAGACTGCCTTAATGTTAAGAGACTCAAGCATAGAATCATCGAGTCTTGTGAAAATAGCATACTTAAATACTACTAATTACAAACCAACCTGTAAAAAACATGATGCAAGAAACAGAGTACAGAAGACCTGTGATATAAAAGCAACTGTTTTCGTAATTGCTTAATTATCTGATACTTTTGACTAGATCACGTTCTGAATCATTGCTCCAAACAGTCTTTTCTCATAACCTCGTGTGCCAAAATTGTTTAGCTATCATATTTCTGAAACCAATATACTGATTGGTTATTTTGTTAAACCACGAGTGTCTTTGAAACTTAATGAATAGTTTTCCTCACATATATATTTTTATATCACATTTTTTGAACTCCCATGAATAAAAAATGGTAGCTCCGTTTCTATTATCCATAAACTTGAGTCTCTTTTCAATATATGCTAGCTATATAATTGAAATTCACGTTACACATATTTTTTATCTATTATTGGTGATAATTACAAGCAGAACTCCACCTCAACAACTTTCTTTAGAATGCCAATTTCATTGTATTGATTCATTTTTTTTTGCATCATAAAAATTTTGTAGTAGACATAATAAGTTATATTGAATCAATGTGTATTTGCATTCCAATTATAATTTCATTGAATGAGTATGCGAAGAATTGGAATAATTAAGAGATACATCTTAAAATAATTAAAAAAAAACTATGATTATTTACACTAGAAAAAAAGTTTGTCATAAAAACGACGCAAAATGTGTGTGTATAGCTTTCCAATTAAAATAATCAATAGTCTAAATTTTTTAAAAAAAAAAAAAAAAAAAAAAAAATACACAAAATTTTGCTAAAGAATAATTTATTGTTGCTAATTTTGAAAAAAAAATATATCCTTCTCGTCTCCATTAGGTTGTAGATTCGATACCTGATCCACCAAAGACTATCATACTGAAACATCTCTAACCCCCATTAAATATTAATATATTTTAATAGCTCTCTATTGCTGGGAAGTGAATCATACTGAGACATAATCTATCCATTCACACTTCTTGAGTTTTTAAGAAATTGTCGCTCTACATTGCGGGTATTCTGATTGTGATCAGTGGTATTGGATAAACAGTAGATTTTTTAAAGTCCACTGCATTGCATCAAGGAATTCTATAAGTACAAGATTAAATAATTTTTGAGCGTATAAAATATTCACTTCTTAATGTTAAAACGCATTGTGCTTTAGTAATATTAAGTCTTCAGATTCTAATATCATTTGGAATATTGTTTAACAATTTTCATTAATAAAAGAAACAATATTTTTTACTACTTACGTATTTAAGCAAAAACTTTTATCCTTTACATAAAAATTAATTAGATAACTTTTTAATATTCAATAGACACTTACGCATAAAAGTTAATTATTTATGACGGAATTTATGAGCGTAACAGGTGCTCGTAGCAGTAAAAATAGTAATTAGCAGGTGATTAAGATAATCATTAAAGTTCTATGTGACATTGAAAACACAGCATTTTTTTTTTCGGATTTTATATCGTATTTTCCTTATATCCCTTTTTTAATGATAATAATAAGTAAAAATTTCTTTTACTTAGGATATAATTTAAATGAATTATTATTTGTAAAAATCTATCTTAAAAAAGAATTTTAAAAAACATTAAAAAAATGATACTTAAGAATAAATTTTTTTATTAAGTATTCTAAAATTTGGTACAGTTTATTTATTTCTGAAATAACACACACACACACACAGTTTGTGTATTATTATTTCATAGTATATCATAAAATTATTACATAATATTATATCGTACAATATTATATTAATTTCATTGGTTATGAATTTACTAAAATAAAATATGATATAATATTTTACTTAAAGGTACAATTTATCTAGAGATATGAAATTAAACATTCTAAAAATGAGCATAATTTAATTGCTTATGTATTAAAAAATTAAAAAAATAAAAAAAACCAGAGGACAATCAAAAATTAAACAATAATTAAAAATAATATTGTAGATATGAAATCAATAATTATTGTTATTAAAAAGTAACATAATTTAAGTATAATTATTTCTGAAAGAACATGGATAAGAAACTATAAATATCCTATATTTGTACTGACGAAAGTTGATATTTTTTCAGTATCAGTTGGTTTTCTTTATATACTTTTTTGTTATTAATTAAACAAAATCATTATTAAAAAATACATTTTTTTCATTAAAATAAAGATGTCGTGAATATATAATTTTATATATAATGTTGTGAATAATTTTAAATATTTAAATTTTCATACCATAGATTATTAACTTAATTTTCATTAACAATCAGGCATATCCTGCAAATATTGCAATTGTTTACGATATTTGTATAAGTTTAACTATCAAGAAATAAAAATCTCTGACTATATTCCTGTACTGAATATTATTGTTTGCATGTAAAATAGAGTTTCCAATACACAAAAGCTCAATTTATTAAATTTTATAAGTAAATTTAATGTTTCATCAAATAAAAGTAGATTTAATTTCATTTCAGAGATCAGTTTCATTTTCTTTCTTCTTTTTACAATAAATAAAGCATAATAAAACAATTTCGTGTCATTACATGTTTTGGAATAAAGCTGCTTCGCTAAAAATAAACTCAACTCGGTTCTAGCTACAAAAAAGGCAGATTTAACGTCTTCCTTGGAACGGGAAGATTTGAACTTTTATAATCTTTCTTTAATTATGAGTTATCCTTTAAATTCTAAAGTATTTTGAAGGGTTTTTTTCTAACTGCATTACATAATTTATATTAATATATATTATACACAACATCTAATTTATAATAATATAAATATAGCATATCAATAAATTATTTATATTACTGTATTAGTAAATATTATATAACATTTAATAACACAGTAATATAAATAATTTAATGATATTTTATGAAATGGTGGAATTTAATGAACTGGATGTTATCCAGTTATTGCAAATGATTTTTTCTTTTGCTTAAAGCACTGAAAAAACTTTTTATTTGTGACCAATAAAAAAGTTTTTTTTCGGATAAAAAAGAGTGTGTTACTGATAAAAAAAAGAGTATAAGTTACGAAAAAAAAAGAGTATTTTCTTTTTATAAATCTACTCGAATTAAAATAATTATAAAAAAATTGGCTTTTATGACCAAACAGTAAAGTGTTCGATATTCGATTTAAATAAAGACTAATGTGTTGACAATGCTTTTTCACGTGAATTATGTTTTGTCGAAAAGGTCTTGCACTGCCTTATAAATGTTTGTAGGTTCCAATGCTCTGCCACTCATATAGTGCAGTGCTTAAAGGAGGGTGCAAGAGAAGTATCGGTTTTTTCTTTGAGCTTAATAGCAAATTACGAGGAAATGTGCTCGAATGTGCCGTACAATGTATCAACCAATACGAAAAGAACGTCATCTAGTTTAATGGGAAGACGTGTTCGCATGTTCCGTACAATGTATTAACGAATACGAAAAGAGTGTCATCTAGGTTGAAGATGTGTTTGAATGTGCCTTACATTGTGTTAACCAAAGCGAAAAGAAAATCATCTGCTTTAACGGAAAGATGTGCTTGAAAGTGCCTTAAGCAATGTATTAACCAATACGAAAAGAACGCCATCAAGTTTAACGGGAAGATAATGCACACATAAAAATCCTAGTTGTTTTATTTTGCTTAATGATGTTAACTAAGAAACTTGTACGCTATCGGAAAAAGGTACAGGAATTTTTAGTCTTATGTCATTTGAAACACGAGAATACTGCTCTCAAATTAGGAATTGTCCTTTATTAAGTCAAAATGCTGTGGTTGTTTTAAAAGGCATTTAAGAGCTTTCAGCAGTTTAACTATTTATCTTGCAGTACCAAAATTACTAGCTAGACTACATAATTTTGGTAATTTAATATTAAACAATTTACATAATTAATAAAAGTACATCTATTTTGAATCACATTCTAATGAAGAGAATTTCTTTTTCCATTAACCAATGTAAAAGTGAGTGATACATTATTTTTATGAACAAAATACGCCAATTTAATTTCATTATAACATAATTTACTTCTAAAAAATATTAAATAGTAAATTGCTTAAATGCAAATTATACTACAATTCTGTGAGTAGTATTAAGTTTTAAAAGTTTCCTTGTGCATTCTTGCAAATTTACATACGTCTTAAACAAATTATTTCCAGGAAAAAAAACTTTTTCACTACAAATTTCATTTTAAATTGATCTTTCAATTAAAAAGTAAACATTTAAAAAGTTTTATTTTATTCGAAAAAATAACATTCAAATTTCTTAATAATAAATAAATTTCTATATAATAAACGTTAAAATTTCTAAGTATTGCAAAATCAATAATTTTTTATGAAAACTATTTTCCTCGAATAAAAATAATAATGGAAATATTCTAAGCAATGTAATTTAATCTCATTCAATTTTATTTACTTGATTACAATGGTGACATAGAAATTGGAGTATTTTTTTTCATTATTTCTGTTAATATTACTTTATTTTACACATTACATTACGGAAAGTAAAACATAAATTAGCCAGAAATAAATGAAAATGAAAGTATAAAAATGAAAACAACTCATTTAAATAAGCCGATAAGTTGCAATAAGGACTTAAAATGTTATTCTTTTTAATTATTCTCACTTTTATTATTTCTAAAAAGAAATATAACAATTAAAAGGAATTTATTCAAGAAAATTAATGAGAATTATTTAATGTATGTAGAATGAGATTATAGCAATTTTTCGTAATAAAACGTTATATTATTTATCCATACTTTATATTATTTTTGTGGATGCGTTTTATAATATCAAGAAAAACAGTGTTTGATAATAAAGCGTTTTTCTAAAAAAATCTTTCCAAACATTTTAGAAAATATTTAATTTATATTTTTCACAAAAATATTCATTAAAGTTTCAGTGAATATGTACTATATATTTTTTGAAACTTTAAGAGCATTCGCAAAAAGTTTATGTTATTATTATCAATATAATATTACATCTAATATATTATACAAAGTATATCTGAAATTATTTAATATTTTATAATTTAATCGTGTGATTTTCTTAATTAATATATTATTTATATTTACAATTAAAAAAGTTCTTCCTTCTGAAGAGCATTATTATCTTTCTTCTGAATTTCTTTATCAAAAAAGCTAATTATTTTACTATAATTTCTTTGTGAAAAATTTCATTTTTAATATGCTTGAATTATAATATTTTATATTATAATTCCTTAAAAAAACTTCTTATTGAATTTAGTCATTAATTTTTTCACATTATAAATTTATAATAATTATAAGTTTGTAAACATTTTCTTGTAAATTTTAATGTTAATTTCATTATATTGTTTTTAATTTATATTTTCAGTTCAATAATGAACTATTGATCAATTTAAAATAACAACGATTTATTAAAGAAAGGAAAAATATCATTCTTAAATTATTTTTCATGACTGGAAATTTCAAAGATTTATTAATAATTTACATTACTTGAAGCGTGTGAAGTGCCTAATAAAATTTAAATTTGCGTTTTCACATTTTATATTCAGTAGTTTAATAAATTATAAATTCTATTGACTCTTGTAAAAGCTTATTAAGCTGTAAGAAAATTATTTTTTAAGTCGAAAAAATGCCATTATTTACTTTTAAATTATTGTTATTATTACTGCCAAGTATTTATGATGACAATATTATTTATGATGCAAATTAGCTTATTTTATTAATATATAAGAATAATGTGCTTGAAGTAAAAAATTTTACTAAAGTCACATTGTATCAGTTTGTTAACTATTAACTGTTAACTTTGAATAATATTAAAAAGATACATACATACATATATATATATGTATATAACTGTTGTGGTGAGTCAAGATTCTTCAAAAATATTGAAACATTTTACAGAAGCGAATTTCAGCTTTCTAACTGTAACCACACTAATAAAATGCCTTAATAGATATATGGCTGAATATTAAAAAATAGTTTATAATAAATAAGTACAATTTTAGTATTTAAGAATTTATTTTATGTTATAAGGTTTTATAATCGAAGTGGAAGTGAAATATGTAACTATCATCTAGAAAATTTTATTAATGGCTACACATTTTATTAATTGTTCAAAACTTCTTGGATAACAACTCTTCACTATTTCAAGAAATAGTAAAAAATATTATGGAATAAAAATATTTTTAAAACCATTATACATGTCACACACACACACTGCAAATAAAATACATATGCATATAATGTTTTAGTTTTTTATAAATACGTTTTTAGAAAGGAATTTTATATTTCTGTAATTTTTACATAAAATTTATTAATTATTAAGGAGATACATTTATTGATAATATGCAACATAGAGCTATTTTAGCTGTTTAATAAAAATGGAATTTAATTTAAGATTACTCACTAGGGTATTTGTAGTACATATTACTGATATATATATATATATATATATATTTTATATATATATATATATATATATATATATATATATATATATATATATATATATATATATATATATATATATATATATATATATATATATTTTATATATATATATTTTATAAAAATCTAAAAATTTGGAAAACTATAGGAAATTGACATTTTTTTTTCTATCTTTATAATTAATATCCACCCATTTATTATTTCTTTTATTCTTAATTGAACTGAAAAATTATGAATGGAATGAAGAAAACACACTCTTTCTTAATAGTCTTGATAAACTAAAATTTACATTAAAAATGAATTTCAAGTTAAAGTTTAACACAAAAATTAAAATTCATGTTGAAATGATTTCGTGAATCACTTTGCAATTCACTTGTTTTATTTCATTGCAAATAGAGAATAGAATGAATGCTCTTTCGATCCTAAGAATAAAGTAAGAACACATGTGTAAAACAGTAATTCTTCTCAAAAATACGTTCTTCGTTTCATTTTAATTCATCTATTCCATAGGATCGAAACAGTTTTCAATCGGCTTGATCTCACTTCCTATAAAACGTGTTGTTTTTCCAACGGAAATGACCTCATTGCAATTTGCTTTCAACTACGTACCTGAGTGAGAAAAAATTCAACTGCAATGATTAATGTGAGAAGAGATTTTGTTTTTATTCCTGAAATGGCGCAGTGTGATTCAAAGGCTTTCTGAATTTTGCCGCCATTTCGATCTTTGTGTAAATTTTACCAAGCAAATGAAATGATGATAAATCAGTATTCTCTGATTTCTCTGAGCAAACTGTCGACATTTTTTTGTTATTTTATTTACATAAATTCTGTTGTTCTATTAAACAGTTTTAAATATCGGCTAACAATTTACTATTGCCCAAAAGTATGTTTCAATGTTTATTTGTGGGTTGATAATATTTCAATTAATAAAAAAGAACTGAGACAAAACTAATGACGAAAATTTATATAAAATATATACAAAATTTATAATACAGTTATAAAGATTTAAGGTGTCCCAGAACATTAACAAGCGGTTAAGCGATTAAGTCTAACAAACATTAAACATGACACAATTTAAGTACAAGTTGAAATAATGAAATCGGCACTTAACTAGCATCTGCATCTAAAACTATACTTATTATAGAAAGGAGAATTTCCTTCGCAATGCGTTGTACTACTCTAAGAATAATCTGAAAAATATTTGGAATTTTCTCATTGTTGATTGGCAGGCAGATAGAATATTGCATAATAAAACTTAATAGTGACTATTATATTACTTTCTTTAAAATAAATATTTCTTTAAAACGATTTTTTATTTACTGTTAAAAAAAGAGAACATCAAAAGTTGTCATAAGAACTACTATGATTTAGAACAAACAATTAATGCCGTGTAAATATTTACATTCCTCTTACATAACGAAGAAGAAGTTAAAACTTTAATCTTGAACTAATTGTAATATTAAATTACTTATAAATTCATATTTATTTGTACTTTACATTTTGTTGTGAATTACAAAAATAAAAACCTATTTAAATACATTGATCTGAAAATAGAGTGATATATTTACTTCAGTTCTTAATAAAAATCATATTTTAAAAATGATTTAAAATTCAGAACATTTAAAGCGTACATAATTTAAATATCATTATCATGAGTACAGAAGATTTTAAGGTTTGAAAGGGGGGGGGGGAATTAGTTTATAATCGCAAAATATGGATTGATTTGCATGGGGATTTTCTTTCGGAGCTAAATCAATACCATATATGAAAATAACTAAAATGTTATATGATGCATTATTGATCAATTTATGAACAAAAATGCAATCTCTAATTGATTATTGAAAATTTGGTTGACATTAAAATATATAGTTTTCATGTATACAAATCCTTCTGAAGTGTCGTCATAAATATTTATAAAGAAAGTTAATTCTGAGGGTGAACATAGTCAGAAATTTGTTACATTAAATATCATATATTTATATTAAAGTTGTTAGAATATTTTATGTAATTTACAGAGTATAAGAACAAAAATAAATAAATAAATAAAAATAAAAATGAAATAGATGTCGAACAAAGCTAAGAAGAAAATTTTCCCTTAATTCTACAGCATTTCAGTTCTTTTTGAAATATATGTACAAACATTGAAATCAATTACAAACTTATTACTGAAAAATCATTATGAATCCTTTAAGTAATACAATTTGCTGTTCAGTATTGAAAATTCAATTAATTTTAGAATTTGAAAGATGTCGTGGAAGGATATTTTCACAAATATGCATTTTGACCAATACTGTCTTTTATTGATGATTTTGTCATAAGCAACTCATTTTCATCGTTTTTCCATTCTAAAAAAAGGCTCAATATTTGTAAACTACAAGAAAAATTAACTTTAGTTGCCTATAGTTAAATTTTTCTAAAATTAACTTTAGGCAACTAAGTATAATAATCTTCTTTATTAGGCTCACCGAGAATGTGAGGGATTAACTAACTTGTCATAATTTTCTTATGTGTAGCTAATTGTCGATTGTGGCGTATTCAAGTTTTTTGCTATATTTCTGATTGAGAGATTTTGATTTTGTAGTAATATCGATTTTAAGAAGCTGCTAAAGATAGGAAGGATAATCACAAACATCAGTTTTTTCTTTAAAGTCGTCTTTCCGAAATAAAATTTGGCAAGCTTATTTGCAACTGCTGGGTTGTATATTTGACGTGCACTGTACACACAGCATATCCAAATACGAATTGAACAGTTAGGACTTTACTGAACTTTAATTTTCTTATATTTTTCCTTTACGTCATGGGGATGCGATTCATTATTTATAAATGTTTTTTATCAAACGCGAGTTTACTCTCTGTTGTTAGTAGTTTAATCAGTGTTTTATCAAATTCCAAGCATTCCTATTATGAATTATTTGTTTTGAGGAAGCTCATCACACTGAAAGAGGTTATCAAAACTCATACATAAAGTGAACGACAGTCTCAGGTCCAAACCTATTATGACCTTCGGAGCTAAGGTTTTGGTATAATCTTAATCTTCATACAATAATGGTAAATAAATATCGTATTTTTATTTGTCTTATACACGTGAGTAGAGATAATTGGGTAAATTTCCAGGTTTCTTTCTAGGAACACTTGAATATGATGTACTATTTAAGAAAAATACTCCCGAAAAACAAAGATGGGAGTTAATGCTCAAATGTCAATTATATTATTGGATGTTATTACTATAGATTTTGTCTATATCTCTGTTCAGAGCAAAATATCAAAGATTCATGTGTTATTTTTGCAATATAATTTTTAACTGACCAGTTCTGGAACTTACTCTATTACAATAGAAAACCTAGAATAACGTTTTTAATTTTTTTCTTTTGGGATAAATGAATAATATCTACCATATATGAAAAAACCAAATTAAATGATGGATATTAGAATGCCTTAGGATAAGCTTACGTAATTAGGTTGTCTACTATGCGGGATGAAAGAGAACGACGCTGTTCTTTATTAGTTACTAAAACCCTATAATTTTATCTTCACTCGAAATTACTCTCAAAGAAAAACATCTGTGCATTGTTGTATCAGTTATACGATGTTAATAAAATATTAAATCTTACATTTATAGATTATGAAATTTATATTTACACAACATACCCAGTGTTATATAACTTTCATAATTTATTTTCGCTATATATTTTATTGTATATTAAAATTTTAATGCTTTGGACTATTAAACAGTCTTGTTCTTAACAAGAAATAAGTGAATTTACATCAATGAATTTCCTGTGAAACCTTAATGTTTTCATGAATTTAAAATTTTTTAAAGCATTGAAAAGATTTTGAAAGGACTACAACTAAGATTCTAAGAATCTCGAATCACTTCTAGCTCTTATATCAAAGGAATTGTGGTTTATTAATGTTATGCTATTTTAAGGAAAACTGAACTTCCTAAAGAATTTTTATAAATTGAATGAATTTATTTCGTAGAACTTCCTTTTGTTTGATAATCTTTAAAATTTTTATTCCGTAGTTTAGAAAATCTTAAATATGTTCTGATAATTTGTGAATTTTATGGAGTGGATGATTTATGATTTAATTTTCTTAATTATCTGCTTTTGTTTTAAAGCACAGAATATTTTTTATTTACTGTGAGTTTAAACATAATATTTATTAAAAATTGATTAAAAATCCGTTTCAAAAAAAGTTTTCCTGCAAAATTAGTTTCAGGAAATAAATATTTGCTTAGAAAATTTGATTTCAAAGTATTTAATTATAATATTCAAAATTTCAGAATAAACTTTCACGATAAACGTTTAAAATTTGAAAATATCATAGATTTAACTGATCAATTGATAAAATATATTGAAATATAATTTTCTGCTTTAAGCATTCACATAAATTGGAGCTAGTGCTTGGCAATTTTTCTTCGTATTTTCGACCCGTAATTCATTATCTAGGAATTGTTCGTCTGAAAACCCTTTGACTTATCGAATGACAATTTTAAACTGCTAAATAGCAGTATTTAGGAGTAATATTTTAGACTTTTTTCTTTAAAAAATTGGAAAACAGCTGAAAGTTGTTGGGTAGTTAATGATACCATCAAAAAGGATTTTCCATCGATAATGGCAAGAACTAAAATGTCACAAGGAAGAAAACCAGAAGAATCCCATGTACTCAACTCAATAGAGGTGAACCCAGAGAGCAAAATTTCAACATTTCCTTATTCTATAGGAGTGACAAGGATGAATATGTTAGATATCTCCTATTTTGAAGTACCTGGTTCTATCTATTGAGGTTGATGAGCCAACATAATACCTTACTATATTCTCAAGATACTAAATAGTATAAAATACTATCTTAATTTTTTTTAAGTTTAGGAACTAGAGAATCAAATATTAATTTCAGTCTTCGACTATGTCAATTGATAGTTATTCACATTTGATATTCGGGGAACATAACATCTATTAACAACTTGGTACTGTCGAAATGTCTTCATACAATGTTTTATCCGTGATGTCACTGACAGAAATTTTGATTTTTGACGCATTGTTACCAACAGAAATCTTGTAATGATTACAAAGAAGTTAGAAGATTTTTATTTTGTATTTGATGAAAAAAAGGGGAAGTGGAATAAATGTTTTTGTGTTGTTTAGTTTACTATAAAAACATACTAGAAGTTTTTTTCATGTTTCCATTCTTTACGATTTGTAAGCAGACATATTTTCAAAAACTCTTTTAGAAAAGTACTGAAGGATTTATAGCTATAAATTTCGCAAAAACACATTACGGGAATTGAGTTATTTGAGTGTATTTTGCTTACCATCAAAATATTCTGGTTATACATATAATGCAAGAATAGGTTAAACTATACTTTTTAGGGATAAAAGCTGAGACTAAATCCCATTACGATAAAAAAACGGGAGGCATGTATTTTTTTTTCTTGCAGATCTATCTGTTAAAGGTATTTAGAAATTTTCCAAGCAATATAGTATTTGAAAAACAGAGATTCAGCTCTACTTACAGGAAATGTTCTTTTGTGAAACATATTTAGGGGATATAAAAACAATGATATTTTGCTGCCAAAATATATAAATTGCAGTATCAAAGTATAATTTAAAGGACTTCAAGAACAGAATATTCAGTTATTAAAATAACGTAAATAATTATAATATAATGTAGTAGCATGTTATTTACAACAAAATTATTTTTAAAATAAAATTGGTCGCAATGAAATAATAGATATAATTACAAATAAGTGTATTTTGTGTACTTCTTTGTGCAAGTATAAATGAAATTAAGAGAGATGTTTGGGTTACATGCTAAGGGGAAATAATATTAAAATGGCTATAGATACATTTTAAGTGAGTTTCGAATGCTAACTTTTCTTCCCTTGATTTTTAAATTTATCAGACTGAAGAATTTTGGTTTTTATAAGAATATTTCTTAATTTCTTAAAAAAATTCTTAAAATGTGTTTTTTAAAATTCATAAAAATCTTTCAAAATTTGAAAAGTATTATATCAAGTTTATCTTTAGTCTTGCGTTAATCGAAGAAATCTTTTTGATTCGTAATCGTAATCGCTGCATTTTCCAAAAATACTCAAAATATTTAGAACGTAAAGAGAAAGAGTGTAGGAGAAGTGAAAGGATTCATAGAAAGAATGAAGATTATATTTTTTCTTGCTAAATTATACATTTATTTTTGATTTTACGGATGTATATAGGAAAATCTGATGAGTTAATATAGATCCTTTAGTTTGCTTTATTTGCATGAAAATAATTAAATGACTCCCTAACCTTTCTCTGCTAAAAAAAAACAAAAACAATAGAGTTGCTTAAATTTAAATTAATAGGAATATTCGTACTTCAGCACTTCGATAGAAATCTTTTTCATAAATTGCTTATTAAAAGTTTAAAAATTTTACCCTTTAGCCTTTTAACTAAGCCAAACTAACAACTAACTTTTAACCAACTTTTAACCAAACTAATATGCTAATAAATGAAATATTTAAATTTTAATGAAATGTTTTCAAAATTTCCATAGCAAAAGAAATTTTAGAGTAAGGAAATAACTTTCGTTTTAGTGAGATGGAAAATCTTTACTAACGATAAATAAAAGTATATTTATTTGAATTATGTAAAACAATATCGCATTTTAAAAATAAATATCAAAGAAATCAGATTAAATTGAAGTATGAATTCTATATTTAATTCATTTATGTAATACTTGTGGCGTTGTATTTTCCAGTTTTCATTTTTCGTTTAAGGAGCAAATTTTAAGAATTATGTTAAACTGATTGCCGTTAAAAATATTTGATTCATTAATATGAAACCTATCCTAATATTTTTAAATTCTTATAATAAGTTTTCCTATTTAGAAGTCAATGTTTTGAATCAATTTAAAACGGATTAACGATTGTCAAATATTTGATTAAATAATATTTGACATTAATACAAAATATTTCAGTAGTAATATTCATGTGTATTAATGTCAAATATTATTTAATATACGAATATTACTACTGAAATATTCATCTCTTTTCATGAATATTATCAGATTTAGAAATAATTATTTCGAATCGGCTACATGACATTAAACGATAAATAAAATATTTAAATCTGACATTTGGTACAATAGATATGCAATTTTATATTCTGTTTTAGATTTAAATATTGTTATGTGATTAAGATTTAACGGATCAATAGATGAAGCCTTTATTTCAATAATATGGTATTTAGCGTGAACGAAAGGTAAATCATATGGTTGCATTAGCTATGTCAGGTGAAATATTTACAATACATATCAAAGACAAGGGGTTACATTAATATTTTGATTCTGTTGAATACTGAAAATAACCTGCAAAAACTAATATAACTCCAATCAAATAATTGTTTGCCATCAAATAACTCTCATTTATTACGTAGATAATTTTTTTTATTTCCATGAAAATTTAAATAGATTAATTTGCAAATATTACAATTCAGAAATACATTTTATGTATTGTTTTTTTTATAATCAAATAAACATTAATAATAATTTCAATAAAAAACTTAAATGATTTATTTTTGATGGCTATGGTATTGGAATGTCATAACCGCAACCTTTCAATTCCTCACGTGAACTCATTTCGCAAGGTATGTAGAAGCATCCCACAAAACGCCCAAAAAGGGAGGTGGAACTGGATCATTAATTGAGAACTAATTTTCGGCTGTAGATGATTGCTTCAGAATTTGGAGGGTAGGATATTGCATAATGTAACGGCTAGCTTAAATGAAATCACTGAACCGGCACCAAAACGTTTGACACCACTGGGTCAATCAGCAAGTAGTTTGCTTGTTCGATATCCCGTCCAGATGAGTTGTGACCTCTGCTTCTACTTTTGACACCTCCGCGCATGCTCCCCTTTATTTGTAAATAGATTGATTCATTTTTTTAACCCCTTCTCCCCCACCATTTCATGTTGGAAGCTCAATGTCATCCAGAAACAATAGAAACATTCGATAAAGTTGTTTCAATTTGCTGCAAGGCCAAAAGGTACTTTGTGCGTTATGTAGTTTCATTTTATTCCTTTCTGCCGAATGTGGGGTTATTGGTTTTTATGACAAGACATTCAAAACGGTGTGGGGGCGTAACTGTTGCTCTTTATGATAGGCGCAATAAAGAGCAATGGAATAAAAGAATCGATCGTCATTTTTTCTCTGCCTCCCCTTTCATGAATGGTTATTTTCCGCTGCGGAGGACAATGGCTTGCAAAAGATAGTTGCGGTAATTGAATTCAATGAAGTCTTCAAATCAACGCCTCAGAATAATAATGATAGTATGGCTTATAAGCGAACATTTTGGAAGGTTATTTTTCTTTCATGAATTCAGTGTAAAGGGGTCTGACAAAATTGCTATAATAATGTTAATACGTCATTTGCGGATATTGTCATAGTGAGGATTAAGTATTTTCGTTGCTATGTAATGAAATATCTAAGTATAACTCATAAAAATCTTGGAAACGAATGCATTGAGGAAAAGGTCTGGGCAATTTATTTATTTGTTATGGAAATAGCTTTATATTTTCTAATAGATGTCATTTTCAAAATCCCATTTCTATTGTTAAAGGTTCATAAATGTGCATAATAAATATTAATAATTAAGTGAGCACAAAATTTCAGCCACAAGCTCAAAATGATAAAAATAATAAATGATAATGAAAAATTCAAAACATTTTATGAGTTTTAAAATTCATATTTATTGATATTCATAGAGATTTTTACACAATTCAAATTTATTTCAAGAAGAATGCATATAATTTTGCGACGAAAAGGAAAGGATATATTTTGTTTATTGTGATTATAATGTATTTAATTTCTACGTAAACTACAATATAAAAATTACAAATGTGTTTATAAAATTTATATAATTTTAAAAAGAGGCCTGATTTGTATTTTATATAATTTACTCAAATAATTTATATTTATCATACACTTTTCATTAAAAAAAATAATGTTTAGAAAAAAACTATTCTCATAATTTTTTTAATGAAGCCACTTTAGAAGAATTAAAACTAAAAAAAATCAAATTTTTTTTGTAACAATATTTTATTTAAAAATGCTTAAAACATTAAAGAGCTTCTTTTAATAAATTTTAAGAAACTAACATATTCATTTGATAAATGAATGAATTAAATTTTAAGAATTTTCTGAGTTACATTTTTTTAGTTATATCAAGGTAAATTAAGTAAATATTGAAACTTTGTCAATAATGGAAACAAATTTAAATTGGGAGCATACATTTGTCAACGATTAAAACTCTAATAGAAAAAAATTTTAGTTCCGCTCATTGTAAAATAAATATGTTTATTTTTTTTTTGTACTGAAGAATTATTTTCCAACTTTAAAGCAATACATTTTGTCATAAAAAATATTTTTTATATATTTTGTATGGAAGAATTATTTTCTTACTTTAAAGCAATGAAGAAGATTTAAAAAATGAATAAAATTTTACTTCATTTCCTTTTAAAATGTGGGCACAAAAATTAATTACACTGAAATGGTGGTATAACTATTCCTTACTAATTATACATTAATTATATATAGTCAGAAGATAAATAAAAATTTTTTAATGAAATCTGATAGTATGGATAAGAAGTTATAACATAATACACACTTTTTATCTTTTATTAAATACAGAGTATTATACAGTATCAATATCATACATTATCCATATGTGCACACATCTGGAATGGTCTATGTATGCGTTTCATCAATATGTATGGCGATTATTTTCCTCATTACATAACACACACACACACACACACACACACACACACACACACACACACACACACACACACACACACACACACACACACACACACACACACACACACACACACACACAAACACACAAACACACACACACACACACACACACACACACACACACACACACACACACACACACACACACACACACACACACACACACACACACACACACACACACACACACACACACAATGAATGTATCAAAATACACCACAATCGTGTACAATAAGATAGAAATTGAATACATTTCACATTTACATACATTTTACAACTTATATATGAATGTATTTTAATATTTTTAACTTTAATTGTGATTATTTTAATAATTACTTGACAATAGAAGTTTTTATTTATTTTCATTTATTTTATTTCGTATTTTTAATACAATATTAACCATGCATTTCTATACTGAAAATTGATCTTGATTAATTTGGTAATCGAAAAAAATCTTTCATTTTAAAATGTGAAATTGATTGATAAAATTTGATAAAATTAATTCATAATTTATATAGTCTATCCTTGTAAAAGTGTAAAGTTCATGATTTGGAATTATTCCTCCATAAATTTTCTTAACTATAAATATTTTATATGAAAATATATACTTGGCAAAAGCAAATAAAACATTAATAGAATTTCCTTTACAAAGAGTTTCAATTCGATTTTAAACGTCAATTCCTACATTGAAAACGAAATATTTCACTGTTTGTTCACTAACACATTTGTCACCATAATGTAGAAAATAGTTTAACTGCTAGACAATGGTAGTTTGGTGGTACGATTTATCACTCTACAATCTATTTTGCACATTAGCGCTAAAACAATTAAGACCTACAAATTAAAGGATATTCCAAACAACTTCAAATTTCCAAGACCGAGGTAGAAAAGAAGCATATAAGCTATTGAAACGAAGGCTAGAATGCTAAATCGTTCAGCTGCTGGCTGTATCTGGAAAAGACATAGCTTCCTTCGAAGATAGTATGAGTGGTAGTTGGCTTAATTGAAAAATGTAGTGCGGAATCAGTAATGTACATTAAGGAATCCTTAAGGACCGATGTCTTCCCTTTAGCGCCAAAAAATTTTGTATATAGTGTGCCAATTCAGATGTTGGCCTAGTTATATGACTTTGGTTCAAAACTCTAAGTTTGTGCTTAGGGTCATCAATCAACAGAAAGAAGCAGCTGAAAATATATCACTATAAACTACAGAATAATCAAAAACTAATGCAAGGATACCATGCTTCCTTTCAAAAAATTGTTGCTATAGATTATTATCTACAGCATGAAAATTTACCTTATTAAGTATATTTTCATGCCACAAAAAGGGAGAAACCTGAGAAAACCCAAAGTATTTGCTTCTCTAGGTGTGCAGAGAGAAAACAAAAACACAGTACTCATATCCTGCTATTCGAAACTCTTATCTGCAGTTCAACAGTTCTTGGGTTCAAATATCACCTTGGGTTTTGTTGTTTATAGATATTCGGAATCCCCTTCAAACCTTAGGTCTCTGTATAACTATGACCCACGTGCAAAAAAGAATTAATGAGCCACTAATAAATCAAATCAAAATCGACTTGATGTTCAAAAGAAAATACTTTTTACATCGATATATAAAGTGCAATATTATCGGGGAGATCATTTATTGGCATATCAAAGCATTTATTTGTCTTTATGGAAAATATATAATGCAGAGTTATTATTTATAATTAAAGAAAAATATCAAACTTTTTAATATACATATGAATTGTGTAATTCTAATAATATATTTTTCTTTTGCAGAAATAGAATGTCTTGCTCATTAGGGGTACTATTGATATTAATAGTTTTAACAAGATTTAGCACAGGTAAGAAACTGATAATTTACTTAATTTATCCAAACTGTGTGATCATGAAGAATTGACGAATTACTTTATAAGTGTATGGATTATGATGATATTGTTTTTGTTTACGAATGATGCTTTCTAAGTTTGATACAGTGATGTATAGAAGTTACTTTATAATTATGAGTTAATATAAAATATATATGTAACTTGAATAGAAACTGTTATAAATGAATTAAATTTTTTCATAAACTAATGATTGGAAACTAATTTTTTTCAGTCAAGTATATTCTTGTATATTTATAGAAATTTGTTTTTTCTCTACATATTACATTGAAAATAAAATGATTTTGGTAGTAAAGTTATTTAAGGGCCACGATAGCATAAAGGAGAAAAATGTTAATCCTATGGTTTCCAAAATTAAAACGAGAGTGATGCCTAACATCCAGAGGAAGGCCGGGATAAACCAGAAGAGAATTCAATGTTTAAAAATATTTAATTTAACTTTGCATGTTGAATTTTTATAATATCTAAAGTAATCACATTCTAGTATGGTATGAAAGTTTGCTGAAAAATCTATTGTTGGATATAAATTTCATCCTGAAACGATCTTCAACTTTAAGCTGCGGATGGTTGAGTTTTGAATGGCAGAAATGCGTAATCTGTAACTAATGCACAAATACATATATATATATATACATATATATATATATATATATATATATATATATATATATATATATATATATATATATATATATATATACATATATAATATATATATAAATATATATATATATTATATATATATATATACAAATATAATATATATATATATATATATATATATATATAAATATATATATATATTAAGATAAATCAAAACGGAATAATTTCTCATATTTATTTTTAGTACATGCAGAAATTAGGTCTATGAAAAAAATATTTTCTTCGTTTTTATTTCTTAATTTTTTTTTAAAATGTTTAAGTTAACATTGATTTTTTGTACAATAATAGAGGAATTATAAATATTTTAATTGAATAAATCATTAACAAAAATTAAATGTAAAAAATAATCGTTAGTACTGTCTTCTTTGTCATTAAATGATCATTACAAAATGAATCGTGTTTCGTAAATTATATTGAACATAATCCTACTATCATTGATATTCATCATTTAATTTAATGAATGCATGAATATGTCAATATGATATTGAAAACTCTGCATTCCTTTTAGTATTTAGTGTTAAAATGAAGGAAAAAATATTTTTTGCTTGAATATTCATATCTGAATAATGATTGATAAACAACATTTTCAGTAAATAGCTGCGAACATTTTAGTCAAATATGATGCATAAAGAAATAAAAGAAAATTCTTGATTTCTAAATTTAACAAAGATTAATCATTTTAAAATCTGAAAATATAAATAAAAATTTCAGTTTTATTTTTTTAAATTTTTAAGAAAATTTAATTTAAAAATTAACAATATGGATAATTATCCCACACAAAATAATAGGGTAACTAGCATTTTAAAAATATTTCTATTTTTTCATCCTATAAACCAAAATTTAATTTAATAATAAAATGCTGTCTTATCATAACTTATATAATTCTTACCATCATAACATTTTTGAGAATGATTATTTAATTAATTTCTCATTATTATTTCCTTAGCAAATGTAAAATCCATGTTATTTACTAAAAATGTAATATAGATATAATCGCTAAGACATTCTAAATTATTTGGAATAAAGGCATCTTCTAATGTGTTTACACTCCCTTTTAATTAGATTTAAGATCCCATTTGAGATTCACAAGGATTTTGATTTAAAGAATATTTTTTTTAAATAACTTTTTTATTTTTCAAAACATAATAAGAATTAAAAATACAGTGTGAAATTTTTAGCTTCCTTTATAATATTTTAAATTGCTAACGAATGATATGATTGAGGAGAATGATATGAAAATAATTAGACCCTCAGTAAAATAAAATGCATTATAAGAATAAAGTGATATCGTTTTGTTTACACAACTGTTAAAAATGCTGTTTAATACTTAATGTTAAGGTATTAGATAAAATAAAATTTAAATATTAATATATTATTATTGAACTATTTTTCTAGTTATTGAATTATTATTGGTAACAGGAACAAGAGAAGTTATCTCGTATATATAGTGATAAATATAAGTTGCATTGCAACTCATTAAATTACTAGTTAAATGTTTTTAATTAAAAAATTTCTTTTCATTGAGTTAAATTAAAATTCTTTATTTTCTTCCTTTATAAAAATTCAAGTAATAATAAAAAGTTTAATTTATTTTTAAATATTGAGTTATTATTTTCCAATTGAAGAAAATAATTTTTAGCTATATATAGCCCGATGTAATTCATTTAAGTTACATTGTATAATACGAAAACAAATTAATAACTGCTTTATAAACTAGTGAGTATTTTTTTAATGCAAAGGGGTAGTAATTTTTAATGCAATTATAATTACTTTTTCTTTCAAAGAATAACGTTTTTATATCAAAAACAATTTTGGTATTCGGAGTTAGATAAAAAATATTTGCAGTTACATATATCGTAAAATAATGCTTTTAAGTGACATTATAGCAGGAAAAAATTAATAATTCTATCTCGTAAGAAATATTTTCTTAAAATGTTCCTGAAATTAAATATAAAAGTTAATTAATAGTATTATTTCATTTCAAAACCTATTTAGTTATTTTTAATGCCGCAATTTACATCTTTCTTTTTTGATTTGGTAAAAAAGTATTTTAAGTTACTTAAAAATAAAGTAATATATTTAAATTACACAATAGAAAGAGATAAAATTAATTATATATTATCTCTTAAATTAGAAAATTTTTTTTAACATACTTTAAATTAAATTATAATTGTTTAGTGTCAGTTTTTGAAATTTTAAAACAACGAAATTTACTTTTTATTCTTGTTTTTTAATTGCAAAAATGATTTTAGTTACAGCCAATTCAAATTAATCATATAATTTGTACTATAGCATGAAAATAAGGTAAAAATTAAATATAGGAGAAACTTCTCATTTAACTATGGAATTAAATTTTAACTGTTAGCTTCTTATTTTTAATATAATTAAACACTAATGAAGGGTTTATTTTATTTCAATACCTAAAATACTTATCCATGAATTGAAAGAAGTTTCTTAGCTTTATATAAATCAAAATACTGTTTTTATATTGTTCCATTGTGCAAAGAGCTAATATTTCTCTCTTTTATTTTTAATCTTAAAAAAAAAACTCTTCAAATATCTGAGGAATTAAATTATATTTGTTTAATCTTTTTTTTTAAATAAATTTAAACAAACAAAAATATTTCATTGATTTTTAGAAAAAGGTTTAAGCAATTATAGATGAAGATATATTTAATGATTAATAAAGAAAAATGCAGTACTAGTCCCAACTTAGATCACAGATTTTATTTTTTTTCAGCAATTTATTATATTCCAGGAAATAAAACCTAAATTATGTTCTTTATACACCAAAAAATATAGAATCAATGTGAAATATAAGGGATATATTTTTTCTTAATCTAACTTTGGATTAAATCAATTAAAATTATTATTCAAGTATAAATATTTGATGAAGTTAAATAAATGAAATTAAAAAAAATTTGAATGGTACTAGTTAAGTAATAGCTATTTTGGACAAAGAAAATATTGTAAGTTTCCTGAAATTATTTTTCTCGTTCATTTTCTACGATAATTACCATTTTTAACTGCAATGGTAAAAAATGATAATAGAATAAGAGATGACTTTATTATCCAAAGAGCACCAATCAAGTAAATGTACATTTTATTTTTTAATCTTTGCTGTAAATGCTTATCAATTTCGAAAGTAATTAACTATTGTTGGATGAAAAATAATAATTTATGGTTAGTGTTATTGGTTATATTGCCTTTCACAAAATCTTTATTACCCAATAAAGTCTTTGGTGCACTTGATTTATCGCCATTTTTATTCTCCTTCTGATTGAGGGGCATACTTTCAACTTGAATAAATTATTTCTCTTATCAAGTTAAACATTTTTCTGAACAAATGCCAAAAAGAAAGCGAAATAGTGCAATAAGAGATTGGATTATTGATGGAAATTCTGATTAATAATTGACCCAGAAAAGAATCTCTGACTTGTACATCTATATAATAATAAAATCATTTGAATATAATAATCATTTTTAGTTGAAGGATCATTATTATTTGTAAATTCTATGCAGACAATTCTAAATATATTCTGATGTTTATTGGTGGAAGAAGAAAAAAAATTTTTTTTAAATATTTAATAAAATTAAATATATTACTCATAGTTGAGTCTAGTTGAATAATGCCTTAGAGTAAATGCATGATTATGTCAATAAAACAGTTGAGAACATGATGATAATACTTGATATAAAAGTAGATAACAGTTGCATATTTGTAATTGTTGTAGATAATAATCACATTCAAACTCTTAAAATATTATTGAAACTTTCTGTTATTGTGTTAAAGTTTGAGTAAATTTAATTTTAGTAGTTAATAATATTCCTTAACTATTAGTTATATATATATATATATATATATATATATATATATATATATATATATATATATATATATTTCGAAATGTTTTTTGAATGTTATATGAAATATGTAATTTATAAAATTTTCTGAAGCTGCATAGCCTATTTAATAAAGTAAAACTGAATAGTAATAATAAAATGCTATTTTATATTTTAACTACATAAATCTTACTGTATTTCAATAACATTTTGAAAATGTTTAAAAATGTTCGTGTAACAATTTATTGTTATTTTTATTAATATACATTTTTGTTATTATTATTATTTTGTTCCTTTCTTCGATATAAGACTTAAAATAATGCTAAGTATTTGTAATTAATTGATTCTTGAACTCAGTTGCTCGAGTGTTTTTGAAAGTTTATTTTGAAATTGTAATTAAATAATTAGTAATGTGGCCCTTAGTATAAATGTTCGTGAATTCGATTCCTATCATGAAAATGAGTATTTGTGATGATTTGAAAGATTTTTTAAAAATATATAAATATAAATTAAATTAATTCTCGTTTGTATAAAGTGATTCCTTGATTGCAAACTGATTGCTTGAAATGTTTGTCTTATGTAAGTGATTTTATTAGAGAATGGACTTAATTTTTCAGCCTAGTTTATTTCGCTGCAGATCCAAAGTTTACCGAATTTGGATAATTTATAAGATTTTGTTTTCCAATCGATAGAATTTGGTTTCTTATAGTATCATTAAGTATTATTGAGTATTATTAGTATCACTGAGTATTAGAATTTACCAATAATTTGGTAAAATGTATGAAAAACCGATACTTAAAATTTTTCTAGGGAACAGTTCTTTTATATATTTCCCAAAATTTCTCGAATTCAAAGAAATCGCACTCACACAATACATTTCTCACAAAATATATCTAAGCCAATTCGTTACATAATTTCTCCAAATTTCTTAATTTCAACCATTTGCGCATTTTCTTAGATTTACTCATAAGTTCTAAAGTAAATACTTCTTCTCATAAATTAATCTCATAATTTCTGAAACACATTCAATTGTTCATTTATTTCGTTAACTCTTTTGCAATCAACTTTTTGTATTTTTATCAAAATATTTCAAAATAAGTCTTTAATGATTTCTCAAAATGTCGTGTCCACTCTTTAAGCTTTTTCTCAAAATTTCCTTAAGCAACTGATATTATTTTTAAACCATGTAAGCTCAAAACTATATTTCCTCAAATTTTCTTGAAACCAATACTTTATGCATATTTTCCAAATTTCTCATTAAAAACTCGTTCTATAACTGCTCAGTATTTTTTAAATCGATCATTAATATATTTCTATAAAATTTCTTAAAACCAACTCTGTATACATATTCTTGAAATTTCTTATATATTATTCAATTTTTTATACATTTTTCCAAAATTTCTTCCAGATAATACTTGAATTAACTTAGTACCAAGAAGCTGAATGTGTAGATGCTTCGCGGCGCTCTATTTAAATCCTTTTAGATCTGTTTTAATGAATTTATAGTTGCATCTGACTTTCTTAACTTAGTGTTTACCAGGGGAAATGGTGTACTGTGGGTGATCGGTTAACGAACATAATCTAATAGAAGACTATGTTCGCTAGAATTGTTTGTAACCTATCACAGATTTATTACAGATTCTTTTGTGAAGTCGATTAATTAATTCTGGAGACCCTAAAATTAAAATATAAAAAAATTGTATAATTTCTTAGTAAGTTTATCAAAAAAAAAATAAATAAATAAATAAAAATGAAAAAATAAATAAATAAATAAAAGTAAAAAAATAAATAAATAAATAAAATAAAATAAAAAATAATGCATACATTTAGTCTTGCATATTAAACAGGCCTTTTTATTTTTTGTATATGGGATATTAAAGAGCATGTCCAATGTTTGCTGATTGACATCAGCTTAGTTTGGGTCCTATTGCTCTGAGATCCTCCCACTTCTTCAAAAGATTTTAATTGGCAGATGTAATTAAAGGATTTGAATTTTAAAGGAATCTGCCATCTGATATTTCTCATAAAAGACTATGTATGGGCGGATAAATAAACGGAAATGGGAGAAAGCGCTAAAAATGAAATCACTTTTGGTTATGAATGAAATCAAAACCGAATTTGATGGTCTATTTTTGGCTATAAATATTCTATTGTATATATGATTTTGATGTGTATTAATTCAAAAGAAGTACATAACAATTTTTAATCCGTTGAGTTTGATAACCCTGCACCAGCTCCGAGAAGTGTTCATTAGAATTCGTTTTTATCCGAATATGTGTACTTAGTCCGAACACAAAAATCTTTCATGAAAGCATTTTTTGTCCGATTTGTTCGCACTCCGAACTGCTCGTAAGGGATCACTCACTGTATTTAGATTTGGGAGGTACACTGTTTTGGGAAGTGCTTTTTCTTAAAAAAATAACTCATTAGATCATTTTTTATAACATACAAAAATTAAAAAATCTAAGGAATTAAAGTAATTACTTATGACAAAAGTTTTAAGATAAACGTGAAAACAAGAATCAAGAGTTAACATATGAAATGTGTATACATTATAGAAGAAAAACTAATTTAACTAACAGTAAATCAAAAAATATTTTGCATTACGAAATGAAATCACATGTATAGATTAGCTGGAAACAAATAGAATGAAATATAGAATGCTTGAAAACTTCTTTTAGTAAGAAAGTTATTAAATATTGAAGCCAGGTTTCTTTTTTATTCAAACTCCAATGTATTTTGACTGGCATCATAATGGAAAAGGCGAAATCACATTCACTGTAAAAGGTGAAAAAATAATACTTTCAAAAATCGTAAGAATATAGTAAATATTGTTATTTTTTTAAAGAAAATTTTACTTTGTGAGAATGTTGCATGAAAGAGAAAGGATTTAATGCCATGATTATTTTTTTTCTTCTCCCACTTGTTAAGCATGGATGACAATTTTTAAAGGAAAAAAGGAAGTAAATATTTTCTCGAAGCAAAAAATGCTTCGTAGTAAAATGCTACATTGCTTAAAAGAGTTACGTGTCGGCATAAGTAATTTTATATTGAGTTCAAATATATATTTGTTAATTATATTTTATATTAATAACAAAAGATAAAATCAAAATTTCGAAATGATTCTTAATTTTTTGGATAGAGACCTACATCCTGATACAAGTTTAATTCATTCCACGCATCCATTCTCAGTATAATTCTGAATAAAAATTCTGTAAATAAACAGAATAATTATTTTATTTATATGGGCTTAGAGAAATAATTCGCATTTGAAACCAGCAATTTCAGCATCCTATAATATGAACTAAAAATGAAATTTTTATTGCCACGTTTGCGTTTTTTTCGTTTGATTAAAATATTTTAAATAAATCCATGCTCAGTACTTAAGAGCTATTTTTTTTATTTCTTTTTAAATAATTATTTCTAAGCGCATTTTAGTTTAAACAATTAACTTTTTTGATTTCTTTGAATTCTCATAAATTCTAATGATGCGTAGAATTCAGATTAAAAATTTTTAAAATTTATCCGAAAAAAAAAAGCTCTAAAAGTATTTCAGAATCGGATTTTATTCCAGAAATGTTTGTCAAGTTTAGGAATCAACTATGGGAAATTTGTGATTAAAGAAAACTAAATTAATAGCATTATGAAAATTCTTCTATTAACTTATCAAAAAAAAAAAATCTTAAAGAGAAAAAAATGATAATTTTATCATTGAAATTATAATTTTTCTAATTTACTTAAAATTCAATAACTTTGTTTAAACATTCTTAATGGGGTTTGTTTTTTTTCAATTTTTTAATTCGAGTGAACAGAAATGTAAAGATTCATATAAGATTTTTTCTCATTATCACAGTTAATTTTACGTTTTTTTCTTCTTATGCATATATTACTAAGAAATTCAATGTATTTAAATTCATTTTTCTTACTTATATTAACATATCTTGTTATTTAATCAGCACTAATTTAATTTCGTTACATTTTTCAAAACATTTTCTCAAAAACCGAGAATTTTTTTTTACTAACTTTTGTGATCTGTTTTAAAGATTCATTAGATTACTATCTAAAGTAATATTTTAAAACGTTTTGCTTAGTTTAAAAATAGATATTGAATCAATTCAATTTTTTAAATGTTTTTTGTGCTGTATATTTTGTTGTTAAATTTTGAATTATATATTAATCAAATTATTTTCAAAATATTAAAAAAAATTAATTTTAAAATAAATCTTTATGGAAAGTTAGAAATTTAATTTTTTTATATTATTATTACCGTAATATTTATCTTAAATATGATGATATTTATTAGAAAGTCATATACAATGATACTTAATAGAAAGTCATGTATATTGAAATGTATATTCATCATGCAATATTGAAACTTCTGATGCTTATAAAATTTCATTTGCAAGATATTTATTTAAATTACTTAAGCCGTTTTATGTATTATTTTTATTAATATTTTCATTATTAAAAAAGTGTTGTAATGTTACAGAATATTCATGGTAAGATACATTTTTTAAAAATATTTTTAGGCCATTGCTATTTCCTGTTATTTGCAATGAAATCAGCTTCTAATTTTTTCCTTCAAGTAAATTATCCACAGAAAAATTAAATAATCATTTAAATTACAAAATGACGATAGTTGCTGCAAAATCATTTTTATAAATAAAATAAGAAATTTAAAAATAACTTTTACTTTTAAATTTAAAACATGTAAAATTTAAAAATTTAATTTATTATATTGTGTGTTAATCATATCAACTCCAGAATATCTCTATTTTGAAAGAAATTTCAATATTTTTTAAGAAAATTTACATTGTTTTGCACCTATTAAATGCATTTTGTATTCCAAAAAACTTCCTACAGAAAGTTGAATGTATCCTCTTGTTACAAAGGAGAAAAAGCAGAAAACTTGCTAAACACTCACTTGACTGACGTGCATATAAAAAACCAGAAACAAGTTATAATTTTCCCATTATTTCGCTACATTTTAAATCAAGTTAATAATCATTTAGAAAAGCATGCTCATATTAACAAATCTCATATTGAGCCTAAAACAAAACAGATCCAAATAAATATTTTTAGATATAAAAGATTTTTATTCAGCAATTATATAATAAAATGGTGGAGTTAGGATAATCGTCTTAAAAAATTCTCAAATTATTTTACCAACGGTAAAAAGCTTCTCGGGAATTATTTTTGTGATAAGTTCATTAATTACAAGTCATCAATTTTTGACTACAACATATTCAACATATTCTCCTTTACATATACATATACAACATATTCTTCTTCAGCAAATGTTCACCTATAATCAGAACTGAATCAAAATGATTATCGCAACAAATCGCCGAACTATTTTACAAAATTGTAGAAATATTTTAAGTGACTCTTTTTTTCATAAGTTTATAAATTACATGACACCAATTTGTAACTAGAACATATTGTATTCCTTCAGAAAATTTTCATCCATAATAAAGATTCTAAATGTAACACAAAAAGTATGCGATTTGCTAAAACTGTAATATAATTATGCTACAATATCAATACTGCGAAACATCAATATCAATAGATATAAACTTCTCAATAATTTTAGAGATATCAATTTCCCCATATAAGTTCTGGAAATCAACTAGGATTTACTTTTTCATGAAAGGCAATATTGTATTTTAAGATTAAAAAATATCTTAATTGTATACAAATAATTAAATATGAATGTTACAGAATATTATTTTTGTGATTTTTATCATTTTGTATAAAATCGTGGTTAGTTAAAGTTTTATTTATTCACATTAATTAATTTCACTATGCTAGTTTTATTTACACTCATTAGTATTATATAATTATATGCCAAAAGCCATAATTTTTTAAAAATACTTTTTGTATATAATCTTAATAAAATATTTCATATCCAATAACCTAGCTAGTTTAAATGAGACTGAATACTTTTTTGAAACTTTATTATTTACCAAAAATTAATATTATTAGCATAAAAATCTTTTGAACAATATAAATACTTAAAAAAGAGATAGTATAATTTCAAGAATTTATAATATGCCAAATTTTCTGATAAGTTTATCAAAAAATATTATATCAGTTATCTCACAAAGAGATTATATGTGATAAATAACATATGTGTGCGAAATTTAATATTTTATTTTTAAAAAGAATTCTCGATAATTACCTTAATATCACACAGTTTCAATTTTATAATTTAAAAGCACTTGTGCTACTTAAGACTTTGAATTTCAATGTACTTAGTGTTTACAATTTCCATACTTATTGAATTTATAACCAAAACATGTTTCGTATTTGGATGAGTTGGTTTCCAGAATTTCTCTTATATCTGCAAATTTCATACCTAGATAAATAATGAATAAAAAAGAACTAAAGTATAAATATGTTTCTTCACACAATTTTTTGCCGATTTTGTTTAATTAAAATTTCATAGTCTCAGCATAAATACACTGAAAGAGTGAATAAATTATAAATATCATTAATATAATAAATTAAGTATAATAATGTGTATTAGATCGCGCACGCGAGTTGTTCAAAGTTATCCTATTCGACGTTAGAGTCTCGTTTTCCTTATGATTTTTAATATCCATTTTTAGGAGTAGCATATTTTTGCTTATTTGATACCAACTATAGAACACACTTCAAAAGTAATACATTTGCATGCAATATTAAGCTTTGTTTTTTGTTTCTTTATAATCTTCTTGACGTTTCATCGCTTTTCTTTTTTTTATCTCAACTATTTTCTTATTCCTTTTTCAAGTAATGTTCCACAAGTTCCTAATTTATGACAATGCTTTGTTTTTGTGCTTTTCATAAATATTTCACTCTCAATTAATATGTCTTAAATCTGGTTGACGATGTGATATTGATTGATTCTATATTCCTATCTAAAATGTTTAAAAATTGTACTCAAGTATCTTTCTAGGATTTTATTGTCGATCGTTACTTATAGCACATTGTGTAAACCTAGCGTAAAAATAGACCATGATCTCGATTTATAACAGAAATTAATAAATTCTGGCTATAAATAACTTAATTTTTACTTAAATTAATTGTTTGAAAATAAATTAATTATACATGGTTAAGATTGAAAATAATAATTTCATATTTCACTGGATATTTTAGATTTCCAACTGCGCAAATTTTATCTGCAACTACTACCACTGTATGTACAAAATAAGTTAAACCAAGGAGTTAATTCTTAATATCAGAGAGGTAGATTCATATAATAATAAATTAACTATTAAGTATATTTTTATATACTTATACACAGTTATATACAGTTATATAGAATGGATATATTTTATAACTATGAAATAAATTATCCATTGAATATATGCAATCAGTAAATAGAAAAAAAAACATGCTTCAATTGCTAATTAATATGATAATGAAATACATACAAGTGTATGTAAATCCCCAAATCAATGTTCATGTTATGCGATAATACATTAAAAGTTGAATATATGAAAGTATGTGAGTCATAGTAAATTATATCTTAGTCTACGTAAAATAAATAAACTAGCTACTCAGTATCTTAGTGCTTAATGACAAATTAGCTATTGAATGCATAAAAAATTAGTTAATCCCAGAGGGTAAATCAATAGCTAATTCATGTGGTAAGAAATTAGGCAATGTATAAGTAATGATAAACTATTTTATTTTTCAGCTCAAAACTGCTTTGGTGGAATTGAATCTTTTGAGAAGACTACTGGCACCGCTTTTGGTCCATCAGTGGGCACGTCAGTTCTTTTACAGCAGCAGGACCAGGCGTTGACACGGGACTGCATCAACTTGTGCAAACAGCAATCTCAGTGCTTGGCCTTCTCTCTGGATTACGCCGGTTTCCGATGTGCCTCTTACAATGTCAACTCCGTGGGGAGGAGAGAAGCTATGGAGATAAGGCTCAACAACAATTTCTTCGAGAAGACCTGCTTCCACGGTGGTGAGTCTTTACACATAAAATGCACATTTTATTACCCCGTATCACTCAAGAGTACGCATAAATATTTCATGACGGCACTCGAGGCACCAGGTTATGAATAAATTGAGCGTGGAATTTCAGAAATGAAGACGGACTCCCTATAACTGCTTTTATAAAGTGAATGTCAAAAAATGTACTTAAATTTGTGCAAAACTACCTTTTGTCGAACTGGTGCATTTGTCAGAAAATTTCATACTTATTTTGAATTCAATCCTGTTCTTTTAAAATTGTAGGAAGAAAATATGATTTAATACAGACAATGAAATTTTGAAACTATATTGCTTTCGGTTTTAAAAATGAATAGTTTATTACTTTTAGAAATAAATTATATTTACATTTGCTTCGAAAGATTTATAGTAGATTTCAAGCCTATTATGTTTTTATGATTGAAAAATAGTTTCTCTCTCTAATTTCTAAATTATTGGATTATCGAATACTAAGTAGAACATGTCTGGATAAGTTTTATACAAAATGACGCATTAAAAATACATGAATTCAGGATATTCTACTAAGAACATATTTTTATAAAATATCTATATTTCAAGGAACAATATTTTTTTAAGAATATTGAATTAAAACTATTTTTAATAACTTTAAAATTATACATATTTATATTTCCTATTATAATACATATTTCATTGTAAACTTTTATATATAATCATGTTATTGCATTTCATAATTTTATATTTTAAGGGAAATTAGTGTAAACTAGATTAAAAAAATAGAAAAATATATTTCTATTTCAATTACGAAAAAGTGTAATTTACCATAGTCAAATGTGTATCAAGATCAAAAAAGTTTTGCTGTTTATTTAAAAATGCCAAAATATGTTTCAATGAAGTTTTTTAAATGCATTTTATAATAAGAAAAATAAACTTTGAATTCACTTGTAGAAATTTGTAGAGTGAAAGGTTTGTCGCCACGTTTCCTCGTTATAGTGAAGCGCTGTAGCGTACTTAAATGAATCAAATTAAAAAAAATTAAAATGCACATAATTTCCCATTGATTCAATTGTTACAAAGCCGAAGACCTTGAACTTTCGATTACACGCACAATCAAATGAAGATCAAGTTCAATTTCAAAAACTGGCTGATAACCTAATGAATAAGGAGCACATTTTGAAAAGGGCAAAATTTACAAATAAAACACATGATAATGTAATTCCTTATTATTATGAATCACACTTTGCGGAATTTACGCCGAAGTAAATTTTCTAGAAAGAGACCTATTTGATATATAAGAACTATCATGAAACACTTTTTTTATAGATTTAAATTTTCTATTTTGAGCAGTTGATAATAGTCTTGCAATGACCCCAAAATACCAAAAAAAAAAATATTCTTCGCATTATATAGTGATATGTTTTAAATATTTCAATGAAATGAATGAGAGTTGTATTTTGCAAGGGAATGTTTGGAAAGTTGTTCATGATCACCCATAAGTTGTATCCGTATTCTACATTGAAAATAATGGGACAACAGTTGATTTATTTTGCAAGATTTTATAGAATTTAAGAACAGAAAATCAAAAATTATCAACAAGATAAATAAGTCAATGACATCATACTGCGGCTTATAAGTTCCGTATCTGTGATCCAGTTGAAAAAATCCTCACTAAAGAAATTCATTAAAGAGGATTTTCCCCGAAACATGCAAACTTCCGCATCTTTGAATAAATTGAGATATGATTTTGGAATGGAGCTTTTTCAAACCTGTATAAAACTTCAATTGACTACATTGAAATAGTTGAATTTCTGTTTGGTTGTCGTTTTGGGCCCCATTTTTGCCCATGAGAGCCATTTCAATGAAACCTACAATTTAAAACTGAAGTGTGAAACATTACAATAATCCCTTCACGGTTGAATCCATGAATTATTGAACGAACCGCAGGAGAGATTAGTTTATCAGTTGAGTGGAAATGGAGAAACGTTGGCAAAGTTTCATATTTCAATCCAATCAAAATCTTATATTTTAACATGCTATATATGCTTAAGTTTATCTGAAGATTATACTGAAAGGGGACTTTAGCTTATGTTTCCCAATGAACATTTGTCTAAGTATTTTATGTTATTGTTATTTATATAAATACAGATAACCTTTTTGATTCATCTGCTTATATGTATTGCTTAATGATTTTTTTTTACAGTACAACGGTCCTTGTTCGAGAACCTGTGTGGTGACAGACTGTGGGCTTTCGAGAGAGTGAAAGACGCTTTTCTCAACGGCTATGTGGAGAAGGAGGTGCAGAACGTCCAGACGAAGGAAGAGTGTGAGCGACTTTGTTTGACTGAGGTAAACTTCATCTGTCGCTCAGCAGATTACGATGAGGTGATGCGACTCTGTAAGATGAGCAAAGAAGACAGGAGATCTCAGCCCCAGGCATTCAGGGAAGTGGTAGGCAGCAACAGAGATTACCTAGAAAACCAATGTGCTGCGTCTGGTGAGATTACTATATTAATTATTCAAATTTCTCAGCTTTATTAAATATTTAAGCAGTATGTTATTGTTAAACTGCATACTTCTATTTTACAAGTGAAGACTCTTGCTTATATTTAAATTTTAGTATTAATATTTCCTTTAATAAGCCCATAAAAGAGTGAATAAAATTGTAATAATTTCTCACTTTTTTTCAAATTGTCAGAAAATATTTCACAATTTATGTTACTTAAGACGATCCATTTTTACCATAATAAAATATTAAAGGATACAGACGAGAATTACTTATAAACCGATTACTTATTTCATTCTTAGTTGACAAATATGTAACCAAATTCATTAGGTGAAGGTTGATTATAACTGAGTTAATGACTCTGCTAAAAGGATAAAGTACTATCTGAAGAGGATTGTAAAGCATTTAAAATTTACCATAAATCACTTTTTGAGATTAGTTCTGCTATCTTGGGGAAGATAATATTCTAAAATCGTGTCCACAATGGTAGACAATTTGAAACTTTGGCATAAGTTTATCTACGAATCATTGATTTTATTGAGGAATTTTCAATTAGCTTATTGAAGGCAGGCAAAAAATATTTTACGTTTTTTGAAAAATATTTTATTTATAAACTTTTAACATTATACTTTTGTTTCGATGTGGCTTCAATATTCTTACATTATTTATAAACCTGAACTTTCTTTCTGAAGAAAGTCAACAACATAAAGCAGTTTATCACTAAAGTGGAACTGTTCTTTTAACTTTTATATAAAAAAATCTTATCAGCAATCAGATAGTTTTTTTATTTAAATTTAGAGCGATATCAGCATATCTTTACAAAAGATGCCTATTTACGGCATCAGATTCACTGAAAAGACTATTCAAATGTTGTCATGCAAGTAGACTGAGGAGTCAAAATACTGCAGCATATATATATATTCAAATCCGAAACAAGAGCCTAACCCAAACAAGAGTTTGGTAAATAAAAGAGCGAAGAAGGAACATGTTTTCCATTGAGTAAGCTTCCATCATAACACTTTCCTCTGCGTTTTGCCTCTTTTGTCCACGCTCAGCCATGTGTGGGATGCGGTCACGTGGGTAGATATTAGCGTGATGTCATAGACGACCGAGCAAGCTTGTTTGATTTGGATGTCGATAGGACGACGATCTCGCAATAAGCAAGTACTCTGCACACGCTATCTGTAACTGTGACCTATATATATCACTTATCGGTGCGTTATGAAATATTCAGCATTCTTGTGGAGTGTGTAAATTAATTTGGTATTTTTTTAAAATGGAACGTTAAAATAAATGTCAACATATATCATAAAATTATGTTGTATAATATAACATCAAGTTTCTATCTAATGATATAAATAATAAAATTGCTAGAAACACTTCTTAACAAGCACTTTTAATTGTTTAATATATTAAATTATTATTATTATATTAGTTTTGGCTTAGATCGTGCTTTTCTCATTCGGGCATAGTTAAAATGAAATGAGACTTCACCGTAATGTGTACCAATTACCTTAATTGTAATTTTTATTTTTACACAGGAACATCAGCTCATAACTTTCTTGTAAATCTCATTAATATATTTCTAAAAAATCTTTGGGCATACTAAACTTTTTAAATTTATTTCTTATAGTTGATTTTGATGAGATTTGTCCCGTGTTTCAAATGAATATTTTAATAATTTTAACACAAACCTGAATGTATGCATCAAATTCATTAAAAAATTAGTGTGCTAACAAATGTTTTTAAGGTATGCTATCAATCGATTGGGCATACATTTTTAAATACTTGTCGACGATAATAAAATGCATGCACACATCATTAATTTATTGCATTAACAAATTCGTAGGTTATTCTCAAATGTTTTTGATAAATTATACAGATATACGAGTCGTTTTTATCAATATTTTTTGAAAGTGGACTATGATGCTATAAAACTTACTAATTTACTAAGCTGTCCAATTTTATGATATTCTCCCGAATATTATTAATGCGTTCATTTTAGCATGAATTTTTTGACTTAATTAACGTAAAATCGAATTCACAATTCTTTTTTATAATTAATTTTTGCAAAATCTGTTGCATTTTTGAGTGATATATTTTAATATATTAAAACTTTTTATTTAAAAATAGAAAATTGCATGGTTGTTATCAATAGCTAAAGAGTAATTTGATAATTGGTTTTAATGTACTAGCTATGATTAGTTTCTAAATATTATTCTTAGATTCAAAGCGTATGAATTCCTAATCTTTAGAATCTAGAAAGCAATATAATAATGTACATTCTTTTTATTAAACTGAAAAAAAAGAATTTATATGTAATGTATGTTGTATTGTAAATGCAATATAACTATATTCAAACAGTTTATATATATTGCCCGTTTATAATATATACTGCTATACTATATATAGTTATGAATATGTTTACCTGTAAGCATATTTATGTGAGCATAACAGAAGGAACGCTTCAAATCTTACCGCAAAAAAAGGCCTTTGATTTTCTCAGACATTCAGATCGATTCTCGAAATTGCATTTGCGGCTGTACAAAGGAAAAAATCCCCAAAATGCGAAATCCTATCTAAAGTCAAAGAAGATGGGGTTAGTAGGATGTCATGAAAACGCATCATGTGGCTGCTTGCATGTACCGGATTTGGGTGGGACGGAGCGTCGAATTTTTCTTTTCAACTCTTTTTTTCTTTTGTTCGAATAGAATCGATGAGGTAACCCTTTGTTGTCCGATAGAGGAGAAAAAAAGTACTCAGCTCAAAATACAAGAATTGAGCAATTTAAAAAAAAAAAAAAAAAAAAAAAAGTTGAAGTCCATCATGGCCGGGGGAAACGATGTTGTCACGGATGCGCACGAATTCTCCACCCGATCGTCGAACTGTCATTCTCAGTTCACTTTCATTTGGCATGTGGTCCTAAACGTGGAAACATTTCGTGAGAGAGGAGAAAGTGGCGCCAATCATATCAAAATATCACTTACCCATCCTTTTCTGAAGAGTCTTCCTGATATTTCTGCGGCTTTTCATTTTCTACTTCTGAGATAATATTCTCTTAAAATTAACGGTGCTTGTTCTATGCCATTTATTTTTTTGGAAATAAAAAAGCAGAGAAAAAATTTCAGGGAGAAATTTCGAATAGGAATCAATTTTTAAAGTCCTTGAATGTTCTAAATTCGAATTTTTAAATGTTCTCAGTTATTTCAAGTGTCAAATCATTCAAATTGCTTATATTAGTAATAAGCAGGTAAATAATATTTCTTTAATTAAAAAAAATATTAGAACAGTTTTTTTATTCAATCGACATCAGCATAGTAAATTTTATGTGTAATGCCACTCAAGGTCACTTCAAATGTTTCTCATAATCATGTCGTAAACACTGTGAGACTTCCTTAGAATAGTGCTTAAAAAGAAGTATAAGTTAGAAAATTTCTTTAAGAAATGATAACTAAAATTTTTTTTAAATATTAAAAACTATTTCATACTTTAAAATTTTCCAATTTTTTTTAAAAGTAATATGTTGGGATATATAAAGCGAACTATGCCTACTGATGGCTGAGTGGTTAGCACTCCTGAGCTGTGAGTCCCGGGTTCGAATCCTGGTTCGGGCATGGATGTTATTCTCTCTTTCTGTGTCCTTTATTCTATGATGATGTATGAATGTGCTTCACCCTATAAACCGGTTTGTGGTGGTATGATGAGGGCAACGCTACTCGCCTCCGTGACTTAGTTCACGGGTGTCCTCTTGGTGACGATAAATGAGTAGTAGTTTCTGGCCTTGTGGTATAGGGTTCGTCACCCAAGTGTCCACCGTTAGAAAAAAAATAAAGGAAACTATTATAATTTACAGATTTTGGTTAAAATATATTTATAACAAATAATACATACGCGTGTTTACATAATATGAAATTCACACATCAAAACGGGTGCATGATTTTAACCAATGCCATTTCAAATGGTTTATCTGAAATAGAAACTTTAGAAATATATATTGGCAGACAAGAAATACTAAAAACAACACTTAGAATTAAGAATATGAACAAAAATGCAATCTAACTGATAAATTAAAAAAAAAAACTTTTGGAAATTTAATAAATCTTGGATTTTAGATTATTCATTTACGAAGTCATCTGGGAATATTCCTTGATGGAAGACATTACCGTACTGACAGGGTACGCTAGATTTGAAGCGTGAGGAACTGAGTCTTGGCAGTGAGAGCCAATCAGCAATCAGCAGAGAGCTGAGGGGCCGAACAATCAGTTGAAATTTTTTATTCTACTTGAAAAATAGAGGAAATAATAAAATTTAAATAAAATTGTTATATATATATATATACAATGAAAAATAGAAAAAATAAAATATTATCCTAAATAAATGAAGAGTAATATATGGTTAAATAAGGATATATACACTGTATACAAAAATTATATTAAATATAATCCGCTACATAATTTCTTGCGATTGGAATATACTTACAGTCTTTCATGAGATACTCATTGTGATAAACTGGATTAAATGCACCTTCTGTGCAGATAATTCTTTTATCATAGAATTTTTATATTTAGGTTAGAAATGTGCTCTAGAATATCACTAATTTTCAGATCTTTTGCAATGTTTTTATTGCGAATATAGTAGGGCGCTTTCATAATTTTTTTTAAGTATTTTATGTTGAAAGTTGTTTCTGTTTCTCTTAGCGTAATAGTATTCCACACAGGTGAAGGTTGGTCTTAACATTGTAAGGTGAGCAATCTCTTGAGTTTTAGTGTTAAATTTGAGTATTTTACAATTATGTTGAATAGGCATCCATAAAGCTTGAGTGGCTTTTTTAATGACGTTATTGATATCGGGAGTCCATGAAAGTTGAGTGGTAAATGTTAATCAAAAATATTTAGTGGTTTACTCTTCCGGAATGATTTTATTGAATAGATAGAGTTTATTATGTTTTTTAAGTAATGTTTATAAGTAATTTAATTACTCTTTTTTCTGTTAAATACTATAAGTTGGTATTTATCAACATTTATATTTATTCTCCATTGTTAAAACTAGTTTTCTGTGTTAATTAGCGCATTTTGAAGTTTATGAATAGCATTATTTAGCCTCATAAATCGGCTATAATTAGAAGTGTCATCTTGTGTAGAAAGCAATTTGTATTGTGTTACTATCCAAACCGTGGAAGTAATGGGGTGAAAAATAGTCAATAAAACTGGCATATGCTACTAGAATACATACATTTTTATTTAAAAAAAACAAAACAGATAGTTTTAATTCTTATGGCACGTAATTAAAGATATTACTTGCATTCACACAGGTGTTTCCATTATTTTGATAACCCATTATATTTTCAATTATTAATTGCAAAGAATTTTTATTTTTGCTTATAGAAAAGTATATCTAAACCAAATATTATACAAAGTAAAAAACATATATCATGAAACAATTTATTTACTTACTGAACTGCCTAACGTTTTTTATGTTATATAACACTGAATTACTTTCTCTGTATAAAAGACAACAATTATTTTTATTAGGAACTGCTTTTTTAAACCTCACAAAAGATAGAAGACAATATTGGGGAATGCGAGATATTGCTATATGTAAGTGATACAATCCAGATACTGACTTAGTGACGAACCCTAGTTTTTAAATTGCATCACGAGATTCAAATTATGTCATCAGTGTCATTATTGCATACATGTAGGCATCGAAAAATTACTCTTTCTGAGTTAATTACTTTTATATTTTTAATCTGTAAAAGAAAGCTATAGAATTTATTACGATAATATGTGTAAGGAAAAGGTAATTTAGTTCCATTCGTATTATGATGTGTGGATAGCTTTTCTTCGTGTTATTTAATGCTGTGATTTTGATTGTATCCACAATAGACGCAAATAATTTTTTCTCGTAGAAGTCTCCCAAAAGATTCGGGGCAATCTCAGAGAAGGTGAGATATTGTTATGTAAAGCATACAATCCAGATAATTTGAGAAGAATCTCAGTTTTCAAATTCCCTTTCTGATTGAATTTAGGCCACCAGTTTTACTTCTCCATATATAAAGAAATTCAAATATTCGAAAAGTTTTGCGAGTACTTCTTTTTACTACCTTAAAACTCAATTTTCCATCTTTCCTTACCTTCAGAAATGAAAGTTGCGCAGCGCTGAAATTTTATTTTACATTTTTCTTATTTAAAATAGGAAAAAAAAATAAGGACGAAATTTTTGCTTAAAATTTTTCGAATCGTTCCTTTTTCCCCATTCTCAACCTTCATTTTACAGTTCTGAATGAAAAAGAAAACTTCTATAGGAAAAAAAAATCGAAATGCAATTGTGTTAGTTTTTTATATTAGCATTTTTTTTTCCTTTTTCTGCGAGTTTATTGTAAAAGTACGCTTTTTTTTTAACTATGAGTGCACATTTTTCATCATATTCTTAAGAAGCCCTAGCCCGGACATAATGTCTGACAGTCTGAAAAATAAACCCGCTATGATGGATTATAGAACAAACTATTTTCCACTTCCATCCTTTTGAAAACTTGAGTTCAAATATGGATATTTATATTTTGAAAGAAAAATCTTTTCTTTAGTATTCCCTTAGTTACCGATTCCCAAAGCTCTTGTTTGTCTTTAATTTTTTTTCATGAGTCTCTCATCTCACAATGCCTTTTACATTTTACTATTTTGCGTATATTAAAAAATGCTCTACAAATGCTCATAAGAAAATTAAAAGGTCAAATTTCTGTGAAAAAGAATTGAAAAAAAAGTTTTTTATGTATATATTTTAATTTATATATTTCAATAATATTTTTTTAAAAAAATAAAAAATATGTTTTTAAAATATTATTTCTAGATTATATATATATATATATATATATATATATATATATATATATATATATATATATATATATATATATATATATATATATAATGAATAATCGAATAAATTGTCTTTATTTAAATGAGGCTAATTACACCACAACATAACAATATGTTAATAAGTTATTAATGTTTGGTCGTATTATCTGTAACGAGAAGTCAATTATTTGATCTAAATTTAAGTGTGTGAATTTCTTCAGATCTTTACTGTAACTTGAGAAACCTTGTGACATTATTTAAAAAGGAATATTTAGTACGAAATAGTAATCAGAACAGTAACCGTGTGGTGTGATTTACTTGTTTAATGGGTCTTATTGGATTAAAAATTAGCACTTATACACATAAACATACATTTATTTGCATACTCAGTGATATCTTTTATTTGATTATTTTAAATATGTGTGCATATACACTGCCCAACACTGAAAATGCAACACCAAGGAGTTGCTAGAATGTGACGAAACTCGCCAAACTGAGAGAGAGACACAGTAACAAACAGCAAGTGAGTGATATATCGAAATGATATACATAATACCGAATATCGGGTGGCAGTGTATATATATATATATATATATATATATCGGGTGGCAGTGTATATATATATATATATATATATATATATATATATGTGTGTGTGTGTGTGTGTGTGTGTGTGTATAATTAGTAGAGAGGGAAATACAAGCAAATTTCTAATATATAATATTTAGTTAAGAAATTTACCATTCTGTTGGATTTAATTATAGTTATTACTTGCATATAAGCTTTAGTAAATTAATCAAAAGATTAAAGATTCCAAATTAACTAAACAGTAACATTTCTCTTAAGTGTAATTATCTAAGAAACAAATTATTTATTCTCTCACAATTACTTTAAGTGTATGAGGTAAGTATGTGTTATTAGTTTAAATGAATGGTGTAATAAAACTCATTATTATACTTTAAAAGGCCATTTTAATAATTAACAGTTTTCTTGGTTAAGTTTTGAGGTTTGGTTGATCGTTGGTTGTGAAACTTCATATTTCTATGGAGTTTTTCTTTATCGTTTAATGAGAAATTATTTTAAATATGCGTAAAATTATATTTCATTAGTAATATTGTATACGGATGTAAATTGTGCATCAACCATTAGTTTATACTAGAGTGTTATTTCTTATTCATTAGTTTAACAGGTATTTTTGTTGTCAAACAAATTTCAGAACAAAGAAACTAGAGAGATTAGAAAGATAAATTAATAAATAAGAGAAACAGTAACAATGACTGATAGTTAAAAATGCAATTCTACCAGATGAAGAAAACACTGGCAAAGCTACTTTTGAGAAATATTTATCATATAATTAGAACTACCAAGCAATATTCACAATTCTTGGAAACCTTTTTTTAAATATTGTGAATGAATTTTGGTAGATGTATTGTTCTTACAAGACAATAATAAAAAATAATGCTTATTTAAAAAAAATCCAAAAATATAATATTTTATTACTTTTTAAATATAGTTTTTGTCATAAAATATAAAATTAATTTTTTAAAAAATGTGTTCTTGTCTCATGACTTAAAGATTTTAAAGGTAAGAAGAATGCATGTCCAAGAAATTAATCTTTGTTTATATATACAATAAAATTTGGTGCAAATGCCGCTTTATAACAATGAGTTAAATGTAATTATAAAAATGTTTGTCATAATGTGTTTGTCAAAGTAAAATCATAAAAAATATTTTTTTGTGTTATTATTAATTACAAGTAGTAATTTTTAATGATTTTTCCTTAATATCAAGCAAAATTATTTTCTACTATCGTCAGATTATTTTTGTATTCATTTACGAAATGTTATGTTAAAATATTGGGTGGTGTATTTCAATAAAACACAACAGCTACTCCCATAAAATATTTACTTTCATAGTGACTAATAATTAATAATATTTGAAGGCATTTTTTAATTTAAACAAAAGAAGAAATAAATTGATGCTAGAATGGTAAACGTTTCGCTGCTTTCGTGTCCCGAAAGTAGATTTCGATATTTGAACCAATTAAAAAACATTAAGTTGAGATAATGCACGTAAACTATTTTCTAGAAACGAATGTGTTTTTATAGATAGTGTGAATAGTATGCGATTTGGACAAGAGGTTTGTAGTTTCGGTATCAAATCATTCTGTTGCTGGTTACAAAGTTAATTCTGAATAGTTGGCAACTGCGGTTGAAAGAAATAAGAATCCAGAAATATTAGGCTAAGAAAAAAGAAATTATTTTTCGGTAGAAGACTGTACCACTCGCTATCTCCTAAATTATCGATCAAACATTTTAAGATTTATGCTCTTTAGCAAAGTGACATTTCGCATTGAAAAAATTCTTTTGGTAGTTTTTGTTTAGTCCTTTCTGTTGTCAATTACAGGCTGTTAAAAATAGAAATCAACAAAGAAAAATGTACATTTTACAAGTTTTCCTTAATATAGGCGAAAATGCAAGCCAGATGACTAAAATTGTGAAAGGTGTAACTGCTAGTTCCGTGCAGTTTTTGTTTGGTCTATTCCGTTCGGTTATTTTCGATGGTAAAGATGCAATTCGCACTAGTGCTCCGTCATTGAAAATGTCGATAAAATCTCAGAAATAATTGAATCTGACGATCATGTTAGCAGTCGCAGCATCGTTCAGGTGTAAATGATTGCCCATAAAAAGTTTGAAATTTTTTGCTTAAAGAACGAATCCAAAACAAGTTGCATAAAGTCTTTAAGTTCAAATCAAAGTAAATTCATGAATGAATTTATGCAATGAATTTCTGTACAAATGTATCACATCAGAGATAACATTTCTTTTTATACTAGGTTCTTGAAAGCTATTTTAGTCTCTTATTTTCAAACTGTGGTGTAAAGGGAAAAGGTTTAGTATTTGCATTGCAAATTGAATTGCAAAAATTAAAGTAATCCTATTTCTATACTACTCTATGATTAAAAAAGCACAATCACAATATGAAAATTTTAAATGAAACATATTAGAGAGAAGCAGCTTTTATAAAAACATTTTAGGTGTGTAATTTCATAAAAGTCTTTGAAACATGCAAAGTGTACCAACAACAGTTTCTTTTCATTCTGAAATAACAGTTATTTATGAGAAATGTTTAAATTTTCCTTAAAAAAGAGTCATGTAAGAAATTAATATTAAATCAGAAAATCAGTATCAAATCTAAAAAGCAGTTTTGATTTGATACTTTCATTCATATAATTCTGTAATTATTTACATAATTACTATGAAATTTATGGAAATCATTGTTATCGTATCACAAAAAGTTTGTAGATTTAACATTGAAATAAAATTTTGTAACCAGTATTTAAATTTTGTCTAAAATATCCCATGCTTCAAGGCTTGTTTTCTTATTTTTAGGTTAGTAAATTGACTCTTGGGACTTTATTTAAGACAATCATGATTGTAGCAACACAAATATTTGTTATCAATAATAAATTTCGATAAGAAAACTGGATTATAAGTTTTTAAAGAAAATCTTGAAAAACATTTCTTCATCTATGAAATGTATAAAAATGTAAACATTTTAGTTTATTAAATAATGTATGTTTAAAAGTAGAACTATCAGTTATTTTATTGAAAGAAGAGCTTCACAAAGTTCCTGTAACAATAAATAAAAGTTTTCAAATTTGTGGGAAAATTTCAAACCAAAAGCTTTCTGGTAAAAATAATTTATCATCGCTCATTACAAAACATCCGAAATGTAATCACATTTATCTCTACGTCACCATTTGTCGTTGCCACCTAGTTTTCTCGTTTTCACTTAGAAAGCCCTGACTATAAAAGTCCAGATCCAGGTCAGGGACTAGGGAAACGACCAAGGACTCGACGGAAATGAAAGAAGCAACGTCGACAACTTCTACTCCCTTTCATTCAGGATGGTTCAACAAAGCGGCCTAATTGGAACGGATTCCAAATTGTCTGACAATATTATAACTAGGAAATAACACATTCGTCACTCCCACCACTGACCAATGAGCGTTTTCTCATTTTGGAAATGCTTCGTCTGACACGTTCGCTGTGTAGACACGTTTGCCGTAATTCTGAAAATGAATCATTATTCGGAGGACGAATCATTATTAAATTTGATTTGTAAGAATGTTTTTAATAATACAGAAGGAAGGAAGTATATTTACGTATTTCGTTAAAGGAAATTAAATCTTGTGATTAAAAGTTTGTTCGCTAAATGAATTTGTGGCTTCCATAAATAGTAGCCAAATTTGCAAGATGCTTGGTTATCTCATCACAAATGATCTTAATTCTAAGTGAATATACGTAAACAAAATTTAATAAAAATTTAAGAAATACATCTTATTTTATTTTCAAAGATTATTAATTATAAAATCAAAAATGGCATATTTGTGGGTTTCACGGATAAGATTTTAAAAATTAGACAATAGGGAAATTTCTTAATCGAATTGATTTGAATCAGTTATTTTTCTTTTTTGGTTAATCTTTTTGAAAACTATAAAAAAGTAATTTTAAAATTAAAAAAAATAATACAACTTTTTTTTTTTAAATATTATTGAATTTTTGTAATATTTCTTAAGAACATTTATAAAGTCCAAAATAAAATATCACTAAAAATAAAATGGTGGATTTGGGATATATTTTGAAATTTCTAAGGTTAGTTATAAGAAAAAATATTAATATCACTCACTTTTCTTTAGATATTAAATAAAAAAGTTCCTTTATATATACTTCTGTGAAATAAGGACATCAAAATGAAACTTGCATATTTTTATATTAACGGATTCTTGGCTATTATTTGAATCAAAACTTAAAGCCTGTTTTGTAACAGCTCCAGTTTATCTCTTGCTGAAAGATCATATTCTCGATATTTTCAATTTGATAGTTTAGTATTTTCAGTTGGATAGTTTAGTGGATGTATTTTGTGTGAAATAAAATAGCCATTTTAATTTCCGAAGTTATCATGATTCTTATGGCACCCATTTATATTATATTAATAAATAAAATTTTCTTGGAATTTTCATGAATATTACATTCATGGTCGAACTTAGACAAAAATTGACACCACAAATATATTTTTGTTTTTTCAACATTCCAAGTATAAGTTTGAAGAATCTATATATTAATTGTTTTAAATTAAATACATTCTTCTCTTCATTTACGTTGTTATCAAGTTCATATAAATTGCCAAAAAATTCAGATTTATGAGATTTTTTAAAAACATAGTTAAATAACTAACTCACCCCCAATAAAAATAAAAGTAACTTCATTATGATAAATTGCAAGGTGCAACATCATGACTACAAACAACTCTTGAATGTAAGCGCTCTTAACTTGAACACGACTTTAAAAAGCGATTCTGTGAATAGAAAACCAATTTTTTTTTTACTTCAATTTTGGTTTTTATTTCATGATTTCAAGTTGAGAAACCAATTATAAAATGAAAATGTAGATCATATACATTATTTAAATCTGTAAGTGGAAGCATTATTCTTAAAATATGAATTAACAAATTATGTTTTTTCAATAATATAGGAATTGTATCAGCATTTTAAATTAGAAAAATATCTGTCTTAATTTATTCTAAATTTGAAATTATGTAATAATGGAATTACTCATCGAATAATGACAATAATAGATAATCATATTGTTTTGAAACCATACAGAATTAATTTATTTTCAGCTCCGACCTCTTGCCGGTATGACATCCGCCCTGGACTGTCCATTATATCCATGGATTCACTTCAGTTTGCTTCTTCATCGGATGATTGCCAGATTCAATGTGACAGCGAAACAACATTCAACTGTAGAGCTTACACGTACACTAATAACAGATGCTTTTTGAGTGGCGACGATTCGGTCAGTTTGGGACCTATTGTGTTACCAGAGAAGCCGGGAGCTACCTACGGCGAAAAGAAATGCGTATTAGGTAATTAATTAAAGTTTGCATATCCATGAAACGGTCTAAAATTTTATTGCAATATTATAAATAATAACTCAAATAATGATGGTGCCGACCGCCCTGTCTTAGTGGTCAGAGTGCCTGACTGAGGATAGGATAGGGAGGTCCTGCGTATGAATCCCGGTTTGGCCATGGATGTACTTTCTCTATCTATCCTGCCTTTGTCCTTTATGTGTATGGATGTGGTGTGAATGATTGCCTTCCCTATAAACGGGTCCCCATGGCATGTGTATACTGAAGCAGTCGGACTCCACACCAAATATGGTTCAGTGTGAAAAAGTGGAGCAGCGCACCCCATACTGGCATTCTAGCTGACACAAAGACAAAAAAAAATGATGAAAATCTGTGAACACTGAGTACTATTGAATATGAGAATTTGAAATTCAAATATTCCACACTCTCCTGTTATGAGAAAAAGTAATAGTACAATAACTATCCAAATGAAATATTTTCATTATAGATTTTCCCAATGCAAGAGCATATGTAATATGTTTGCAAAGTATTTAACCACATATAATGAAAACTTTTTACTCCATATTTTTGTTTTCAAATAAAATCTTCATATTTTAAATTCTTGGAAAAAATACTGAAAAATAAAAAGTTGAGATTAGCATATCTAAAAATGTAATATGTTTTATAATTATACATTTTTTTACTTGGTTCTATTGATTTTAAAACATTAATAAGATAATAATCAGAGATTTGTGATAAATATTGCTTTGATTTAAAAATTTACAGTTGAATATTTAAAAATTGAAGTTTTAATTTTTATGTTGAAAACTTTCATTGTAATCTGGATCTGTTTCAGTTAAAAAAAAGAAATTCTATGATAATAACAATCAGCTATGATGATGCAGCACATTAATTACTGAATGTAAAATATAATATTTTGATGTGTAAAATAAGAAAAGTGTGTACTGATAAAAATAATTTACTGTATTATACTTTTTCTAAATACATTGTATGCAAATTTTCATTTTACACAATTTGAAAATTAAATTTACTTCAAGGCGTACTTTATAGCATTTGGTTAAATATACTATAAATTTTAGTTTCTAATTTAGCAACTATTTTTACATTTAAAAAAAAAGCTAATTTAACTTCTTAAATAATTTGAAACTTGATAATTTTTTTTTGATAATATATATCTATTTAGATACTTATATTCGTTTAGTGTCCTGTAAAAGCTACTTACTTATTGCAAATTAATTGTAAACCAATTAGAAATTAATGTACAAATCAAAAAAAAGTTCACAAAACGTTATAGATAAGTATGGATTATAAAGTTATGTGTACAACATTGCTATGAAATTATATATTTTATGATATATGAATTCAAATTTTATACATTATCTCCTTATGAAATGTGATTATAGTGCCATTGATTGTTATTAATTGACAAAAAGCATCATAATTATGATATTGAATTATTAAATAAAAATTATATTTAATTAATTTTATAATCCAACTTACAAATATAGTCACAAACTTTAAAAAGTGGAAATTATTAAAGTGAATAACATAACTTTTTATTTAGGACCACAGTGGTAAGAAATGGTACAAATTAAGTTAGTGTTACAAATTCAATCAGTATTTACATTCGTTAAATATTGTGTAATGTTGTACATAACATACATTAACTACAAAAGCTGAATTTTAGTTGTGTAATACCATGAGAAGTAGAGAAAAAAATCCTGGTTTGAATTAAATTTTTGGTATTTAATGAAATCATTTTACTTTTCACCCAAATATTGTTCGCTGTCTTTCCTGTACAGAGCAATGCACCGGAGGAGCTTTCACTTATGAGAAGATGACAGGATTCGTTCTGAGGTCCGCTGTCCAGAACTCTATCATGGTCAGCAACCCAGGGAGCTTGGGCAACACGTTGGAATGCCAAGAGTACTGCCAAAGAGACGGCCTGGACTGTCCAGCGTTCTCTATCAATTACCAGAACATGAGATGCGACAAGCTGGATCGCAATTCTCAAGGCCGGACACAGGATCTCATTCCTAGAGATGGCGAAAACTATTTTGAAAAAATCTGCCTCAGAGGTTCAATTTTTTTATTTTTTACTCTATGAAGATTATTATTTGCAATGACAATTTTTCATATGCAATTTCTGTATTGATAAAAATCTCTATGTTAACATAGTTATTTAATGACAACTGAACAGTTTATTAATTTTCATTAAATACCTAGGAGATTTTCAATATATATTAGTTTTTGGTTTAAGTCATAGGTAGTGAATAAATAATGCTATCCTTTGAAGGGTCTATCCTATAAAAGAGAAAATAGTAGGTTTTAGTTTTTTTTTTTTTTTTTTTTTTTTTTTTGGTGGTAAAAAATGATTGTGAAACATGAAAAAAAGTAATTAAATGGAAATATTTATGTTTATACTCCAGAGGATTTTGCTTCAGTCTTATTTATTGCTTTAAGTAAATCAAAAATTGTATTTTATTTGACGAGTCAGTTTGATATTTTGATTTATTGATTGGAAAACATAATTGATAAATGATGCTGAAGTTGTATTGTTGTGTTTTAGAAGGACCTTTTATAAATACTATCTGTTAATAGATAATGAGTCACATTTACTTGTCGTAAAAGTATAATCTAGGAAAAATCTGAAATATCGCCCGAAAGATACAGTGCTAGAAAGCATATCCACACAACAGATGCTTCTCTCATTGCTAAAAATTATTAATTATATGGAATCAAACCTAGGACAATCGACATAAAAGAGAAGTCTTACCATTAAGTAGACTATCAAATATTTTAATATCGTAATTTATTACTTTAGAGCTGAGATTTAATCAAGTATTTAATTAAAAAAGACATTTTCATTAAACATTTTATGTTAAAAATGTTATTTGCTCTCAAGCTATAAATAATTCAAAATTATGGTTGATTGTATTTAGCAACCTCTATCAATCACGGAAAACGTAAAATATGATAAAGATATGAAAATAAAGAAATATATATGTGTATATAATTTTAAAAAATAAACACTTTCCGTTTAGTTTATTAACTTTTTATTGTATATAGTTGTGATATTAAAAGTTTATCGAGGATATCATTACCATGCAAATTTAAAAAACGTGAACTATATCTGCATATTTAAAACGAAATCAATATAAAATATTTTTGTTAAACACACACACACACATATATATATGTATATATATATAATATAAATATCAGTAACGTTTATATTTATAATATTTACTTTAACTCTTTTCTTATTTATATTTAAAATGTTAAAATACATTAAAAATTATTTGAAGTTCTTTTTCCAAAAAAGTTAGACGACAAGTTAGAAATAAAAAAATATTAAATTGTGTTTCCATGTGTATAAAAACTCTATCTTTAATGCCTCTTAATGCTTGACTTATTGCTTTAAAGTCTTACAGTTAGGAAAAAATAAGATTTAAGAACACTTAAAAGCAATTATAGAAAAATTTTTTGTAATCTTCGACTTATTTGTGAAATACTTAAAAGTTAAGTGTCTTCAATTTGCGTGTAGTTTAATTACTGTCTTCCTGAAGCTAAGTGTTAAAAGGAAGTATTAAATGGCATTGAATAGCTTGTAAAAATACTCGCCGAGCAATGGGGGGGGGTTTCAAAGCGGTCTTCATAAAAACATTACACATGAATGATTTAATCTGACAATATTTTTTTTCAAGATTACTTCTATTCGTAATTTAAAAGGCATTAATTTAATATAAATTTAAAATCAATTCGAGATGTCGTAGAAGATTATTTATTTAGAGTTATTTCATTTTTAATATTTTACTTATTCTTTGAAAAATGATTTAAAAATGAATCAACAGATATTATTGTAAAGTAATTACATTTATGTGAAACATTTTTTTTAAAAATATTTTAAAGTCTGTAAAAATGCAAAAAAATATTAGTAACTGTTTTAAATTTCTAATAGATTTCGTAAATTAAACTTTGAATTGGCGTAAGAAACTAATTAATTGAAATTACTATAGTTTATTTATTAAAGTATAATATTTAAAATTTAAAATTAAAAAGTAGAATGTTTTACATAAATATTTTTTATAAAGACACAAAAAATCCGTTTTGCTGGATAAAATTTCCTTTTTTTGCAATCATTTTGAATAAATACACTAAGATTCCTTAGATGAATTATAATTTAGACAATTTGTCATTTGATGAATTTTTTGAAATGTAAGATAAATTAAAAAAATTGTTTCATAAAGAATTTAAAAATTAATTTTTATGCTCATCGAAACAGCTTATAATGATTGTACATTAAGAAATTAATTTTAAGACACATATTTTTGAAATAGTTACTTTTTTTTTGCATTTGAAACTCTCTCTCTACAAAAAGCTGAAAAAAATCAATGTAAACTCTTCAAAATGTTACACAACATATAATTAAATATTTGTTTCAGTCAAAAAATCAAATTGAAAAAATCTTCTTTATGAAATGCAAATTTATACAATCATTTTATGTTCTTTTATAACGATATATCAGATACTTACTTAATTTATTTTATTAATTTTTCTTTGTGAAAACTAAATTTAATGAGTGTATGTTTTTCACCATATTTCTTATTAATTCTTTTTTTGGAAAATGAGATCAATTACAAATTAAGTTTATGAAAAATTAAATTTTGCTGAAGAACATTTAGAATAATGCAGTTATTATTTATTTAAAATGGTATAAAAAAGACCATCTCTGAAATATACTGCATGAGAAAAAACAAGCAAGCCATTAGAAGAAAATCAATATTACCCAAAACTGAAGCTAGTATATATATATATATATTAAAACAAAATGAAAATCAATATTGTACTTAAAAAAGAAATAAGATGTTTAGCAATATTTAATTAGTTTCAGAGTTTTTTTGTTTGGTGTAATGAGTTTTTCGGCTTTCGAAATATAAGTACGTTTTTTTTAATAAATTTTACTTTCCTTTATATAAACAAGAAAAATAAATGATCGTGAACAGGAAACAACATATGAAGAGAATATGCTAGCTTCAACATCATTAAAATTACGGATCATAGCACCAGAAAATATTGTTTTCAGAAATAATTAAATATCGAATATCTTGATAAAGATATTAACTCTTCATTCATAGGTAAAAAAAAAGTTGTATTGATTTAGATAAATAATACTCGGAATTTTGAGTACTCTCCACAGATACTTATGGAAGTTTATTAAATTGAGATAATGTTTAATTATTTAAATTTGTTTTTCATTTTGTTAATTTTATAAAATTTAATGTAAATTACTGTAGATAGCTATTATATTTATTAATGATGAAATTGCTTTATAATATTGCACAAACACTTGTGTAATTTCACATACATAGAAAGTTCTGGCGTTTATCTGAATAATTATTTGCAAGCAAAATTCCATATTAGTAAATTTTTGTATAACCGTAATTTTCAAAATTTTCTGGATATTTACATATATCGTAGATATTTAAGGGAATATAGAAATCATAGAAATATGAAATTTTATAAGTCAAATTTATAAAAAATTAAATTTTTTTAGCTATAAAAATTCATTTAAAATATTAATCATATGAAAATATCGTATTAAGAGCCTACAAAAATAATTTAGTAATAACAACCACATTGATAAAAAAATCAAAACATAACTTTGAAGATTCTTAACATTATGAAATCGTTTATAAATTGTTCTAGCTACCTGAGTACTTTGGTCTTAAATTTTATTTCCTTTATCATTGATGGTATTATCACTTTTTGCATACAATCCTATAACTTTAATATTTAGAACGGTTAAGAAACTATGTACTTGAAGGGTTATACTGTTATATAATTGTTTTAATAGGTTGTAATGTAATTCGGTGTATTTGTAAGTACTGAATATAATACATATTGGAAAAATCTAGTTAACAATATTAAAAATGTTGCTTGAAAAATTTGCAAAAGTAAACGAAGTCTACATAAGCGAATAATAAAGTAATTCATGTTAAAGCTGAAATGATGATAAAATTGGTTAATATGTTAATAAAGTATTTTGGTCGAACAGCAATTAGCGATTTTTACTGTATATCAATGCAAATTTAAGCATCTATCTTACTATACAACAAAATTTCCGATTATATAACAGTAAAAAGTTTTAAATTTAAAGATTATTCGCTGCTTAGTCGGGTCTGTATAATAAGGATGGTAAATACTCAAGTTTAAATATCTTTAGCAAAGTTAATATTTTATGAACTGAATGTTGTCTAGATTTTTATTTCATAATTATAAGATCCGATTTTTTCACATTTATGCTTTTTAATTGCTTTTTTCAATTTCTATAATAGTTTACAAACGTTATCAATCGCTATCCTCTTATTTCTATTTTAGAGCACGAATATAAACTAATACAATTGCAAACTAATTTCTATTATGATCTTTGAGATAACACAATTAATTATCTTTCATGAAAACTCTTATATTTGCTATCCAATTTAACGAAATTACTTTACTCTATTTGCAATAAGTCATTAGCGTTAGACAACTTTAACTTGACGCTAGTTGGTGACATTCTTCCCTTGAGTTTGCTGACATACTCACCTTTAGTTGGCGACGAATTTATCTTTTCGTTATTAATTCCACTTGCTAAATTTAAGATTTATTCAGCAGTTTCAAATGGAAATTGAAATAAATTAAAGAGTAAATAGAAATATTTTCTCGACGATTTTCACTCCAGAAATTAATGACTGTAATTGCTTACAGGACCTGTCGCCACTGCCTGCAAGGATCGAGCCTGGGCATTCGAACGTGTCCTGGGTCACGAGCTGGAAGCCCAGTTGTACGACAGAACTGTTCCTTTTGTGCAGAGCAGAAGGGACTGCGAGGAGTTGTGCCTTGAGGAAAGAAGTTTCCTCTGCCGCTCGGCCTTGTACAACGACGACACCACCGAATGCAAGCTGAGCAGGGAAGACAGGAGAACTCTGCCTTCTTTTTACAGAAGGACCAACAACATGAAGATGAATTATTTGGAGAATCAGTGCTTACCAGGTAACATTGCCATTCTGGGACTGGGTTATAAAGTAAACTATCATATTTTTATATAGTTATATCCAAATACGTAGAGTTATGTATTTTATACAACTTTCAAGGTATTTCAATACATTATCAACTGATTCATATTCTATTTATGATTTTGAGGAACACGTTTTCCCTAATTTTGGTTGCATTTCAAAAACTATATGCCCTATAATGAAAAGGCGTCTGATCAAATATTTCATATCGAATAAAAATTATATATATATATATATATATATATATATATATATATATATATATATATATATATATATCATATATATATATATATATCATATATATGCACACACAGCATTATTAAAAATATCATATAAAAAAATTGAAAAAAACAATAGATATAAATTTCTTATGCTTAGCAATACATTCAGCACAAAAGCTGCTTAAATAGAATTACGAAACTATAATTAATATTAATTTATTTTATAAAATTAATCAAATTCCAAATAGATACAAATGGAGAATGATAATCAAATGCTAAATGGAGAATAATACATTGAAAATAAGAAGAGGGAGAATATGTTCAATAGATATTTTAAAATTTTAAGGAAACAGAATAAAAGGAAAACGGAACTAAGTACCAACATCGCCAGCTCCTTCAGGGGGTGTTAACTACATTGGCACAAGTTATGGCTTTTCCGCATTGGCTCAAGACTTAGTCTTAAAGAAGCCAATACACCCAAGCCATACTAAAAAGGTCAAACCAAAATATCAAACCTGAATAAAATAATTAAATGTAAGCTAAAGTCACAGTATAATATTAAATCTAATGTTGCCAAAAATACATAATTGATTTATAGTAATCACAATTAAATCCAGATCTAAACCCGCAATTATAATATATATATATATATATATATATATATATATATATATATATATATATATATATATATATTGTATGATTAATAATCTCATTTAATGGAATGTGTAGTTTGTGCTCACAATTATATCATTCCCAAAAGTTATTAACAAAGTTATCTGATTTGCAGCATACAATATCATCATAAATATAATAAAGCTAATTACGTTGCACCAGAATTTAATATAAATAGGAAAAATATTAGATAGACTTTAAGAGAGATTTATTATGGAGTAAAGATTTTTCCACACACATAATAAATTTCTTAAAGTTAAGTCTTAAGATTATTTATGGAATAAAGAGATAAGAGAAATATTTTAGTGTAGGATAAAAAAGATAATATTTGATTAAGGTAATCTTCTTTAGCCATCAAAAGTCTTATATATATTTGTGTTTTTCTTATAAATATATATTTATAATAAGTAATTTTAATTTATTTTATGTAATTTATATACGGTGTACATAACAAATATAGTATATATTATAAAATTAATACAAATAGTTTATAATATAGCACACTGTTAAATTTTATCTATAACATAAATTGTAAAATGAACTGAACCAATTCCACATTATAATTACATACATACATTTCAAATACCTAGTGAAGCTTTCAACAGGTAATTAAAATATAGTATAATGAGTTACTTTATTATACACAATTTAAAAACTAATATTCGTAATCTGATTAAATTAAGTATACATCAGGCGATTTTTAACTATAAGCAATATTTCAATTTTGTAATTTTTAAGTTTCGTTAATTACACAAGTTCTTGTATGATTGACTTGTAAAGATCATTGCATTTTTTATCTACCTTAATAAATCATTAAACATGGTTAACACAGAAAAATACGCTAGAAAGTAAACTTTATAAAATACACATTCGCAATATTAAAAATATGCATTAAATGATATTTAACTGTTATATAATATTTTTCGAGCTTTCTCTCTCTCTCTTATAGATTTACAAATTTCTGTTTACAATGCATGTAAAGACTTTTTTAATATATTATCTGTTTTGATAAAATCAAAAGTCATGGCGTAAGACATAAATGGACAAAGTTAGAATGCATTTGCAGTCAACCTTTGTCTATTTTGTTTATTGCGTAATTAGGAGAATAGCAATTCTTTAAGGCAAAATATATTTGGTATTATTGTGTGTATATTTCCCAAACTATTGTTGATGCCATTGATGTATAATTAATACAGAGAATGGTTGTATTTGATATCTTTAACATAAAAAACATCATGGAAAAATCATGGTCTGCCAATGCCTCTCATTATTCCACAAAGTATCTCCAAAAAATTATAGAATATCTTGCCATTTAATACTGAATAAAGTAATTGGTAATTGAGTGTTCACAATAATAAATAATTTGGATAAATAAAATTTACTCACAGTAATTCTAGTGGTTGTCCCTAATTAGCTCAATTTTTAATGCAGTCAGAATATTAAAACCGGTAATTTTCAAAAAATTATAAAACAATAAAATATAAATTGGTTTTTAGAAGCGTCAGAACAAATTTCTTTGGAAACAAACTAAAAAATAAATCAAAATATAATTCATTTAAAAAAAATCTTAGTTTTATTTATTGATGCTAGATAATAATATTTCATCCCAGTTGTTTTATAAATGTTTTCGAGAAGCGTGATAGGAACAAACAATCAGCATAATAAGCTAGTATATAAATGTCTCTGTAAGTTATTTCTTAATAAAGTGCTTATATTTAGATAAAAATGTTACTCATTGTCACATTAATTTTGATTTTCTTGATTTTAATATTAAATAACTTAATATTGAGTGTAATATAAAATGACAAATTTTTTTCCTTATAAAAAAAATTCTGAATTTTTTTTATGGGATGCATCATAGTTACAAAAAATTAAAATAGAATGTTATCAGATAAACCAATTATTATTGAAACGTAGCAAATTATATAGTTAAACAAATGATTCCAAATTTATATAAAATTGTTGACTTGATTATAAATGAACAATAATTACTTAATATTTTTTTTATAAATTTTAAGATATAAAATATGCCATCTGATTACAATGTGCAAAGTATTCTTCAATCGCTTATTGCCCAAATTGTATTTGTCCTCAAATTTCCAAACTTCAATGTTACATCGGAATCTTCTTTTTGCAGTTCTGCAGTCCTGTCCATATGAAGAAACTGCAGATTCTTATCCAACATATACAGACCACATCCAAATGATTGGGATCACGTCCAATGAAGTGTGCGAGCAATTCTGTACAAACTATCGCAGCTTCAACTGCAGGTCGTATGCCTATTATTCAAGCAACGGCCAGTGCTTCTTGAGTGGAGACGATAGGGCAAGTGGTGGCAGTGGAGCTGTGCAAACTAGGCCAGGTCTAGTTTACAATGAAAGAAAATGCCCTTCTCTTACTCCTCCCACAGAGATGCCAACTACACCCACAACTGATCCACCGCTTAGTAAGTATACTTTTTAATAGCTTATGGGCAAAATTTTGTTTATTTCATATGTATTCAATTACAAATATATTTTAGTATTAAGCTTTATCACAAGTTTCACTTGATGCAATTATTCCGTTGTATTTTAATAAGATTGAAATTCAAGTTTTCAGTAGCATATGAATAGTTACGATATTAAGTAAACCAGTAGATGTATTTTTTATACCTTAAAATCGCTATGTTGTTTTGAAAAATTATCATATAATTTTTTTAAATATTTAAAGAATGATGAGAAATTCTAGGCCTTAAATATTTTTCTTTATTTTCATTGGTAGCTTTATTAAGCTACCAAGTTAGGTAGCTTTTTAAAGCGGGGGAAAGAAACACCTCCATTCTTCGAATGAAAAAAGTTTTGGAACAGTGTTAAATCATTTAAATTAATAGCATCATGATTTAACTAATTTTTTTAGTGAGTTCAAATCTGAGTTAATTACCTTTCAAATTAGTTTCAAATTCTGGAATTTACATTTAGAAAAGAAGCATAACCTAAATTTCAAATGATTTAGAATCCAACATCTTAATGTAAGTTTTATTCTATCCCATATAGCTATTATCAGTTCAACTAAATAAGGATTTTATTTAATCAAATAAGGATTATCCAAATAAGGATTCTATTCATACAGATTAATAAAAATTTACAAATAAAAAATTTTTTTTCACGTTAAAGGTAAATGTTGAAACTTTAGTATATGTAATAAAATTATCTTACAATTAAAATTCTCTTAATTGTAGTTTAAAAAATTAACCAATGAAAAGTTAATAATAACTTATGTCATCCCTTTAATATATTTATAATTTTCTAAAGCAAGTTCTTGTGACTCAAATTAAAAAAAGATTTTAATTTTTCATATATCCTTCTTTTCGAAAAATATAATAATCTTACAATTATGCGAAGTCATAGTTAATTGGATTATCTAAATGTTTAAGTATATCAATTATCAAAATAATTTTATTAAAATTTAATTACACAAAGGATATGCCATCATTTTATCTTGTTTAAAGTTAAAGAAAAAAGACTATTTCGTAAAGTATTTGAAAATAATAGACATTTTTAAATAACTTCACAAGATTACCATGGCGGAAAATATTAAACCAGCCAAATTAGAAGTTCTAAGTTTAATAGGATGAGAACCAATAAATGTTAATTTAATAAATGCCAATTTCAGTAATACATTAATGTTCTTCATATTTTCTTATGCCAGCTTAATTAAATTTTTCATAAAAAATTATCATTTAATAACCTTTAAAACGCGCAAGCACCAACTATTTTATTGCATAACAAAGTATTCTCTCTTTGTCTATTTTTCATCTAATTTTTCAAACTATTAAATCTTTAAATACTTTAATAAAATTTGCACGTTTTTATTGCTATTTTAAGAATACCTTGAGACATAATACTTTAATTTTCTGCAGTATGTAATTAAGAATCTAAATTAAGCATGAAACTCAACGTCAAAAAATTTTAATCCCTATACGTGCTTTGCCTGTAAATAACAATTAAACTTATTTCCAAAAACTAAAATTTTATGGTGTTATAGAATATCATTTAATTACCAGCTAATTTTATGTTGAAACAACTACAGAAGTAAACTGAAATTGCCTGGAAACAAATTAAGTTTTAAAGTGAAAAATGTTTAACATATTTAAATTTAATTATAGTGTTTTAAAGGTTATAGCTATGTCTTAATTATCCTATTTTTAAGATATGTGTTTAGGAAATTCATAATTATTTAATTAGTTATCTTAATATACAATTTAAATACAATGTTTACTATAGTAAACATTAAAATATTTTTATTAGGTTATATGATGAGAATGTGGAATAAAATTTTTAATACTCAATTCTCTATATTTTAAAATGTAAACTCAAAGCTAAACATTAGGAAAAATAAAAATTAATTTTTTTATTCCCTATTGCATACAATTTAAATTCTAATTGTGATAAACTGAAATTTTTCCTAGGTTATATATAAACAAAAATAATTTACTTCACAAATTTTCTTGAATTTCAAAGAATGAAGTCTTGTTTTATAAAAGATTCTTATAATTCTCGGCTACATACAGTGAGTGTAAAAAGTATTCGTACAGACAATGGATTTAAAAGAGATACGTTCATAAAAATTATAAACATAAATTCCATTTTAATTAATTATAAATACATAATAGAACATATTTTCACTACTTTCATGTGAAATATACACAAAAATAATTTTATACATGAATAAATATTTACAAAACTAACAATCCAACATCTTGTGGTGTAAAATGTATTCTTACACTAAAAGTAAAGCAAATTTTTTTAGTTATATTTTGTGATTGGTTTAGCCATTCAGATGTAGTTAATTGACATCATATTGTAAATTGCTTAAAAGGTTCTTCAGTAGAAATTTTTATGTAGTGAGAAACTAGAAATTCTGTCGTAAAAGTAGAGACAACTGTTTCCGAAAGAGAACTGATTTTAAAGTTCCGTAAAAATGGTAAATCGTATAACAAAATTTCTGATCTGGTTGGTAGACCCCGTTCAACTGTAAAGTGAGTCACAAAAATGTTTGCTGCCATTGGAAAGGTTCAAAACAGTTTTCGTACTGGGTGATCATGTCTATTGACATCATCTGACAGACGGTTTCTGGTACGTTCATTAAAGAAAGGTCCCAAAATAAGGGCTCCTACATTAACATCAGAAGTGAAGAACATGGGAACAGTAGTGTCCGTAAGTACTGTTCGAAATGCAGGCAGAAATGAAGGTTTCATGGCCGCGCTGTTAGACGAAAATTCTTTGTTTGTGAGAAGAATCGTAAGCATTGATTGTCTTTCGCCAAGCAATACGTTAATAAAAGTCCAGATATCTGGAAAAAGATTATCTTAACAGACGAAAGTAAATACAACATATTTGGATCGGATGGGAGACGAATGGTATGGAGAAAGCTCAATACAGAAATGCATCCTAAGAATTTAGTGCCAACAGTGAAACATGGGAATGGAAGTCTGCTGGTTTGGGGGTGTATAAGTGTTTTTAGGGCGGGCAACTTAGTCTTTATTAAAGGTATTATGAATCATCAACTTTATATTGACATTTTAAACAATAGGACCTAGTACAACAAAAATGGGCTTGAATGGTGATTACGTTTTCATGCATGATAACGATCCCAAGTATACAGCCCTAAACACAAGGCTATAGATACTATATAATATCCCAAAGTTCATGAAATTTTCTCCTCAATCACCAGACCTCAACCCCATTGAGAATTTATGGGACGTTCTTGATAAAAATATTGAATATAGACATATTTCCAATAAAAATGATTAAGAATCAGCTCTTAATCAAGAATGGGACGCCATATCTAGTTCAATAACAGCAAAATTGGTGGCATCGATGCCAAAGAGATTAAAGGCAGTTATTCGAACTAAAAGATATCCAACAAGGTATTAGTTGAAATATTATGATTGTATTGACCAATATATGCATGATGTATGAATATTTTTTACACCACAAAATGTTGGATTGTTTCAGTTTTGTAATTATTCATTCATGTATAAAATTATTTTCGTATACATTTCACATGCAACTAGTGAAAATATGTTCTCCTATATATTTATAATTAATTAAAATGGAATTTATGTTTATAATTTCTATGAACGTATCTCTTTTATATCAATTATATCGTACTGTACGAATACTTTTTACACTTACTGTAAGTATCTTAAGAAAAATTTTAAAGTTATATTTTCATAATGATTTTATTTAAAAAATCTTTTTAAAGCTAATATTAAGTTTCATAACTTTATACGTTATTAGACTAAAATGTTTGCTTAAAGTACTTTAATAAATGATATGTAAAGGACTTTTAAAGACATTTTGCAGTAATTGTGATTTTAAAAAATGTCTTCCTTTAAAAATGTTGTAAAAGTAAATTTTTAAAAATTGAGTGCGTCTTGATAATTAAAATATTTCCACTTAAAGAATTCTGAAAATACATTTTCCATCTAATTTTAATATGGAAAAAAAAACGGCTTTTTTTTTTAAATATTAAAGCAAAATAAAAATTAGTAACAATTTCAATAAAATTGGAGACTTTTCTCTGTGTGTGTGATAAATTGATTTAATTAATTAAATTACATTGGTTTACAATGTCAATTTTCTATATTTATTTGAAATAAATAAAATCGAATTTATAATTTTAATTTTATTACGAACTTAAAGTACAATGGAAAAATACAGCAGTTTTTCAAACTTGTCAATCATAATCTGAAGTATTAAATTTTAATAATATAAGTATTCGTTAATGGATGTTTTGAAACTATAGATAATATAATTTAAAAGGTGAAAACTTTTTGAATTATTCACATTGTAAAAATGATAAATAATTAAAATTCGTTAGGGATTGAAACTAAGCAAATTTATTGATTAATAGTTCAAAATATGTTATAATAAATTATTGTGAGAATGGGATTGAAATTAATAAACAAACTCTTCGGCGATCAGCAGCATCACACGATCAATATTTATAAACAAAACAAGGTGATATAAACATAGTTTTACATTGTTATTTATTATAAAAAAAGTCACCAATAAATGTCTTGCCATTTTTGAGGGCCAAAAATCGAATTATTTATAAACAGTGTTGCTAATTCTCAAATTTATCTGGTTGCTAGTTCTCGACGTAATCTCCATCGGCATTTACCATTTTTCACCTCCAGTTGTGTAATCTTAATAATACGTTTTCGGGATTTCAAACACAAAAATGCCTTTGAGAGCTTGGTGCACATCCGCTTTATTGGTTTCAGTCTCCCTTCCTAAATTCTGAAACCAGTTCTTTGAAATACGTTCATACATAATACTATCTTTAAATGTTTGACATATTCGGTGATTTAATGCAGCTTCTGATCGTATTTTCTATGAAATAAGCAAAAATAACACTGAACAAGTTCCTTGTCTATTTTCCATTTATTTTTGTACGAATTACGTTTGTAAGAGTACGAATTACATACTCCTCTGTATGAATTACGTTTGGTAAAAATGCATGATTGACTAGCTTTTATAACGACTGGCATTCCTAATTTCAACCTACAAGTTTTTAAACTACGTGATACCCTAATAAGTGTAATTCTCACTTTTTTCAATGACAGATCAAAAAGGGTTAGAATTTTGTTAAAATGGTGCTTAATTAAAAGTGGGATCCATATTTATTATTTAAATTGTTAATTTGATATATGCTTCAAAATACTTTTTTTGAAGAAATATATATGCCAATTAAAACATCAATCTTGTTACTATCCTATTCAGTTTTATTAGTCTATTTCATTGGAACTTAAATTTCATTTTTTTGAAATGTTTTCCTTTCAAAAGGTAGAAAACTGTTGACCAACTTTAAGAGGTGCAAAATGCCCTTAAATTTTGCTATCATGTAACTCTCTACAAGATTCAAAATTTAATTTTATTAACTTTTATTTTTTATAGAAATAGGTAAAGCAAAATTCCTTTTAAACTGCATGAAGACGACTTTCTGAAAGCTTCATAACTGATTTAAGTAATTAAGCTATTCGTTTATTTAATTACACTAACTGAGTGGTGGACATCCATTGTAGTCTGAATAGTAAAAATACTAAAAACAAGCAATACTGCCTTGAAATGCATTGGAAATTAAACATTTATTTCTCTACTATACTAATGTAGTTGAAGCTCGACTAATTAAATATTTGAATTCTCTTAAATTTTCTTGGTTTATTCAGAAGATATGGTATTCGGAGGGAATACGAAGGTTAAATATAATAAATTATATACGCATATGCAATGCTTATGCACTCTTCGGGTTAGGCGTGCTGTAGGAAGGAAGTTGATCATCTTATAAAAACGTCACAATCGATGTTAAATATTTGTTGGGCTTAATGTCAACCCACTAAAGTGATGAAAAAGGTTCTAAATGGAGGTTTTAACTTCTTCATTTGATATTAGTTCAAAACAGATTGGGACGACTGATAATTTTGGCATTTTATTTAGTGCTGTCTTATTGCGATATACCACTTATATGTCTATATGTCGCAATATAGGCATATTCGTTAAACATTTTTTCGTCATTAGATTTGAATTATTTTATAGATATTGGAATTAAAAAGTTTTCGTTAGCACAGTCTTTAAATAAACTCCCACATTAAATACTTTTTTTTTCCATTAATTTCCTTATGTATCAAACGCACTCCAAAGCTATTCATCTAACTAATAAATTTCACATTTATTGGTAAGGCTACGAAAGTGCTTTTATATATAGTCATGAGCTTTCTGAATAAACTAAATAGACTTTTCTTTTCAGCTCGTCAGTGTAGCCATGGCGAAATCATGATGCTGGAAAAGACCACGGGATATCAACACTTGGGGAGTGTGAACGTCTTATACCGAGGGAATCCAGACATTCCTGGTATCATCACAGAATGTCGGAGGATGTGTGAACTGAATTATGAATGTCGCGGTTTTACGCTTGATTATCTGAAACAAGAATGCTACAGTGGTTCAGAAACCTCGACAACTAAACCGAAAGAACTTATACCAGCTGATAATAAAGCTTACTTTGAGGGCATCTGTTTACCCTGTAAGTATCCTTTCACTGCCCCCCTCCCCCTACGAATATATTTCAATTAATATTGTAACTTAAGACATTTTATAGTTGTTTAAATAATCTTAGAAACACCTTTCAGAAATTAAAATGCTATAAAATTGAAAATCAAAATGCTTTTCTTACGTCAAATGACAGTATATGTTATTAAACATAAAAGAAAGTAAACTGAGTTTACGGTTTAAAAATATGTATAAAAGAGAGAGAGATTTTAAACTCTAGTATTATTATACATAATTCTTAAAACTTCTTTCTCGAAATAAATTTTATATTATTTCTTTATCATTATATTTATCAATTTTAATTGCTTATCATTTAAAAATTATTAAATTTATTTAGAAATTAATTACACCTTTTATATTTAATTAATTGTAATTAATTAAAATTTTTTGTACAATATGTAAAACGGTATTTATTCTATCGTTAATGTAAGAAATTTTATGTATTTAATATTATAGAATAGTAAAAGTTATAAAAGCACATGCGCAATAATTTTATATGTGAATATCCTTAAAGAAATAAATTTTATAAATATATCTTTGAAATAAGAGAGATATAATAGTAAAAATTATATATCAGTAGATATGTATTGTTTTTGTTATATATATATTCTAATGAATATTTTTAATAACCAATATAATATTAAAATTCCTAACTTGAAGATTTGTAACAATTACTGGATTTCAATAATGTATAAATCAGATTAATTAAAAAAATTAATAAATTATTTTTTCTTGAATTTTAAAAAGAATTGCAAAACATATTTTGGATTTTACCAAATTTAATATAGCTAAAAATGCACAAAGATGTTAAAAGATGATTGTAATGTAAGATACCTAAAGTTTGGCTTATTTTTTCACATTTTATCCTAATTATAAACAAATTTCTGAAATGAATTTTGTAATATTGACATCCTATTGAAAGGTTTAAACATGTGTAATTAATTCTATGATATTATACCATTTGATTTTCAATATTTTAAATATTTCTTGGCCTATGTACAACTATCTATTTTGCTCTTGTTGTATGATCGAGGTAACTCACCAATTATCAATTCATAAACTTATTAATAGTGTATAAAAAGGAAGAACTGCACATTACTTGAATTTGTCATAATCTTTTGAGTTAAATACATTTAAAAATCATAAAATGTAAACATGTGAAGTAAATAAATATAAATGAAATTTCACCTAAAAACGATGAGTCATGGAAGTGATTATATATATATATATATATATATATATATATATATGTGTGTGTGTGTGTGTGTGTGTGTGTTCATATGCATATATATTATATATTGCATTCGAAGATAATTTAAGAATGAAAGATCTCGTATTTAATCGTTGAAGTGATGTATATTGAGAAAAGAAGGTTGCATTTCTGCTTTCTAAATATACATGCTTTCTTACTTCGACAAATGTCAACATTTTTTTAATGCAAATGTGTCAGAGTTGGTATCTGGAAGTTTCTAAAGTTTTATTTAATAATACGTTTGGAAGCAGACTACTATCAATGGAAAAAATTGAAAAAAAATATGTGATGGTTGATAAAAAAGCTGTATACTAACCTTCAATTGTCCATAGAGTTCAATTCATTTTATTCAATTCTATACTAGCTTAAATGAAAGAACACAAGTTTCAGTGTTGAAATTCCATTTCGCTGTAAACAACTATTAAAAAAGTTGAGATTAAGAATTTTTTGGATGCATATAAACTGAGTAATAGAGTGGGATTCTTTTGGGTTTTCCTCTTTGTTACATATGAATACGGACTTTTAATCAGGAAAGATTCTTCAGAAAGCAGTAATCAGTGAATTTTTAGAAAACTTTGCAGCTATTTCCAAAAGCTGACTTTTCTTTGACATTCATGTCAAAGTATGAAAAAATAAATAAAAGAAATTAAATGTAACAAAGTAGTTCTGATTATTCACTTTATGCACAGGTTACAATATATATACAAAGTGTAATGTATTCTGCTGTTTAATAATGCATAAAATTGATAATATATTGGTAATATAATGACTACATTGATTTAAGTAATTTTGCTATTAATAATGGGTTTTCACGTTTGCGCCTTTTGTCACTTGACAGATATGAAAACGAGAAAGAATTTCATCCCAATTATAATCAAATGTGCTGGTTCTTGCTAATTTAATTCTGAAATTTAGATAATAAATGTGCTTTATTGCATATTTTATAATATTTGCACAGTTTATATACTTCATTGTTTTCGTTGTGGATTTATAAACTCTTCCTAGTTTATAAATCCACAACGAAAAATAGCCTGCGATATTATATTAGATAGTCTAAGTACCCAAGAATAATGACATAATTCCTGTTTCGTTAAAATCTGAGTGGTCAAGGTATTTAAGAGAATATATTCAGAGAGAAAAAAAATTCTTTTATTAGTAGCAAACTGGGTGATATTTATAAAAGTTTTTTAAGAGGAAATTTTTTTAATTCTTTATAGAAACTTTCACATGGTAAGGAAACATGAGTTATTTTATGAGGGAATACTGTATAAATTTGTTTCGTTATGGATTTCATAACGTGCAATTGGCATCTTATAGGCAAAATAGTATTTGATTTCACGTTATCTTCATTCACCATTCATCATTCGCAAAATTTCTCAGACAACTTTCGAAGTTATATATTAACAAATAAACTAGTATGAAAAATTTGTCATTTACTTCTTATTAGAGTTCATACAAAAAGTAATTTTATATTAAGGCCTCTTTGGTATTAATTAATTTATTTTTCTCTTAATGTAATTAAATATATTGCCGCTTACACAGATCTGCTTTTTCGATTGTAGTTTATTTGGGATGCTCTAAGCAATGGATGTTTGACAGATATGTGGACAAAGAGCTAAGGGGCGTCGTGGCCCACGACATCATCCGCCTCGTGTCACGAGCCAACTGCGAGAGACGTTGCTTGGAAGAAAAGCGCTTCGTGTGCCGCTCGGCTAACTACTACAGATACAACCAGGAATGCAGACTTTTCTCAGAAGAGCAGAGCTTTCCGCATACTCAGCTCACTTACGCCGGGGGTGTGGATTACTTGGAAAACCAATGCAATATCGGTAAGTGTCTTTGAATAATTTTCATTGATGATTCTTCAATCCTTTTTCTCCACACATAATAATCCAATATAATTAATTTAGATAATATTTTAGTGATGTCATGTTAGTCTAGTAAGAAATATATTGCATTACATATGACAAGATTTGGGTGCAAAATCTGACTTATCTGGAAATTATTAGGCTGGGAATTGTCAGGAAAGTTAAATTATTCATCAAGATAAATATTTTTACGTCAACTAGAAAGCTTTGAAAGGAAGGTACTAGTTCAAATTCAATCATTTAACTTGTCCTGGTTCAAAAATTCAAGGCGGATAATTATGTTTAAAGTAATGATTTTTTAACTGTAGTATAAAGGAAATTCATGAAAAATGATACAGTATATTTCCAACTGATAACACTTGACCAAATTGCTTTGTGATTAGAAATTCCCTACGAGAAATTAATGTAAAATATAAAAATAATATATATATTTTTTTATGAATGAAGTAAATATTATGTAAGGCTCTGAAATATCAGGTTGGGCAATAAGTTAGTAGCGTTTTTACCAAAGACATTTATTTAAACAAAAAATAATAATTATATCAATAAGTTAATGAATTATATATTCACCGTTGTTGTTTACAACCCCTTCCCACCTCTCGATCAATTTGTTGATGCCGTTCTGCCAAAAATCGCCTCGTCTAGTGTCAAAGAAGTTGTTGAACTGTTCTTAAGTACCTCTTTGTTAGTGAAGGTAACGCCCTTCATATGTTTTGACAAGGAGCGGAAAAGACGGTAATCGGTCGGTGTAAGGTCCGGAAAATGCAGCAGATGCTGTTAGACCTCCCATTCAAGCTCTTGAAGTGCGATTTTGACGACTTGTGCAACATGGAGTCTGGCGTTGTCGTGAAGGAATATAATTTGACCATGTCGATTAGGCATGTTCAGTCCAATAGCCTCATTCACGTGGTGTAACTGGGCAATGTAGAAATCCTTGTTGAATGAGGCCTTCTTTTCGAGCATTTCCCAGTGCACCAAGAGGTCCTTAAAAACTGGCTCAACAACTTCTTTGACACCAGACCAGGTGATTTTTGGCGGAAAGGCATCAACAAATTAGTCGAGGGGTGGGAAGAGGTTGTAAACAGCAGCGGCGAATATATAGGTGATTAATTTATTGATATAATAATAATTATTATTATTATTATTTTTGTTTAAATAAAAGTCTTTGGTAAAAACACTACAAATTTATTTCCCAGCCTAGTAATTTGAGTATAGTAATACAAATAGTTGAATATACTACTTTGGTGTCTGTAACATTGTATTACATACCTAAATATATATACCTGATGTATTACATACATCAGGTATATGTCAAAGTCGTTATGGTACCTTCCATAACGACTTTGACATATACCTGATATGATGTATTTTCAAAGTCTAATATTACATCTCTATGGTGAATAAATTTGGAAAGGAAATTGATACATGTGTTTCGCATCATTTAACGTGATTCTAAATTACAAAGAAATTTATACGCTTAGTGGTTTTCATAAGCTTAGTAAAACATTATGGAATAATACAATGTACAATAATTAAATTTGTTTAATGGGAGGAAATATAATTTTCGTTATTTTATATTTTCAAAAAATATATCAATAGCTTACAATTAATTCATTTTTAGACTTTTGGTGTTATCTAACATATTTATGCAAACTGAGTATCATTGTTTGTTAAAAAACATATCTTAATGATAGAATTGCTGGACTTTTCCTGAAATAAAGCGACGTATATGAAATAAATAACAGTTCAAGTGTGATTAACTGATTATTTAAGCCCAAAAATTTCGATAAGATGATTGAATAGTTTCGATTGAGAATTACTTACCATTTGTGCTGAAGTGTTTTTCTTACGCGCTTGCAATAATGAGATTTTAACTCGAACTAAGAAATACAGTGATAATATTTGTTTAATTATAGTATTTCCCTAAATTTAATTATGAATCCATTAGGCAATATATTTATTGTTTATATAAAGACGAATTTCAGAGAAGTATCACAACACTGCGAGTAGCTCATACTAATTTCATGATACCATAGAGTTTATTTAGGATTTGAGAAGAAAATATTATTAAATTTGTTTTGTTTTTGAATGTACTTGAAAGTAATTTGTAATTGCGCACGCTTGCTGAATCAGTATTTGTATTACGATGAAAATAATAAAATAATAGCTAATTCATATTTCAGCACTTCACAGAATTTAACAATGGTTTATAAAAATTTTTCAACTAAAAATTAAGGAATGGTATTATTTGCTGCATGAAAGTTACTAGCTTCAGGCTGTCCACAAGACAAAAGCTGTGATAAAAATTTCAAAGGGAAGATTTCCCCATTCACCAAACAGCTTTGACTTAGAGCTGATTGTTCGATTTCTATTTGCTTGAAACGAAATCAAGAACGATTATTCTGATAAAATTTATGAATCAACAATGAGGTTTTAATAGTTGCATTGAATACATTGAAAAATACGAAGATTTTAGAATTGATTTAGTTTAGATTATTGTACCCTTGTGTGATATATATGTTAAAGTAAAAAATGATTATGTTATTAAATGAGAAGATGAGATTTTATTACATTTATCTTTGTTTTTCGTATATTTTCCATCAAATGTAATTTACACTTTAATTCGCCTACATAATAACTGCACATAAATGAGTGTAATATTTTTTTATCTGTGTAATTATTCTAAATATACGAAATGAAATCTAGAATTAGATCAATTAGTTTGTTTCCCTTGAAGTTAGAGAGAACGCCTTAGAATCAAATATTTTTCTTATAATAGTTTCAGAATACTTCCGATATCTTCCCAGAAATGAACTATTTTATTTGTTTCCTTTTTTATGATTGATTTGATTCTGAAAAAGAATACTGTTTTAGGTACATCTACATGTCCATACAAATTGCCCGAACGGGACCTGTTTATGGTGTACACCAGCAAAGCGATTCCTGGAATCAGCAACTTTGAGTTATGCCGTCAACTGTGCATGAAAGAACAGGACTTTAATTGCAGGTCCTACAGCTATCTTGAGCAAGGGGGCATCAATGATTTGTGCTTGTTGAGCCCAGAAAATAGGCAAACTGGTCATGCCAAAGCAATCCGTTACAGACTAAGATCACTCTATGAAGAAGTGGAGTGCCGAGGACAAATACCAGGTACTCTAAGTTTACTCATAACATCTTTGAAATTAAGACACATTATCTTGCTGAAGAAAAATTTTATTTTTTTGTTCAGTAAGTAAATAATTCAATCCTGATCTATCTAAAGACCATCGCATTGAGAGGTCCTTATATTCGTTTTATTTCTGTTTTCATTTTGATGTGGATTGTAATTAATTATAAGGGTACCGGCTGAGGTATCGAACTCATCAATTGACCACTAGCTTAACTACGTGTCATGAAACAGTAAGACAGTGTAGAAATTTAAAATTAAGACACATTATCTTGCTGAAGAAAAATTTTATTTTTTTGTTCAGTAAGTAAATAGTTCAATCCTGATCTATCTAAAGACCATCGCATTGAGAGGTCCTTATATTCGTTTTATTTCTGTTTTCATTTTGATGTGGATTGTAATTAATTATAAGGGTACCGGCTGAGGTATCGAACTCATCAATTGACCACTAGCTTAACTACGTGTCATGAAACAGTAAGACAGTGTAGAAATTTAAAATTAAGACACATTATCTTGCTGAAGAAAAATTTTATTTTTTTGTTCAGTAAGTAAATAGTTCAATCCTGATCTATCTAAAGACCATCGCATTGAGAGGTCCTTATATTCGTTTTATTTCTGTTTTCATTTTGATGTGGATTGTAATTAATTATAAGGGTACCGGCTGAGGTATCGAACTCATCAATTGACCACTAGCTTAACTACGTGTCATGAAACAGTAAGACAGTGTAGAAATTTAAAATTAAGACACATTATCTTGTTGAAGAAAAATTTTATTTTTTTGTTCAGTAAGTAAATAGTTCAATCCTGATCTATCTAAAGACCATCGCATTGAGAGGTATATTCGTTTTATTTCTGTTTTCATTTTGATGTGGAATGTAATTAATTATAAGGGTACCGGCTGAGGTATCGAACTCATCAATTGACCACTAGCTTAACTACGTGTCATGAAACAGTAAGACAGTGTAGAAATTTAAAATTAAGACACATTATCTTGCTGAAGAAAAATTTTATTTTTTTGTTCAGTAAGTAAATAGTTCAATCCTGATCTATCTAAAGACCATCGCATTGAGAGGTCCTTATATTCGTTTTATTTCTGTTTTCATTTTGATGTGGAATGTAATTAATTATAAGGGTACAGGCTGAGGTATCGAACTCATCAATTGACCACTAGCTTAACTACGTGTCATGAAACAGTAACACAGTGTAGAAATACATTGCAATAAGCTAAAATCCAAAATGTCTTGCTTCTAAAACTTAAAACTAGTGAACATTTTTCAATTCTTCAATAATTAAGATTACGCAGAATAACGGTAAAAATTTTAATCAAGCATTTCTCTGGCCTCTTTATTCAAATTCAATTAAAGGTTTTACTGTTATGGATATAAATAACTTGAATTATTTGTAAAAAATGCAGAAAATCCATGTTTCGTTAAGGGAAATGTATGTATGTATGCAAAGATGTGCACGCATAATATTTCTTTCAAATACATTTAACTTAAAAGGGGTCATCTGTAAAGTTATTGCAAGTTGATAGAAATGAAATTTTTATTTATTCACAATTTGTATAGTAAACGTTCTTCAGGTAACTTTAATGTAAAAAGTTTGGCATAAATATTATCTTTAAGAATCTCTCTTTTTTTTAAAGAATGTACACAACATTCCTATTCTGCTTACTTCAACGCGTTTAATGAAATTAATTATAAAAAAAAATATTTTTCCGCAGTTCCATGCATTAAATCACTCGTGTTTTGTACCCTTGATTTTTTTTAAAGTAAAAATTTTTAAGTGTCTATAAAGAAATAATTTTCTTTGACGCAGAGAATAAAATTAATTATTTTAGTGAATATCCATATAAATTCTTTTGATCATGTCTTTAGAGACCATCATTCCCTGTAATTTCGATTTTGCGAATCTTCACTAAAAGGATTCGGCCTATCTATTGGTGATAACCTCCTACAGAATGGTGGAATTTTTATTTTATTGAAAAGGAAATGCATAGAAAAGCAAACTTCTTTGAAGAGCTTCGATATCACTTGGAGATCAAAGCATTAATGGCACTTAGTAAGCACTATCAGCATACTCTCATTCATTCAAGTTCCTATCTTGAAAGCTATTTAGCGAGAAATTTTAAATCACTTTAGAAATTAGTTTCCAGTTCTCTCACTTAAATCTCGCGATTCATTAGTGACGTAATAGCTGAAGATAAGCGCTAATCAGGAGGATGAATACTTATAAAATTGTTCTCTTTTATTTCCCTTCTTGTAGGGCCGAATATAATCAAAACTGGCATAGAAGTGTTAGAGTTTGCTAGCTTATTCAAAATTATTTGCTTACACAAAAACACTATACTCTCTATGATTATTCAAAGACCAAATTTCAAAACAATGAATGGAGTCATTTAATATCTCTGAAATGGTAAAATAGTTTCGTCTTTATAATTTCTTTAACAGCCGTTCTTAAAAGATTTGCACATTATTTATTCTTTAGATAGTAGCTAATACAGTTCGATAATTGTAAATGATATGATGTGAGAATAATAGGTTATATGATATGAGATTAGTAATGTGTATAGTATAATAATAATAAAAATATACAATATATATATATATATATATATATATATATATATATATATATATATATATATATATATATATATAGATATATATACATATATATATATATAGAAAAATTCATTTATATTCGTTATTTACGTTACTAAAATATGAAAAATGGTTATTCCAGTTAAAATAACAATTCGCAATCATAACCATTCTGAATAACCGAAAAATAATTCTTATTTTTTTAATGTTTTATTTTATTTTAAATTTAATAAAATTTATGATTTCTCAGAATTGATTTATGTATTAGTCTTCTACACTTTACATTGCCACAGGATTTTATTTGGATTAAAATTTAAAATTTGCTTGTACTTATTGATTATGCAAATTTTTGCTTAAAAATTAATCAGTTTTATTAACATAAAATATATTAATTAAAAATTCTTCATATAATGCCTGTTCATCAAAATTGATTATTATAAATCTATATTTATATTTATTAATATGTAATCAAATAATTTTTTTATGTTAAGAATATGTATTCATTAAGTTACATGCTGTTAACTCTAGGATTTGTTTTGTAATATCAGTTAAAAACTCAGCTTTGGTTTAAAGGTCCATTGCTAATTTCAAGTACAAAAATATTTTAATAAGACTAAAAAAGTTTCTAAAAATAAAGTGATGTAAATTGCAGTTTTGATGTTTGCAGTTAAATCTGATAAGAAGTTTTATAATCAAGAATAAAACTATACATATAAATTATTTACATTACTAAAATGGTGCTATGAGTAATATGTTATTCATAACATTTTAATATTGTTTGTTTCCTGCTTAGTATTTTACATATATTGCCATATTTTTAATAATAAAATTTAAGGGATTATTACTAAAATAAAAAAAGTCAGGCGTTTTTTACAGAATACAAACATACAACATGTTACAATAAAAGAGCGTCAGAAATTGATTCTAAATCTTCTATTATACACCATTTCTATATTTTCTCAAAAATTATTTTCGAAATTTATGTTATTGATACTTTTTCCAGATGTATGATATACAAATATACCCAAAAAGTTTAACCAGAATTTCAGTAGGTTTCTTAGTTTATTCTGTTCAGAATTTCTAATATGTTCTTATTCTACATTACTAGATGTATATTTAATGTATAGGAAATATATATATATATATATATATATATATATATTACGTAAAACCAATACACACATATATTTCTCGGCTGAATGCTACAACTGAACATGCCATGAAAAGTTCTCTGAATGAAACTTTATAACAGTCCATAGTTACAAAAATATTATCGGTGCAGGAATTTTTATAAGAACTGACATTTTTTAATATATTTGATATCATTTGAGTCTGTGAACCTTTTTATCAAATTCGTTTACTGAAATTCTCCATAATGAGCATCAAACGAGTTCTATTTAATATTTTGCTCTAAGATAATAACCACTGTCACTTAGAAAAATTTCATCGTTCTTTATTGTATACATATTTACAAATAGACCCTAAGTAGTTGAAAGAAGTCACTTTCAGTCAGTGATTCACGTGCAATTTAACCAGAAGATTTTATTTTATGTATTAAAAATGACATTTATTGATGTGATGAAATCTTCATTTATCGACACTATGATTCGTCGGCAACTTTTGCCGCGTGAGATCAGCGACGTATAGAAAACTTATCATCAGTTATTGCAGATTGGAATTGTGAATTATTCAATAAAACAATCTATGATGAGTAACTTTGGAAAAAACAATGTGTTCACAAGCTACAAACGACAGCGCGTTTCCTTATAATAAAAACATACTCTACTTGGCATTTAATTAGGATATATCTTCTTCAGCACGACAGCCCGGGGTGGGCCAAGGCTTTCTGCAGAACATTCCTCCATTGTGTTCTCCGTGAAGCGACAGTTCTCCTATTTGTCACTTTCAGCATTTTAAAGTCCTCCTCTACACTATCAGTCGTTCTAAGTTTGTGCCGACCCCTTGATCTGTTTGCAGTGGGCCTATAATTAAAAATTCTTGAAGTCAAAGACGAGGGGTCCATTCAACAGATATGGTACGCAAATCTCAAGTGACATAATTTAATATAATTGACGATGTCAGCTTCCTTAAAAAGTCTGTAGAACTTGAAATTTTATCTGTGTAATCAAACTCCATTCTCATTTACAGCATCAAAAATCTTTCTTAAAACATTTCGTTGAAACATTAAATTTGATTTTACTGAGTCTTTGTTAGAGTCCAGGTTTCGCATACATAAGTGAGAAAAAGTCTTATGATGGTTTTGTATAGCGTGTTTTTTGTAGATCTTTTGATCAGTTTCGATTTTATGAATGTTCCCGGACCATACAAGCAGCGATTAGCAGCAAGAATTCTTCCCTTTACTTCAGAACTTATGTCATTATGAGAATCAACATTTGAACCTAGATATGTAAAATTGTCGACCAGTTCAATTTTAAGATTTTCAATTTAAAAAGTCCCCGGGCTCACAGATGATATATCATTAGCATTAAATTTTACTGTTCCATCTTTTCAGACGTGTCACTTTTAAAAGATAAGATGTTTTACTCATCTAAAGTATTTATCGAGTCTTTAGAGGATACAATGAACACTAAAATAGGTGTGTTTAGAATTTGAAAGTAACAGAACATTCTCACATATGACACCAAAAGACAAAATTCAGATAAATATGAAAATATATTGTTCTTAAATTCTCGAATAGTTAAATAATCAAAATACCTAAAATAACCAAAATTAATTTTATTTTATTTTTCTAACAATTAATACATATAATATGTGTAGAGCAGGGTAAAAGCGTTTAAAAATCCTTTCATTTAACTTTATTTGGAAGCAATTCTTTATTTTAACAATTCGTGAGAGAATATATTGTATTAAAATTCTTGTTCCTGATAATTTAAATTGGAGAAACATGAAGTACATATAAAGTTGATTATACATGTAATATTGCGTAAAATATATAAATAACATAATTTTGCTTTTAAAGAAATCGCACTGTTAAATACACTGCTAATTTATTTACGTATTTTGCATAAATATGTGTTTTTACTTGTAACTAATCGAAAAAGAGTTTTAAAATAGATGTTTTTTTTTTAAAACAGGAAGCCATGTTAAATTCTAATGTAAAAAAGAGAAAACTCAATATTTTTGTTACATTTAGTGCTAAGCGCACTCTTAACATTAAAGACTCGATAGATATATAAAATGTTTTCCTTCTATGTAGACGCAGTTAATCACTGAGCTGTGTTTATGGTGAAAGTTAATCCTTAAAATTAAATATCCTTTTTAAGTTCTTATATTCCGATGACCTTGAATTCCTATTAGCTCTAGAAATAAAATGTCTCATGCATATAACGGCAATCAAGTATACGAATTTTATCAATTATTAATTTGTATACTAATTTTATTAATTTGTTTACTGTTTTTTATTAATTTGTATACAAATTATATTTATTAGTATACGTATTCTATTAATTTCTTTTGTGGCTCATAATTCCGTCAGAGAGCTTGAACTTTAGGACAAAACTGGGATTTGAAAATGTTTCACATTAAAGCACATTTTTTTTCCTACGCTACTGTTACCTGAAGTTACTATTTCATGATTTCATCCATTTTGGTTTTCATTTTCAATTTAGAATTGAGATTAAAAATGACCCATTTTATATTTATTTATACAACTATCATATAATTTTTTTTATTTTATCTCTTGCTTTAAAACTATATTTTATTAGTTATTTTACTTGTTTTATTTTATTCACTTATCTTGATTCTGAAAATGCCATATTTTACACTCTCTTGCAATATTTATAAAATATAGCTTCCAAGCATACTTATTGAGAAGTTGAACAGTCTGATAATTAATGAGCACCGTTTGTTCACAGGAACTACTTTACCGCCTCCAACTGTCTCGACAGATACTTCACCCAACGTGACACCAGTCACCAGACCTACGCACACTCCATCCACACCACCACCGCCCCCTGTTACCACTCGTTGCAGCTTTGATCAATTCACCTACGAAAAAGTTGTGAATTATAATCTGAGGTAAGAGAATTAATAAAATATATGGATATTTTTAACAACTTACTTATGATATAATTTTTAATAACATATTAATCAGAGAGACAATGAAATGCTCTTAACTCCTGATACTATGAACTATTCAAATGGCAAAATATTCAAAGAGCCGAATAAGAAAATCGAAAACATATGCAATTAATTTTAATCTTTGAACATCTTTTCATGCAAAATAAAAAAAATACTCACAAAAAGAGAGTAAAGCCAATTCTATCACATTGTAGTTTTCGCTTAAAAATTTATTAATTATTAGAATGAATTATTTAGAAATTAATTATAAAAAAAAATAGTAGTAATAAATGAACAGTTGATGAAAGATTAACACAGATGGATTAGAAATTCTCTGCTACCATATTTATAATTAAATTGTTAAAAGTTTTAAATTAAAATATTTGTATTTAAGAAACATTATTTTTATATTGAAAACACAAAAATAGAGAACTGTGCTCTAATATAAGCAAATGAAAATGAAATTTTTTTATAACTAACATGAGATAATATTTAAAAATATGCTTTTGTTTCAGACAATGAAATGAAATCAAATTTTAATACCTCACATCAATATTGTAATCAAGTAATGTAGTCCATTGATATTTCTTGTCTTATTCACGGGGGCAGCACAAAGTTTTTTTTCTTATATAACTTAGATACCAGATGCATAAATTAATACTGTTGTTCTGTTGGAATATAATTTGCAGTGATGAAGCAAACTCTTTAAACTGCTCGGAGAAATAACATAATACTTTTACAAATGCACTATTTTAATAAACAATTATCAGATTTCTGGGTACCATAATAAACAAAACTTTAAAATAAAGTCCTGCTTCATACAGCCCACAAACTAATCTAGTTTTATCACTTCTGAATCAAAAAGCTACTTACAGATTTTGCTTATCTTCTAGAAGATTCTAGAAAATCTTCATATTTATTCTCAGTTTAACACAATTTGTCTTCAAATATTATCAAAGGGAAGTATGTATCAAATCTAGCAATCTTGTCTGACAATCTATGGAAATTATCTTCTATATTAAAAACTAACATCAATCTCTATTTTCTAAGATTTCATTTGAATGAACGATATTATAATAAAACTATTAAAGTTAAGTATAGTTTACAACAAATTAAAAGTTGTCAATGCTTCTCTGCATATAATAAACTATAATAATGGAAGATGTTTTCCTTCTAAATACTTGTAATGAATAGAATATTTAGAAGGAATTTGCAATCTTCTATTATTCCATTTTTAATGAGCAGATACATTTATTGCATAAAATGTTTGTTAGAAGAAATGGTCAATGTATTTGATTACGAATTAATAGGATGTCAGTGTTGGATCGTTGAAAATATTTTCAAGGATTATGTGTAACTTTTGTGCACAAAAGAATAAATTAAGAATATATATATATATATATATATATATATATATATATATATATATATATATATATATATATATATATATATATAGTTTACTATTGGTAAACTATCATACCTCATTTAAAATAAGATGAAATAGTATTATACACTGCTGGACAATTGCTAAGGACGGATAACACTATCATCCATAGCAACCACAAAATGAAAGGAAGCAAAATGTGGAAAATTAGAATAAGTGCGGGATATAGTAAGAAGAAGTATGCGTATGTAATTTTTTTTCCACATTTGTTCATCATGTGATAGCGTTCATAAGAGCTTTAAAGGTTTTGACGCTTGTGGACAGTTGTTGTATCAAGTTAAAGTTTTACAGGAAAGATTTAATAGACGAACTTGAAATTATTTCCATGTCTTCCCGACATCACTTAGATGATTTTATGCGTGGCTGAATTATTGGAAAGATCGAAGAAGGGCAAAAACTAACAGATGTTGCCAGAGAGTTCGACCTCGCTCACAGAGTTGTAACACGGCTGTGGAAATTATTAAAACTACTGGAATGTGCAGTAGGTGGCACGGGGGAGGTCGTGTTAGAAGTACGACGTCTGCAGAAGACAGATATATCATCCTATCAGCAAAATGGAACAGGTGCACCACAGCTCAGCATGTGGCAAATCAGTTTCTTGCTGCCTCAGAAAAGCAAATCTCCCGAAACACTGTTGCCAGACGTTTGAGGGGAGGAGAACTATACGCCCGCAGACCTGTTGTGTGTGTGCCATTGACCAGACAGCACCGTACTGCCCGTTTGCAATGGTGTCGTGAGCATCGCAATTGAACTGAACAGGAGTGGGCATGCGTACTATTCTCAGATGAGAGTACGTTCAGTCTGTCATCGGATTGTAGACGCCACCTGATCTGGCGCGAGAGTGGTACTGCTAATCATCCAGAAAATATCCAGCAAAGAGACCGATATACGACATGCAGTGTCATGGTGTAGGCCGGCATCATAATCAATGGCAGCACGCCCCTACATGTGGTTGCGAATGAGACTATGTTGGGCCAACGGTACATTAATGAAAGTTCTACTTTCTCATGTTCGTCTTTTCCGTGGTGCTGTCGGTGATAAATTTGCTTTTATGGACGACAACGCAACATGTCATCGAACAGTCGCTGTTCAGGATTGTCTAGACAGCGAGTGTTTTCAACACCTCGTATGGCCATCACGTTCTCCAGATCTAAATCCCATTGAAAATGTGTGGGATGGTTTGGGGAGGCAAGTTGCTGGTCGAAACTATCCTCTGACAAACAAGAACACTCTCATCCGTCATTCATAGAGGAATGGGATAAATTGCCTTAACAGCTGCTGGATAATGTTGTGCAAAGTATGGTATGACGTGTGGAATGTTGCATCACACTCCACGGTGGACATATACCGTACTGATACCTTTCTTCAAGGTGCCTGATTACTTTTATATGAATTGTTTCATTTTCCGCATGCAGCATCAAATGAACATTTTTTCCTTTCAGATGTTTCACAGCTTTTGTACCTTCCAGAACAATAAATATTCTTTATTCTAATGTCTGAACAGTGTGGCAACTATATTTTATCCTACTAGTCCTCATGTCTCGCTTAATGTTATGCTACATTGCAATTTGTAATTCGACCTTAGAAATTGTCGCGCAGTGTATATGTTTAATGAAATCACTTAAATTTGATGAAAATGAGAAATGCAAAAGCTATATTTCAATTATAAATAAAATAAAATTGATTAAAATTTCACCTATCGTTGATTTAGTGTCTTAAATGTGCAGAGATTATTTGCATTTTTATGAAAGAGTTTGATTTATTTTATTACTCAGCAAAGCTCGAGTAATAATAGAGGTCTCAGAAATAATAAATTTAATGTATTCAGTTTTAACAACATTAATGTTTACATCCATTTAACGTTTGTGAATAAGAGATAAAGTATTCCTTTAATAATATATAGGTTCCTATTAATTTTAACCATTTAAAACGGATATAAAAGTACTCCAATTCATTTCAAGTTTTTTTTTCTGTTAGTATTAAATATTTATTTAATACTTATAATTACTTATTTTCATATTATTTTATTTGACTAGATAAGTTCAAATGAATCTATAACTTAATGCATATGCTGAATATTTATTCTCTTATAATCACAATAACTATTCTAAAATTTTTATCGGAACACACACACACACACACATACTATATAAAAAGAAAATTTACTATAATAAATTTCCTTAAAAAGTTTATCGAAGCGCAGTATTTTAAATTTCTAACTTAAAATGAATTTACAAAATAAAGTTATTAAATTACTTTTGAGTATTAGTGATTTCATTAGGATGATAACACATTTCATTTTTCCTTAGATTTGGTCGCAAAGAAAGACTGATAACAAGAAATCCAATAGGCGTTGTTACTGAATGCCAGAGCCATTGCACCAGACTAGGAGATCGCTGTAGGGGCTTCGTGATCGAGTATTCAAAGTATCAGCAGCTTTGTTTCTGGATGGATGCTTATTCGAGTGCTATAGACAACACTATATCGCCTGCCAGAGATACAGCCTACTTCGAAAAGATCTGCCTATCTGGTAAAATAAATGTCTTTTATATGATTAGCTAGTAAAAGCTCTTGCAATCCTAGGTAAAATTAAATATGGTATGATTACCAATATATATCTTAGGAATATTTATGAGAGGCATTACGGTGACAGCAAGTAAAAGCTTTGGAGATGAAAAATGTATATTATAATTATATATATATTTATGATATTATATATGGTGTGTTACATTAAAAATGTTATAGATTATACGTATATATTTCATAGGTTTTTATAATGATTTGGTTAATTAAGAAGTGTTAAATAAAAAAATAGAGAAATATCCCTGGATATTTTTACAGTAATTCTTTTTACATTTCCTTTTATTTACGAATGTTATCAAATCCTATAATTTTTCTATGTTTTTAATTGAAAAAAAATCAGGTAATCATTAAATTAAACAATTATTCACTTTTTATTATTAAGAATAAAAATTCCTTATTGTAATATAAAATAAATAAATTCCCAATTTATCAGTTTTTGATAATATCGTCCTAGGAGCATTCTATTTCTTATTGATGACATGTGCATAAAAATCATTTAAAAAAACCAGCATGCAATAAAACAAGGGTAATGCGCTTACATCAAATATAAATCAAATTTTTTCAATGTTTTACAAGCATCCTGTGAATTTGAAAAAAAAAAATTGCAATCAGGTGGAATTGTGCAGAAAGGGAGTTGTTATTATGTATCATTTTAACAACCATAAAATCGATAAACATAAGTCATAAAACATCTAAAATTCCTTTATATCTAAATGCATTGTGAGTAGGGAATTTTTCAAGAAATGGTGAAAAATTTAAAACATTTTTTTCACTTCGGTAAATATTATAAACAAATTAACTGAATTTATCATGGATAAATGCAGTATATTTGTTTGAGTAAATTGCAGGAAGAAAAAAATAAATGTCAATGTCTGTGAACATTTTTTGCGCATGCTATCTTTCACTAGAGTTGTCTCTTGAACTATTCAAACCGAGAAAGTCAGTTGATCTTGGAGCGTAACTATGCAACATCAAATATAAATGCACACGGCGAAAATTTAATCCTCAAAAAGATCCTGCATCTATATGAATGTTACTGTAACAATTCTTGGTTTGTTTGTCACTTATTGATCATTTTTTGAGCAAACAAAGCTAATTGAATATAGCTAACATAACCCAACAAAGTTAATTGACCAGTATTTACATTTTAAAGGGGGTTCTGAATAGCTACAATCGTTTGCAATCGAAAAGAAGATCAAAACAGGTAATACTGAACTAAATATCCGAGCCATTACCACATTTAGCTTCCAGTATGGTTTACGAAAATGATAATGTTAATTATAAATTTATAAATTTCAAATACATTAAGTAAAACCGATATTGAGCTGAAGAAGAATGTAAAGTTCCCGTGGCATTGTCGTTCTACACTCAAGTTTAGTTGTTTCTTGCATACTAATTGATAGACTGCAATATTCCGATTAATTCCTACATACTATTACAAGGAATCTTTACCTCATACGCCAATGAGAGGTAATGTACCTCAATTCTCAAGACATTTATTTTTAATGATTTCCTTACTTCAATCACGGTATATTTTAAGAATAGAAGATTGCAAACAGCCTGCAGTCTGCACAATATCCAAAATTTAACTCATTTAGGTTGATGCTAACAACAATAATCTCTTATAAATTGGTAAAAAGACAAGTTTATATGTTAGAAAAAATACGAAATATATGTTTTAAAACATTTTATGTTCATAAATTTTTAACTAATATGCCGTTATTTCATTCGTTCATAATTCTTTCTGCAACTTGTCAACTTATGAATGGAGGTTATGAAAGTGTGACTTAACCTTTGTATAATGCTTAAATTTAAGTATTTTTAATTAATGTGTACATTAATATTTGCAGGACTTTCTTGTGGCAAACTCTGGTCATTCGAAAGAGTTCCAGGTTTCGATTTCCACGATCTTCCAATGCTCGAAATGCCTGGTGTTTCTAGGCGCACAGATTGTGAAGAACTCTGCTTACGCAATGTTCCTCCTTGTAAATCAGCTACTTATGATGCCTTTCGCCGGATATGTCGTTTGTATACAGACGATCGACGATCCAAACCAGGTGCTTTCGCGCGAGACTTGCCAGAAATGGAATATCTAGAAAACCAGTGTGCTTCAGGTAAGTTCATTAACTTATAAAAAATGCATCAATTTATGTATTAGTACGTATCTATATGTATTATTATTGGTTGTAATTTTTAAAACAGAACCCGCCACATGTGAGTACAAAGTTATACCTGATCGGTTTTATCCATTTATTGACAAACTTTCGAGAGCTTTCAGCTTGGCTGATTGCCAACGACAGTGTGACCTTGAAGACAAATTTGTGTGCCGATCCCTCAATTTTGAAACTGTGGTTAGGGACTGTGCTTTGAGTAGTGATGACATGGTCAGCATGCAGCCGGGACCTGATGGACTAATTCCAAGACCGAATTCTATTTACAGTGAAAAAGTTAGCTGCGAGCAAGGTAAGAATGTCATGTCATATTATTAAAAGTAGATGTAATTGTTTCATGACTATTTACGTTTCGATATTTAGAATACAGCAAAACTGTTCTTCATCAATGTTTATTTTTGTATAGTGAGCGTGCAGTGCAATCAACAGGACATGTTGCTGACTGTAAATTTCGGTTCACCTTTCCATGGTAGGGTGTATGCGAAAGGAAACCCTACTCAATGTTACATGGTAGGAACCGGGCAAACTACGGTGCTGTTTGCTATCTCCTTAGGCTCGAGATGTGGAACAACAGTAGAGGTAATTTGTAAACCATGCTTGAAGTAATAATCCGCTTATAAAAATACTTAGCATTCTAAGCATAGATATATAATTTATTTAAAAATTTACTGTCTTTTAACATGTTAACTTTACAAATAGCTAACATTATTTGAAATATCTGTATATTTCACGGTTCAAAGCATTTATTTTTTGGCAGAAAAACTTTTCAAATTCTTTTTTTCAAGCTAATAATGTTTTTAATAAAATTACTTCTTATGTTTGCACGCAATTTTTTTTTCCTAAAAGCTGAAAGAACATTTCACAAAATTCTGTGTTTAAATTCGTAACATTGTTAATTGTTACTTATTATGCATTTCATAGTTCCAAACAACTTTTTCTAATGGTAGAAAGAAAATTTTCAAAAATATTTTCATTAATAAATGTTTATTAAATTATTATAAATCTATACAATTCTTTTCTAACACAACATACAGTTATCTGTTAGAGGGCAACATTGATAAATGTATTTAATGGCTTTATTCAATATTAATTTTTAGTGGCTGGAAATGCATTTTAAAACTCTTTGTACAAATTTATAATATTGATTATGAATTTTTTTCTTAGAGTTAGTTGATTCTTAAGAAAGAATAAATAATAAATAAAGCGCAAAAAAATAATTTTATTTACATTTCTTTATTAAATTCAGTACTTGAAATAACAAATGCATATTTTCTTGCTGTATGAAAATCTTTCATAAAAGTGCATGTAAGATTTAAATGTTTGTTGTGTGTGTGACTGCTTAGTTACATATTGTAACTATACTGTAAATGAATTCTTAGGATTCAGCAATATAATGTTTTACTATATCTCTTTTACTTAAAATAATTATAGAAAAAAATATATATTAATATAAAGAAAACACAAGTAATTGCTTAAAATACACTAGTGGAAATGCAATTAAAAAGACTCAGAAATTCACTGATTTTTCATATAAATGCCGGTGATATTTTTTTGTACTAAATTTATTTGATATAAATTTTTGTCTTCAATCATTTTGTGAAAAAAACTTGCAAAGAAAAACTAATTTAGTGAGTATTTGCATCATTTAGTTTAAAAAATCCAATATTTCGAGTGGAAACGCAATTAAAGACATTTACTTTAAATGTTGAATATTAGCAATCTACCACTTCATTTTTGTTTCTAAAGTGCTTAAAAAGAGCAATTATTTGTCTCTGGTGTGTTAAATACTAAATATTTCAAAACATCTTGACTCAAACATTTATTATTCAAAGGTTTTTATAGAATGGGACGGAATATCGGGTTTCGATAGAAAAGTTAACAAAAATTTGAATTTTAAAGGAAGAAGGTTACTTAAATTGGTCAATTAAAAAGAAAATTAATCGCTCTCCAACTGTTGTGTGCAACTTTTAAAATCTAGATAGGAGTTAAGAGGAGTCGAGGTATTTGTAGTAAAGTAAGTGACCGTCAAAAGTGGCAGATAATTTGCCAGGCAATAAGACCTAACGTAAATTCCACTAAAATTAGGAAAGATTTACGCCTATCTGTTACAAATCGAAGAATCAGATAAATAATCAGTCAATCTGAAGTTGTTAAATGGGCAAAAAACATCGCAGACCTTTCTTAAGCATTCAGCATAAGAAGGCTCGTTTGGAATTTGCAAAAAAGCATACAAATTGGGACTCTGAATGTGGTGTTCAGTGATGAGAAAAAGTTTAATTTAGATGGACCAGATCGAAATAAGTCTTATTGGCATCGCATAGGGACCAAAAAGGAGATTTCAGTTAGGAGCAATTTTGGTGGAGTCACATTGATGGCGTGAAGAGCTTTCCCAAGCTATGGAACAGCCCCCATATGTTGGATCATACCTAAAATGAAGTCCTCCGATTATATTGAATTTCTAGATAACGTTCTGTAGAGTTATGCCGAAGATATGGATGAAGATTCCTGGATATTTCAACTGGACAATGCAAGAATTGGCAACTCTAAAGCAACAAAAGCCTTTTTTATGGCGTGAAACATCAAAATTATGAACTGGACAGCTAGAAGTCCCTATCTGAACCCTATTAAAACATCTGGGAACTGATAACACAAAAAGTTTACGAAAACAGCCACTTTGAGTCAGTTATGGATTTAAAGACAAAATTTGTGATCTATGGTCAAATTTGCTATTAAATTACCTTCATAATTTTGTGAAATCGATGACAAATAGAATGCTGGAAGTAATTGTAAACAATGGAGGTATCACTCATTATTAATTAATAAATTTGTTTGAAAAACAACAAGTGCCTTTAATTGCATTTCCACTCGAAATTTCTGATTTTTTGATTAAATGATCTAAATTATCACTATAGTTTCTTTGCAAATTTTTTTACACTGAATAATTGAAAACTAAAAATGTAATTCAAGTAAAGGTAATTCAAAAAAATATCATGCGATTTTATATGAAAAATAAGTGAATTTTTAAGCGTCTTTATTTGCATTTCCACCAGTGTATTATGTTTATTTTCAAATTTGTATATGATTAAAATGTCGTATAAAGTAACATGAAATTTTAATTAGTATTTATCTTTAAATTGAATCCCATAGAATAGAAAAAATAAGTGCAAAATTAATTCTTGAATTATTTTTATTATTAATAAAAGTAATAAAAATAGCTTAAATTATTGATTGATCAAAATATTTAAAAATTTGAAGAATTATTTATTACAATAAAATTATAGAATAAATTTGTTGATTATGGAAAAAATAAATTATTTTCAACATTTCATATGATTATTAATTTATATAATTTTCTTATATAAAAGTGACACGACGTTACGTCACTGACATCATTTAAAACCAATCAAGAAGTATACGAATTTATTCCTTATGTGAAATCCTGATTAATGGACGATAAAATAAATTACACATATGTTGCAATTCTTAAATTGTTGATATCAATTTTGCATACATATAAAAATATCATTAATATATATTTAATAGGTTATAACAATAGAAAAAAATGTAATTTTGAATGTTAAACGTAAAAAGCGCCAAATTACGCAAGTTAGGATGATACTTCAAGAAAAATCAGCATTCAATTGTAGATATTTTTCCTTAAAATAAATCAACAATTCCTTTAATTATACTCTTTGCAGAATCTTTATTAATGTACTACTAAATAAAAAGGAATTATTTTTTTAAGCAATGTTTCTTTACTTTATAATGTATTATTTTAGAAATCTAATTAAAACATAAAATTGATATAATATTCAAAGATATGATACTTGTAATTTATATTGCATACAAGTATTTCATTTATTAAGTTAAATACATCTTTTTTATGTTTGTTATTTTAGAAAAATAATATAAAATTTATATGTGAAATAAGCAATTGATAAAAATTACTTACAAAAACTTCCTAGCTTACGAAATTTTAGACTAAGATATAAATTTTGACATTCTATTCTGAAGGATCATTCTCCATTTGGCTTACATTTCTAACAACTGGAACGCAGCTAGACTTGAACATACTTTTCTAAAATAAAATATTCAGATTCTGTTATCTGCAACATTCCGTCTACGTCAAGTATAACGTTTTCATCCTTTTTTTTTTATTCCAAGGGATCCGGACGCTATGCGAATGAAGTTGTCATCCAGCAACACCCTGTGATAGTGACAAACAGTGACAAAACCATCAAAGTCGTTTGCTCCTTCGAGAATCTGGACAGGACGGTGACACTTGGAGCTCTCTTCCCTGGTGCTTCTCCCGGACTAGATGTCACGTAAAGACTATTTTTATATACAGTTCTTTCCAATCTTATAAAAAAAGTTTTAGATAGGAGTGACGCAGAAGGAAATTCATTCATTGAATCATTTCAGACGATTATATGCGTAGATACAATTAACAATAATTAAAAAGAGTTCATTCACTGTCAAAAAAGTTTTATTTAGATTTAAAGTGATTGAATTTGTTTTTCTTTTATTTCGATATGATTGTTCCTGCTATTTATTTGTCAGTCAGCGTCATTTATATGTCATTCATTGTATTATATTTGTTGTTTGGTTGTTTTACCAAGAAAGTTTTAACTTTTATCTTCGTAGAAGTCAGTTGGTGATGATAGTTATTTTATACTTTATTTCTGACTTAAAACAAAAAGTTTAATGAACATTTTGTGTTTGTGCAGAGTATAATTGTTTATTGTAAATTATTTTACATTTATTTACATAAATAATTAAAAAGTGAGCTTTAAAAGAAATGAATTATCTAAATTTATAAATAAAGTTTATTACTAAAATTCAAAATGTTAATATTTGACACAATTTTCTTAAAACTTAAGCTTTAAGCGAAAAAATTGAGCTTCGAGTAAAAACAAATCGTTTGGCAAAATTTCTTATTTCAACTATGCAAATAATATATATATATATATATATATATATGTATATATATATATATATATATTGAAATCAAACAAAGCAAGATTTAATTGTGAATTAAGCTAAACTATCTTATGTAAAATTAATTGAAATTTTCCACTTAATATTTATCCATAATAAAAATAAAATATTTCTACAAGCTTTTAAAAGCAGCCAGAAAAATATTTTTTATCATCTACTGAAAATAAATTTATTTTGAATGAGAAATGATTTAAAATTTTGTCGATTTTCTGAAATGCCACACATTATTGGGGAAAATATGTATTAAAATTTATATTCGCAGTGAAATTTCAGCTAAAATGTTCTTAAGAGTTTCCTCTAGTACTTTCTAGCTGAAAATGCCATAAGTGTTTTTATACGGTTTTACACAAGGAAAGTACTTTTATCCGGTTTTTGTCAAAAATAACAATATTTGGTTGATATAGAAGCATAAAGATGATACAGAATCCGTTGAAGGTCAATCAAATAGACAGTTCACTTTGATTAATGTTTAAACATCGATTAATTTAGGGAATTCGCATTTGGCATTTGGTTATCATTAATAAACAAGTCCATAAATTATTTCTTAGTTATCAAACAATTAAAAAAAATCCTTTAAGAGAATGAGCTATTACATTTTTAGTTATTCTGAAAAATTCATTCCAAATACAACAACGTATTCAACTGGCACGAGTGGACTGGCAAAGTAGTTCCTTTTAAAATATATTATTATCTTTGATGATTTTTCAATTCACGAACCTTCAACAATCGAGTAAATGTCCTTGTAATTGTAAAGCAAAATCGAAAAACATGGAAACAGCCTGAAAAGTGTGGCGAAACATTTATTGGGTTTTTCACACAAATACTCCTTTTGAAGCTGCAGTTATTTGTCGGTTCTGGTAAAAAAAAGAACAAATATAGCTTCTAAATCACAATTATTTTTCTCATGTGGCTTCGCTTGATCCATTCTTATTCTGATGATTAAAATTGTTATTCGTGACTAACATTTTGATTCTAATAATTTGATACTGAAAAATTTGCTACTAACTCTGAAAACGAATTTTAGGTATGTTTTGACAATAAGAAAACTATGAATTAATGTCATTTTATGATATTTTAAAGGAGTTTAATAAGTTAAGATACATTGATACGTTTTGTCTTAATCCACTATTTTAAGTACTTTTTGATCATAGTAGAGGGGATATTTTTCCTTTACGCGTTTACTTAATTATCAAAATTATACATTCTTCTTAATGTTTAAAAAATTAATATTAAAATTATATAGATATTTTTGTGATTCTTATTTTAATTAATGCGTTATGAATTAATGGCAGTTACTTTCCCCAGCTGTATCCCTAGCAGTTACTTTCCCTAGCTATATTTAACTCACTTTGGTGGGTTAAATATAGCTAGGGAAAGAGGTAGACAGAATTATAATTTGATGTTTTCTCATGAATCTGTCTCAAGCTTTTAGAATTATTTCGAAACAGTTACTTTTCTTCAGAAGTCGTTGTTATCAGGTTAAAATTTACAATAATCAGTAAGTTGATGTTATGCAAAATATATTTATTATTTTAAAATTATTGTTGAAATATGGTAGTTTTAGCTTGTGAGATTATTTTCATTCTAGAAACACAGCAAAATCAGTATATTTATAAGATTTATGCTGTTTCCTCAACTTGGAGAACTAGAGATTATGTTGAATATGCAAACTGTTTTTATTATTTTTATAAAAATGTTTCTTTATGTAAAGCATTAGTGAGATTTATTTAATAGTAGAGACGTTTGAAAACCGTAAGTTTGTTTTTTCAGCAATGCAAAGAAATTTGTAACGCATAGGAACTTTATAGTTACAGTAATATTCTAATTAATACTTTCAATTAAATACTAATTAATATTCAAAACTAACTTATAATGAATGTAAAAATTCCTTAATCAATATAATTCTGCAAAGTATATTAGATTATAATATAATTTATACAGTGTTTTAATACAGTTAATATTGTTAAATGTGTAAAATATATAGATAATGTGATTCCAATAACTCTAAATTAGTGTAATTTCAGTTATTATAAACTGAAGCTTTTTATTTACGTAATTATTGTTAAAAACTTATCCTGTTCAATTCATAAAATCACAAATCACGGATAATAATATCTATTTATTTTTTGGAAAATTAATTGGGGAGTATTTATTAACTTTAACACTAAATATTGCATAACATAATTTCATCATATGGATTAAATGGCGCAGAAAAGTTTCCTTCTCAAATCATTTTCTTTCTTTAAATTTATAACTATTTTAAATAAAATTAGTATAAATATTTAAATATTTTCTAAAAAAGAACAAATTATTTGTTTTTACAAAAATATTTAATTTTTATAGTTTAATATTAATATTTTGCCTTAAAATGTCATAGAAAATTGAAATTCAATAAAAGTTAGTAAATTGGAAGAAAGAGACAAAACGATCTTTTCCCTTTTTAATATTTTATAGCATTCTTTAAGTGTGCAACTTTTTTAATACATAAATCTTATATTCTGAATTTTGATACCAATTTTATCTGTTTACATTTTGAACAATTTAATTTAACCCAATGATTTTCATTTCAAATATCAATAATCCTATGGATTTAATTTTATAGTTACATCTTTAGTATTCTCATTTGGATGTAACTCATTAAAAACAAACAAAATTATAACTTACATTTCTCTCTAGAGAAATTAAATAATGTGCCTGTATCCCTTTCTTTTTTACATTTCTACATAGAAAATTCTCTAAAAGAATGCAATGATGTAATTGATTGAGAAATCTTTCTTTTTTATTAAAGATATATTTCTGATGCAATAAAACAGATGCCATTCAGATTTCAAAACAGTTTTCGAAATTAAACCAATAATTTATTCAGTACTGTGATACTATACAAAAGAATAAAAGATATTTTCTATTAAAACATTTGTGAAGAAAAAGAAGTTGGTATAAAATAAATATTCGTTTTAAATCTGAAGCAAAAATTGAATATTTGTTAGTAAAATCATAACTATTGGATATTTTGCATTGAAAGAAGTGCATCATTTTCTAAGTAAATATTATTCTCTGGTTCTCTAGGACGAGGTTTCAGCTGCCTGTAACTGCTATAGTGACGAATACTGCCCCTCCGCCTAATCTAGTGATGAGAGTTCTGGATAGAACAGGACGCGACGCTGGGGTCGTCGGATTAGGTGACGAACTCATGTTGAGGATCGAGCTCCGGGAGTCCGCGAGTAATTATATTCATTATTTACATTTTATATAAAAAATGTTTTTAACAGAGGAATTAAGCACACTGTAAGACATCATCTGCGAAAATTTCAAATTTATTTTAGACTATAACTCAAAAAATTATGACTTGGGTGGCTTCAATTTTTCTTAATAATATCTTTTATAATATATTTTGATGCCCTGATGTAGAAGTTAAAATAGAATATAGCGCTTTAGTAACTTATTTTTAAAATAGTTTATTTATAAATAAAAAAAGTGCATATGTTAAAATGTGGTAATAGTTTTTCAAAGTTTCAAAAATAAATGGCTCTTTACTTTTCACTAAATTTGATTTTTTAAATTTGTAAAAATAGATATTGCCTATATTGTATATATGTTTTAGATATTCATATAATTTATTTACATAAAAAGTTTGCATTTTAATCATAGAAAAATTCAGAAAAAATATCTCAAATCATAAAAAAATTCATTTTTTTATATCCTTCTCTCTCTCTCTCTTTCTTAAGCTAAATTTTCAATGAAGATAATTTTATTAAAATCACTCAAAATAAATAACTCTGACCATCAATTTATGATTACAATTAGTGTTCATTAAAATATTTTTAAATTTAGTTGAATGTAAACAAATAATAAGCCAATAAGAATTTATTTTCTCAAAGTTTCATTTCATTGGCTTCAAGTATGTCATATATTTTTCATAAAAATTTATTGAATTTATTCATAAATTTTCTTATAGCCAATTCTGGTGATAAAAACCGACTTCAGCAATAAAATACAGTACTTAAACTTTTTTTCTTAAAGAAATAAGTAAATTAATTAAGACTATACATATAATACGCTGGTTGCCAATCAAATTGCAACATCATAAAAGACGAGATATCACAACAAAATTTAATATGTAGATAACATGTTTACCAAGCACCAAAAGATTAAATTTTTAGACTTCTGTGAAGTGTGGCTCCTGCAAAAATCATTAGCCAGAGTAGTCGCCATTGTTGGAGATCGCCGCTGCTACAAGCCTCGGCATTGATTCAAAGAGACTTTGGATGTGTTCTTGGGGTACAGCAGATCCAGCAGCTTCCGTTCGTTGCTAAAGTTGATCTGATGTTGCATGTGGGGATATAATCTCGGTCAATCGTTGAGCGACCATGTACCACATGTTTTCTATCGGTTGAAGATCCGGAGAAAGAGCCGGCCAAGGAGCAACTCAATCTAGCGATTGACGAATATTCCTTGTACAAAGCATGCCACGTGTGGTCCTGTTGAAATATGGCTGTGGACATGCCCTGAAAGCAAGGAAGGACAACTGGCTCCAACACCTTGGAGATGTAGTGCTGGTTGTTTAAAGTACCGGCAATGCGTACTAAAGAAGTGCGAGAGTGATATCCAGTACAGACACATACCATAATACCCGTACAGTACCAGTATGACAATGCATAACACAGCTGTTCAGTATTATCTCTCCACGGTTTCTCCAGACTCGAATGCGACCATCATGGTGTTGCAGACAGAAGCGTGACTCGTCAGTAAAGACAATTTCATTCCATTCTGCTGTCTCCTTCTTTCATCCCACCATTGGTGGCGGAGATTTCTGTGGTTCTGTGTCAAGAGTAGATGAAGCAATAGATGTCTTGTAGACAGACCACTCTGCTGTAAACGGCGGCGAATGTCTCATTCAGTCTGTAACTCATCATTCAGTGGCGCCAAACGGCACCATTGAATGATGAGTTAGATTGAATGTACTGTGTTATGGTTCGTGATGTGGCTGAGCGATGCGTCACTGTCATGATCACATTTTGCCTGTCATCATGTGAAGTGGTGCACTGAGGTGGATGCGATAGAACACGTTGATCCGCCGTATCCTCCTGCATCCAACGATCATATATCAACATTACAGTTGTTTCGTTTCGTCTAACACGACTGCCGATTTCCCTGAAAGGTAATCCACAATCTCAGTAGACCGCTATTCTTCCTCTATCGAACTCGAATACTTGATCAAAAAATGAGCGCTGTTTTCTACGAGGCATAATTAATCTTTTTTTTATTGTTTTTTTGAAAAAAACAACAAGTAAAAACTGATGAACTCGAAATCGTCGAAATCTCTAAACCTTAAATATCGCTTTGAAGTAGCGCAATAAGCGCGTGTGATGTGCGTCTGCGTTAAAATTCTATCATTTGCATATCTCACCTCTACCAATGCATGTTATAAATTTCATGTTATTTCCATGCTTCCTTCAGGGTGTAGCATTTACGGTGGCCAGCAATGTATAATTGAAAACAACTTATGTAGTTATTACATTTATTTCATTATAGAAATTAAAAATATGACACATTAAATTTATTTCTAATAAATTATACATATTTCGATGACACTATTTTTTGTTAAAAAATTCATGTAAGCATTTTCAAATAATCTTTAATCACAATTGATTAATTTCATTTTTATTATTAAAATTCATTTTTTTATATTTGATTTTTTAATAACATTATAAGAAATTGAATTAATTTATATTCAGAAAAAATTCAAGCTTTTTCAAGGATATGAAATGAAATTAGGAACAATTTGAGGATTTATTAATTCTTATTATAATTCAGAACAGTTTATAAAAAAAACAATTGTAGTATTCATGCAATTGGAAAAATTTGTCATATCTTACAAATTAAATAGCGTTTATCAAATTTAATTTTAAAAAATACTCCTTTCATTAAAATCTTTAATACATTTTTTATAAATTAAAGGTTAATTAGAAGAAAATTTAATACATTTTTCACATTATTCTTACATAATAGCACACAATTATAAGCTTATTCCTTTTACAATAAACTTCATTGGAAAAAAGCAGTAAAAATGATAGACATAAAATGTAAATTATTTTCTTAAACTATATTGGTTAGATACCATTTATTAATTTTAAGAAATACATTGTTAATAAAACATTTTGAAATGTTAATTTTTTGAATGATCTTTTATTTATAAGGATATGTTATGTGTAAAAATGATTTATAAAATTTGTCAGTTGTGGGTTTATATGTTTGCGTATTTCTAATTAAAAAATTGTATAATCTAAAATAAAAAAACTAATTAAGAAAATTAATTATTAAAATTATATTACTATGTATTCCTAAAGTTATTAACATTTTGTGTTATTTTATGTGAATATTTAAAATATAATTTACAAAAAAAGTTACACAAAATTTTCCTAAAAACAATTATTTTTAAATTGAAACTTAGTTTGAGATTAGTTTTAGCAAAATTTGAAGAAATTCTGCAAATGTTTGATGACACGATTTATTTTTTTTGATTGATGATGAATATATGGAATAATTTTTTCGAATAAACATGATTATGAACTATTTTTGTCTCATAATTTTTTTCAATATTTCTTTATTATTATTAGTGTTTACATGTTATGAGTTTGCAATTGTGAAAAAATATGCGAAAAACATGATAAAAGGTAGTCTATAGAAGCTATGGATATTTTTGAATCATGATTACCAAAGAATGAAATATATGTTCCATATAATTCTTTGTAAGCACTGCTATAAAGAGCTGCATTTATCTAACTGCTTGATCCTAAATTAAATGCTTTTTTTTCTTCCACAGCCAATTTGGCCATTTTTGCTCGCAATCTGTATGCCAGAAGCAAGAATGGGGAATCTCTTTTCCTTATAGACAGCACTGGGTAAATTGAATAATCTTATTTGTTTACCTCGTTGTGTGTGTGTATATATAAGATGGATATATGTGTGTGTTTAAATGATTTAGTGAAAAGGAAGCGTTGTTAGTGCAATTAATTTTAAAGAAAGACATTTAGCAGTTAAAAATTTCCTTAAAATTTAAAGAAAGTAAAAATTATTAACAAAAAAAAAACACTGCTTTTTTATGAGATCTGAAAGAATTAATTACTACGTTGGGTGCGAGTAAATTTTGGGTTGCTTATAAACATCATAATATTAAATTTAAGTTAAAAATATATTTGATGCTTAATACACTTGATGTTTTAAAATAACTGTCAGAAAGATTAAACAGTTGAAGTGACAATGTGTTTAAAGAAATGTCTAATTTTTTAATCACATAGAAGTAAACAATAGTTTTTAAAGTAAATGACTTTGATGAGCACTATATGTTTGTCAGTTGTGAGCTAATCGCTGAATTATATAGTTTTGAAAATAAAAGTATATAAGATGGTAATAACTATGGGTATTTATTTAGAAACGATATTCAGAAGAGACAATTTGTTTATATCCGTAATCAAATATAGATGTTGTATAGCTAAGATAAGGCTAATTAATCAGAGTTGTAACAAAGTAAAAAAAATTATTTTGTTTAAAAAAATTATCAAAAATTTTAATGTCTCCAGATTTCAGTCCAATATTTGTTTATTTATTTTTTTATTATTTGTTCAGTTGTTGCTTTTGTTCAGTTATTTGTTTATTAAAAATAGATGTAATAATTACTACAATTTTAAATTGCTACTAATATGCTATTTTATAGTATATACATACATTCATTATATATATACATAAACTAAAAATTCTTTCACGAAAAGCCCGATAAGGATAAGGTCTAGAGCCGTTATCCATATTTGTTTTCTAGTCTGAGGAGTGGCATCGTATTCATCAATCTAACAGAAAACCTGTAGTATTTTGTTCCCAAGTATACTTAGAGCTCAGTATCACCGACTCACTATAGGAGTAAAAGACTAAGTTGACCTTGGCATCCCGGAGATCGAACGTGTAAAAAGAAAGAATACTATAAATGTAACATATAAATGACCCACTTTATAGTCAGTTTTTCGGAAATATTAAATCCCAGAACAATTTAAATGATTCGTTATATACATTTATGTGAATAAGTAATGTAAGTTATAATACTAACGTCTGTGTGTTATTATTCTATAAGGAAAAATCGAGAAAATTCAGAAAAACAAGGGCTGAATAGACGATTTAATTACGCCACTATAAATGCATAAGTATTATATAAAGAATATAAACACATACTACACATAAATTATGTAAATACTTCATAATATTTAAAATTTTATTACTTTTGTTCAGTATAATTTCAATAATAAAATATTTTTACCTTGCATAATTCAACAAATTATCATTATGATTAGAATTTAAAATTTACTACAACTGAAAAGTTTCGTATTGAATGTTGCAGATGCCCTACAGATCCAAGTATCTTCCCTGGTCTCAATTTGGACGCCCGGGACCGGAAGTCTCTTTTCGCCAATTTCAAAGCTTTCCGGTTCCCATCCACCGGTCTCGTCAATTTCGAAGTTCAGATCCGCTTCTGCCAAGACCAGTGCAAACCGGTAAGCTTAATTTAATAGAAAAAATAAACAGCCATTGAAATTTACTTATATTTTTTTATCTAAGATTTAATATCGTTGTATTAAAATATGTATCGAAATAATGCTATTTGTTCAACTACTCTTTTTAGGACATTTATAATATTTCACACTTAAACCAAAGTTTGAATGTTTATTTTAGCTTATACAAGCAACATTCAGAGAGGTGTGTTTTGTTTTGACCCTTTAAATATAAAATGGATTCTGGACCTCATTACCGAAATTAAAGCATTTGAAAAAATGCAATTAAAGATTTAAAACTTTGTATGAGCATCGCAACAAGGTAAATTCCAAACTGAATTAAGTTTCCAGTGTCATCTTGGTGCACATCAAAGTTGCTGTATCTTGATTTATCTCTTATGTTATAGATGATTTTAGCAAATGTTCATTAAAAAACATAAATCTATAGTAATATATTAGGTCGAATTGTTCAAAATTCTATTTATACTAGATTTACAAATGTACTTTTTTTACTTACTAAAAGCGTGATCTATATGAATTGGTTATAAAAATACAATTTGCAACATGTAATATATTATAAAAATCTAATATAATTTGAATTAAATAGAAAAAAATCATTTTTTAAAATAAAATTTTGATTACAAAAATAACTACAGCAAACAATTGAGAAGTTTTCAAAATTAGATATCTCATGCTCTAACCGAAATAAAAGGTTAAGCATTCTAAATTGGATTCTAAAAAGTTCGAGAGTCTGTCAAGTCCCCACATACATCTTTTTATTATACAATGTTTTTAAAGGATATAACTTCATCCTTCGTTTTTGAATTCTAATATTGCTGAAATGGGAAATTCAATAGCTATCTACACCGTTTCCACATTAAGAATAGTGAGGTGTGCTTGTGCAACTCTGGGAGTGACAACCTTTCTTACATTTTTCTTGAATGCCCATCTGTTTCAGAAGAAAGCAACGAGCTTTGTAAAGACTTAAATAACAGGTGGCCCCCGATTTTGGTAGACCTAGCAAGGAAAGAGAATTTTAAATTTTTTAAAAAACTTATCCATGCTGTTATCTAACTCCTTTTTTATTTCTATCTCTTTTTTTTCCTCTCTGCCTTCTTTTTTTATTATATTTTTCATGTCATGATTTATTTGGATTTGTTATGTAGTACATATGTTGTACCTTCGGGCGCTGTATGGTATTCCTTGGTGCACAGGGAGATATATTTTTTCTCCAAATAAAAAAATAATATTGCTGAAAACGTCTTTATCCATTTTAACACATTTTAACTAATTTGAGTGCTAATATTGAATATTAATTATTAATAAATAATTAATATTCAATATTAGCACTCAAATTGGTTAAATTGGCTTATAAGGTCTGCACTGATTGGTCTGCACGCCAGAAAATATCACCATCTAACCATTCTTCACTGATAGGGACACCAAACTGCTAAAATATTCAATTTCAAATGCATAAATTCCAAGTTGTATCGTTCAAAATTATGGTAATGTATTGCAAAAGTGCTGCACTGTTATTATTTAAGGTATTTTTATGTTTTGTAAGCCCATTCCTAAAATTTACATGACATTTATCATAAATTAAAATTTAGTACTATTAAATAATAAGGCATATTACCTTATATCAGATACCATATCTAATTTAATTGGGATCATAAACAGTAATTTATAAAAATTTATAATAACTGTTGCAAAAAAATTTGTAATTTAATTTAAATTACCTTCTCATTTTCAGGTACGGTGCTCTAATAATATGGAGTCATTTGGGCGTAGGAAAAGAGAAGCTAATTTACCCAACACGCCTCCACCTGTAAACTTTACTACAACACCATCACTTCAATCAGCTAAAGAGCAATATTCGAACAGTCAACCCTTCCATAGCACTAATTCTCACACACCCGTAAGAGAGACGAAATTCCCACCTATTTCAACTCGAGCGCACACACCTTCATCGTATCATAGCAGGGGAAATGGAACATACTCCAGGGTTACTGAAGTGTTCCAAACCTTTCGAATAATCGGATCGACAGCCACCACCCCATTCATTATTAAAAAGGGATCTGTTAGCCAATCGGAAGCTATTAGAATCCATGATAATAGGCGGAATGTCCACGTTGGCCGAGATAATTACTATGGTGGGGGAGTAACGAACCGCAATTCCAGTTCTCAAGGCATGCCGATTAATCTAGGTGTGATGAATAGTGGAGAAGTAGCTGGAACAGATGGCCGTAGATGGCGCTATCATACTGCCGATGAAGTCGAAAATGAATACTCGATTCTACCAAAAAGAGAAAGACCTGCATCAAGATATAAAACTGATAATAGCAGAACAGCACATTCTAGATCCACTATAAGTATTCAAGGTTCAAGTGTAAGAGATAATACCGTTTCTCCAGTTCAAAATCAAAGAAATAATTATTATTATACCAATAGGAACAACAATTTATCAAATAATAAAAATGGTTCAGAATTATTCCAAAGAAATTTCCCATCTAGTTATTCACCGCAGCATAGAAACCATGGTATTGTAGAAACATGGAAACAGGCTACAGGATTTTTTAATCAAAACGCACCAACCCATAATAAGCATAGCACAAAATCAAATTTAATTAATTCTTACAATATCAACAGAGGAAGACCACCTCCTAATCGTTATCATTCATATGGTGAAAGCGAACGATTTAAAGAAGAGAATAAGACAGAAGACAATAGACAGTCAAATATTGACAGGAGCCGATTAAATTCCATTTCAAAGCAAACCTCTGCCTCGACAGAAGTACCACCTTCCTCCCTCACTACACCAGAACTAATAATTTCAACAATGGTACCTGTACCAGATGAATTACCATTGTCATTAGCCATTATGGTAGGAGAAGATTCTGCAGCAGATGTTCCATCTTGGAAATCGAACAACAAACATGTCAGTTCATTGGGTGAGTTCTTATAAATGAACTACGTACTAAAACTTCTATAAGTCTTCATGATGTTGGAATCATTTCTATTTATTAATTTATGTAATTTTTTTAATCTATTTTAAACTTTTAGAAATTGCGGTAACCTTTACATCTACTCTTAGATTTATTTTTACAGGTTATTAAAAGTGTAATGGCCCACATACACATATATTTAACAATTAAATCATCATACTTCCAATATTGAGTTTCCATAATTGAGATAATTATTTTAACAAAATTAATTTGACGTGCTCAATAAATTTTATGCTGGGATTTAAAATTTATATTGCAAAACTACCTAGGACCATTCCATTTACTTGCATTATTTAAATATGGAAAGAATTAAAATAATTTTAATAACAATAAAAATGAAGATTTAAAAAACATTACATGAATAACTATAGTTATAAGTTCCTAATTTAAATATTAAAGTTTTTTTATTATTAAAAAAGTACTTTTCCCTGAAAAATTTTATTACTTAGATAAAATTAGACCTTTATAATTGTCTATTCTATGTGTTTTGAAGTAAAAGAGATGTTAAAAGTTTTTAGATGCATATATTACAAATTTTAATATAAAGAATTATAATGAATGGCTAAATATTAATTAGAATAATATAGAAATAATTAGAATTATGTTAATATAGAATTAAAATATATATTAAATTTTTGGTCAAACATTTCAAAATTTATTGTCAATCGTTCAATTTCATTTACGTTTGAGCTAAAGGGGACAGATGTTACGTTTCTGCAAAAAAATTTGTAGGGGTAGGTACCTGAAAATTATCAGGGTATCCTTTTGCTTAACACGTGAATATGGGATACGAATTATTTTAAGTTCATTCTGAAGGATATACATGCGACAGTAGCTCACATACATGAGAATTACTTTTTTTTAAGTAAGAATTCAGGTTGCAAATTTTATCCTTGATTATAAATTATATTTATCAGATGGTGCTTTAAGTAATTGTATAAGAAAGCAAAATCGGATAAAATCGTAATGAATTATCATTAGTTGAATAATTATTAATTGAATTTTCAGTTATATAAAAGCGTGGTAAATGTTCGTAAGTATATTTTATGCTCGTTTATAAATTTTGCGGGTACTTAACAAACGCGCATAAACTAAATGTTTTAATCTCCAATGTCAATTTATCATGATGCAATTTATATGAAAAATTTGTATAATTATGACATATTTTTCTTAGTTTATTCAGTTGTCGTTAACAAACCTCAATCAAATCGTAAATGATTGATAAAAATTACTCATCAGTCAAATAATACAAATTACTATCATTTGTCAATAAGCCACTATGCGCATTGGTTTATTCCAAACCATAATCTTAGTATAATATAAGTATGAATTCATGGGACTCTAAAATGATTAGATATTTGATGAAAGTTACATAATAATCATACTCTACTAGAAACTTTCTGTGAAATATAGTTTTATTTCAACATGAACATGTACATAAAATGTTCCATTATTGACTGTTATTATTAAATAACCAGCAGGAGAATTTTCATGATTAACAAGATCATTTAATTAAGAAACTCATCTTGTTGGTCAAAATCTTTGCTTTCAATTCCTAGATTATGCATTTTAGTGTCCTGACTAATGTTCGAAGCACACGGGAATTTTTTATCCAACTAAGGATTAAACGGTCATTTATGCTTATGGTGAGTGCAAAGACCAAAAGTAAAAAGAAGCAAAATATTTTACGGTTATGTTATTTTTATTAAAAATGTTATGTGCATAAGTTTTAAAGATTGTCAGCCAGGAATGATCGTATACATGGTGTGCACAGTCACATCTTCCAATCATTTTATTTGTTTTTCAATTTGAGAAAATCAGTCGTAAACTATTAAAGATTTTTCTCAGTATCTATGTCTTCTCTGTAATTGATGTTTCGATTATGCATTTGATTCAGATGCTTATTTTTTTTACATCAACATTTCATGCTTAATATATTGAAGATATGAACAGAAAATGCTAATCAATTGCGATCAAAAGTGAACAGTTGCAATCAAAATAAAAAAAACATATATTATGTAAATCTTAAAATACTATTAATAATCTTAAATAATCAAAAAAAATTATAAAAAATACTAGGACTAGTAGTCCATGCCTACCAGCTTTCGTGGGTAGTAGCCTCAAGTGAAAAACGTATTCCCAGCTTTTAGGACAAAATTATGATTTGAAAAGATTAGGATATTACTTATTTTTTAAAAGTTTTACCTAACGTTTTTCAAAACACTGTTTTACATTACGATATAAAATCGCTCGTATAAATCAGAAGAATATTGCATGAAATAAAGCATTCTTAAAAATTCTTTTTCAGACAAATTTTTAAATATTGAAGGCAGAATTTTTTCATCCACTATTACAATGTATTTTAAACAGAGGGCGTTTTTGAAAAGTAAAAAGCACGTTCTTAGCATTAAATGAAAGCTATACGTTTTAAAGAAATTGTTATAGTTATCGAAACATCGTATTTTTCCAGAAAATTACTTTGTAACAATGTAGAAGAAAGAAGAGATCTGATGGCCTAAATATATTTTTTATACCCAGTAAAATTACACACAGTTGATATATTTAAAAGGGGAGAAAGCAGCAAGTCAAGATTTTTGAATCGAATACGTTCCGGATTGTAGTGTATATATATATATCAGTTTTTTTAATTTTAATTTAAATCAAAGATCAAATTTGGAAAAACAATATTTGATAATATAAGTGTTACTGTGACATTCTGATGTTATTTTAAATTAATTTATACCACTTTTAGTACTTAAAAATAAAGTATAATATCAAGATTTAAAAGTATATAGGTTATAAGCTTGAAAGCCATCATATGAAAAAAGATAACTATTTTAAATTAATCAGAAATGAGAGGGTATGCTTTTGTGTATCCTAAATATTAAAACTATAAAAGATGGATTATTATTATATTTCTACAGTTTTACACGCCTAAACTCATATTTTTAAAGTAATTTATAAGCATTTCATTCCATTGTGAATTTAAAATATTTAAATACACTTTTAATACAATGTAAAGAAATTGTTCCTAAAAACATATTTTAATAGAGCACAGTATTCAACAGTTTAAGGGACCTCATGGAATTTTATATAGTATATTTAATAACACTTAACTATTTTTTTTTTACTTTTCTGTAACAAAAAAGAATTAATTTCTTTCAATTATAGAATAAAATAGATTTATTGGAAAAATAATTAAACAAAGACTAGAAATTTGCTCGAATACTTTGTCGGGATAGATCTCAATTTAATTAATTACTTTAGAAAGAGAAAAAGAAGAAAACGTCGTCTAAATAGAAGCAGAAATAACCAAAATTACAAAAGAAACTATTCTTTCCTTGTTTGTAATTATTTAAAGGAAAAGGATTTATTTATTTGCAATTTTTTGAAAATTAATTATTTCGAATCTTGAGTGATAAATTATGCAAAGATTAAGAAACTTATTTATGTATATATTTGGAACATGAAAAGACCATTAATTTTGTATTGTAATGAAGGTTTATATTTTTTTAAATTTTAGTTTTACTATCTATTGTAGAAAGTTTTTCAAAAATAAGAATGCATATAGAGCGCAAGGGCAAATTTTAAATTATATATATATATATATATATATATATATATATATATATATATATATATATATATATATATATATATATATATATATATATATATATATATATATATATATATATATATAAGATAGTGGAAATGTTTTCACTTTCTTAATGCATATCGGTATAGATGGATGCCCTTGAAGTTTAAGGGTTCTCTTGACATATGCGTGCAGCAAATGATTGAGAAAAATGCTCTTATAAATTAATATGCATTATCCTGAAAATGAATGGTTGCGTATCTACATTGATGGCTCTATGTTGGAAATAACACACAGTGCTGGAGCAGGTATCCATAGTGAGATTTTTAGTTTTTACAGACCTATTGGACTTGATACTACATCTTTCGATGATGAAACAGAAGCTATTGCTGTAGCTATTCAACAACTGTCGGTTCTTGACCACCCTTTTGTAAGAGCTGTTATATTATCAGATTCTAAAAGCCACTTCAATCCCTTTTGAATTGTGAAACTAAGTCTCAAAGAATTTTGGAGTGTAGACTCTTTCTGAAGATACTACCACACAGAATTCCTCTCCAATGGATTTTTGCCCATTGTAAAATTACGGGCAATGAAAAAGCTGATGCAGTGGCTAAGAAAGAAGCTTTAATGGAACAATTATAAATAATCTTCTTTCTTTTCACAGAAATAAATTGTTTATTAACTTTAGAAAGATTCTTAAACAAGACATTATTCAACATGCAAGGAATAAGAGATGGAAGATTCTGGGGGAGGAGAGAGATAAATTTTCAAAGTTTCCCAAGAAAAACTGCGGTGTCTCTAATTTAGAGGTCTGACTGGACATGACTGTTTACAGGACCATCTCTACAAAATTAGAGTGGTTGATTTACCAAACTGTGTTATGTGTGACTTCCAATGATTTTTGAACATTTAAATTATTGTACCATACTTTTTCAATATGAGGACATTGTCAAGAAATTGTGGACAGCCCGTGAACTAATGGTTTAAGCGCCAATGTTTGGCATTAGTAAAATAAATAAATAAGTGCTCTAGGAATCAAATAATAGTGTATATAAATTTAAAATGTGATTTTACAATTGGTCTATTAGATTATCTGTAAGGAGGATTGAAAAATTAATAGATAATCACTAAGCGAATGATTTCCTTAAGAAAAGCGATACATTGTTATTTTAATAACTTTGAAAATTCAACAATGCAAATAGAGTGATCATTGAAGTTCAGTGGTAAGGTGCACTTCTCATAGAAATTTTATTCCCGTTATTATTTAATAACAGACAATGAACTTTGGCACAGACCCTTGAAGTAAAAACCCATTACCTTTACGCTGTTTTAAGCCTTAACATCGATCCCATATTATCGGGTTTCAAAAAGATTTTTCTTATACAATGAGCCATATTCATTTTTAACAAAAGAGGAAACTGAAAAATTCTGAGCACGAACCCCACAGACATATAAGCTGAAATCAGAAGGGTAAATTCCATCCCCCATTGCTTATCAGCGATTGGAGCAATCCTGAATATTTCTGCTTCAAAAAAAGTGTAATCTTACCTGTAAGCTATGGTAAACTCACTATGAAGGATAAACTTGATTTTTTTAAACTTTCTGTTGGTACCTCAATTGAGTGTTTACCAGCTTTTTTCTATTAAACTCATGAATATTTCTCATTATCTGTATAAAATTCTTACCCAAAGACAACTATAGATCCCGATTTAATTAGCCCTTGTCAACAAAAAATTATCGGTCAGTGACAAACAATACAAAATTTAATCAAAGGCATTTGTGGGAAATGTTCATATATGATTTATAATATATTTTAGTTATTAGACTGTTAATATTTGTGTTACTGAACTATTAATGTTAAACTAACTACCAGTATAAAATTGTATAAGAGTAAATTTGTTCATTTAAAAACACACAAGCATTCAAGAACATTTATATCGTTTATGAAACTCAATATTATGAGAATTATTTATTTAATTATTTTAAAAGAGACAGAATATAGTATCTTGATGTCATGAGCTCTGAATGAAGTGATAAATAAAGATATGGTTATGATTTTCATAACTCTAAATTTAAAACCAAATAATCTTTTATCGAATAAATTAGGTAAACCATATTTGAAATCTACAGCTGAACTAGTTATCCTCTTAAAAGAGTGTGGAATAGTCGAATCATTAAAATTATATTTAATAGTTTACAAATATATATATATATATATTGTTAGCTGTTCTGGTTCTTGAAAGATCTGCGTAAGTTTTACAGTTTAACATAAAAGGAAGTTAGCTTCCATTTTTAGCCTGAATGTTTAGTGTTCCGAAATTCATTTAACATGATATAGCTATCTTATATGAAGCATTAAGGTAAGAGATAAAAACCTGAAAAGTAGCTAATGTGATTTCAACAGGTAAAGAGAGAACGCAGTTTTAAAATAGGTAATTCATATTTTTCATCGTTCTACCTTAAAATTTTACTTTTAAGGTAGAACGCATTTTGTAATAAAATTTGGAACTTAAATATTATGAAAAGTAAGAAAAAAACTTTCTGGTATTATGTACATTATGAAATGCAATATAACAATTTTGAGAGATAATCAGAACACAATTTTGAAGAATAAAACCATTTCTCTCTCGTCTCAATCGCTTTCTTCCTTAATTTACCAGAACTCATAAAAATTTCGAAACATTACTGTCATTGCTCCTTTCGACACAAAAATTTGGAATTTATCTCTGCCCGTTTTCTCTTATAATGTATCAAAAATTTAAGTAAGTCTTGAGTTGAAACGCATATTAGAGCATTTATTTAAAGACCATAAAAGTAGATACCGATATCTTATTTATTTAATCATATGTTACATTTGTCACGACAGCCCATCAGTTGTATTCCTATTACAAGAGAAATAACTTTAAATTCTCACTATTTCCTCAAACTAGGATGTATGTTTCTTGCTTTTTATTTTTAACTTCTAAAGCTTCTAATAGAAATGTCATTTTGAACCATAATTTAAGGACAAAGCATATGGCAACAAAGAAATTTGGTTTTAGGGAATATTTATCATCTATAGTTTCTCTCAGCTCGATGGTCTTCGTCTATGTTAAGATCAAACCCCATGTCTCCTGAACGTGAGAAAGACATTTTTCCTACTAGGCTACCACAGTTTTTCATTACAGAATGAAGACCGAAATAAGATATCGCCTCAACATATTAATACGTTGATTTCAAATGATAAAGTACTTAATTCCAGAATCTATAATACTGTAATAAGAATAAATTCCTGAAGTTATTTGTGTTCTCTTAAAGCAATTGTAACCTCTTTCAGCATTTCCAAGTTTATACAGATTGCAAGTGAATGATATAATTAATGTAATGAAGAAATAATTAGAGTCGTGCCATCTCAGAGATTCTTTGTTATGAGCTAAATTCCTAAATTGCAATCGTCACTACGCCCTGGGACTTCGTCAACAATGAAAATGCTTTTAAGTGGAAGCACGCAGAATGCTAAGAAGAGAATAAACTGAACGACTAATTGAATCGCAGCATTTCGACTTCAAAGAGAGATTCGATGAGCCGGAAGTGCTCCCGAGGACGAGATAAGTCCTCCCCTTTCCCGAAATCTTCAAAAGAACTTCCGCCGTCGCTTTGGTAAACAACATCAGGAAATCTCTCGTGAACATTCCCTGACATTTTGGAGCAAGCATCCCTTTTCCATAAATGTGGAAAGGTATGTTCTTGTCCTCCCGCCCATACCTCTAGAGGACCTCCCAAGGACATCCCGAAAACTGCCTTGTTCTTCTGAGGAAGAACAACAGCTCATCTACCTTTTCTGTGGGAGGATTTAATTACGTCGCTATCAAATTACCCAGAGTTCCTTTTCCCCACAGGGGGAGGAGGAGAGCAGTCTCAAGATGGACGGAAGGTGGGAGGGCGACGATGTTGCACTGGCTTGCTGCCACTCAAAACTCGCAATTTTCAAAGCCCTGGAGGAACTCCTGTCTCCACTTAAGGTGGAGTGCATATCAGGAAAAGCAAAAATTTACTCCAGGAGAGCCCTCTTCAAGAAAGTTTCGAAGCTTCAATATGTGGATGGCTTTCAAGCATCAAGGCTAGTGGCACAAACTGAAGAGAATTACTTTTTCTCATACTTTTCGTTAATGAATGCTTTTTAAAGAATCACAACTTTAACTAGGCCCCTGCTTTTTCTTTCGGTTTTTCAAAAACCATAAAGCAAGTCCTTTTTCTTGTTGCTTCATGTAAATTATGCTTTTAAGGCTTTTATGCATCTCGATTCCATGGAAAAGGACATTCAAAATGGCAGGCATAAAAAAACGTCGAAACATATTTTTTTTGTCATAAAACTAAGCTATTAAGTCCATTTAGTATAATGAGTTTAAATTTATAAATTTTTTTATATCTGGTAAAAAATACATAAGCTATTTCTAAACACCGACTAAAAATGTCACGAAAATTTCGTATGTATATATATATATGTGTGTGTGTGTGTGCGTATGTGAATATATAAACACACACAGCTTTGAATGTTGTGTTTTTCGCATGCATGTAGGTCCAAATGGGTTTCCGGAATTTTTCCAGTTTTTTTTTCAAATTTATTTGGTAAACTTTTCTTGAAAAAATAAAATAAAGGTGGTAGATACTAAAAATCTTAAGGGCTTTAAGTTTTCAGATTATATAAAACACTTTGTAAATCATATGTTAACTAAAATAAGACATGCTGTGTAGAGAGATTACAATTACAATATATTTAACATTAACTAATTAATTAAATTTAATACTGCCTATAGAAAAAATAATTCATAGTTTTATACCAGTTTTTCAATGTTATTTCATAAAAATATATTTTTATAAACACCCCTCATACATGCATTACAAGCACCTGTTATTTAAAATATAACAGATCTTAACGAATAACTGTTACATTGGCTAGGATATCGAGTGCAATTTGCATAGTTTTTCCTTTTAAAGAATGAAAAAGAAAAATGAAATGGGATTTTAGAATGTTTTTTTTCTTATAGTTCATGGCTGAAAAATTAATTTTGAAGTATTTTTTTCTATGTATAAGCAACCATTAACAATATTTGTGTGGATAAAGCTAAAATAGATGTAAAAACATTTTATGATTTATAAAATGAATAATAATATTTTTGAAACTGTAAACATATTTAGAGGTTATTTTTGATATATACAGAACTATACCTGATAGTTACATTATATCATACTTAAATTAAGACAAAGTTTTACCTTTTTTTTTGAACAAATATTACCAAATTTACTGCTAAAACATTTTTAACTTAATGAAAATCATTTTCAGGGATGTGATCAAAACAATAAATCCAGGTTTAACGTTTACTTTTAGAGAGACGTTGAAAACACATTTTAAGTCTCTTTTATGAATGCATCCTGAACATAAAAGCAGGGACTTACTTTCAAACGAGGGACATCAACTTCTTGTGCCATCCTTTTATTCTTACGCGAGATAATGCGTCAAATGTCTCATTTTGTTCCTATTGATTACTTGGCCGTGAAGTCACATTACTCAGGGAAAGGCGGTCTTGTCAGAAAAGTGCCTTAATTAGCTTAGTTTATGTCCGGATAATTAAAGTTTTGGGGTGAGACAGACTTCTTTAAATGACTTTAACTTTGAGAGCTGCCTTCTCATTAAGTTTACACGTTTCCTTTTACTTTGGCCGATCATAACCGTCGACGGGGACGTAAGCGGTGGGTGGAACGGGAGTTTATTTATGAAATGGCTTGGAGGAGAGTGTCCTGGAGAATTTGTTTGATAGTCCCTTAGTTGACTTTAAAATTTAATGCTGCGGCTTAAGGCTCACGTGTGAAGGAGATTCGGTTACGGTCAAGACGTGCTAAGGAGGTGCTTTTCCTTGATTTTTATTTGCGTACTCCTCCATTCCTGATCACGTGACCAAGAGTTAAATTGAAAATTCTTGAGTTTACAATGATTTGATGGATTCAGAGATATTGGATTTAGAATATCTTGATACTGTGGGAAAATGGCTGGGTGTATTTTGGAAAACTGTTAGTTATTTACATATTTACTTTTGGGCGTAAATTTAAGTGTTTGTTTTAGTTAAATAAAATGATTTTACCTGACAGATACAGATGTCTATTGATGAAAACATCTTATATTTTTAGCAATAAATAAAACAATCGTTAGTTTTGACATTGCAAACATTAAAAGTAATAAAATGAAGTGAGTAAAAAATTTGCTCAAAATAAAATATATAATTTTTTTTATTTAATTATATTCATATCTTCATTTGAGTTCACATTTTCATTTATAATGATATGCTTATTAATATTTAGAATAATACTTCGCTACCACTATCTCATATTTAATACTACTTTTATACTTAATATTTAGAATATAATTTAGAGTAATACAGTGATTCAAAGGATGAGCTATAAGTGTTAATAGAAGTTTACCTTTTTTTCAAATAATTCATAAAGTTCCTAATCATTCTAATTGTCTAGATGTACTTTAAATATTTGGATATACTTCAGATTATACACTTGTGTGATAAATTTACTCAGTTTTCCTTTTATTAAATACCATTTCAAGCATCATACTAAATTTATCTTGAACATAAAAATATATTTAAGTAGAATTACTAACTAAAAAGAGAAAATCTATATAATAAAAGTATTCTGCTTAAAAAAGCCGAGATGGCAGCCGAGTGGCTAGCGCTCTTGCCTTCGGTTCAACAGCTCGTGGGTTCAAATCCTACCTTGGGCATGTATGCTTGTAGTGGTTCGGAATCCACTTTAAGGCGTAGGTACCGGTCTAATTAGCCCCTGTGTGCAAAAAATAACGGTTGAGCGACAAATCAACCAACCATCTGCATAAAAAAATTAACATTTTAAGTAAGTGCTTAAATACACACACACACACATATATATATCATATTTAGCACAACTCTTAAATTATAACAAATGGTTGAAAACGTTAATAGACAGCAATTATTGTTGATAAAATATCGTGTGCTTCTTTTAACACATAAGACAATGTTAGTTAGAAAGCTTAGAAAATTACAGCAATTATATAGATATAGAAAACTAATAAATGTATACTCTCTTATGTGACTTGTTTTAAATCTTATTTTTTTCTTCTTACTAGAGTCAATCAAGAAACTTGATATCATTTGAAGATTAAGAATTAAATTGGAATTTGTGTGTGTTTGAGAAAAATCCCAAATTATTTTTAATATATTTGAATTATTTTGTGTTAAATATTTTTTTTATTTTTTTTATCGTTTTGATAAATTTTTGTACAATTTTAACATAACGAGCTTCTTGCAGTTTAAAATGAAATCTTTTAAATTTTCTTACTAGAGGAAATACTTTAATGAGCTTAAAGTATTTCTTAGGTAATTGGTATTCGGCAAAAGCGTTAAAAATTAAGAAAGAAAACGTGGTTTTCGTCTTTTCACGTTTTGCTTTAATAGAATTAAATTATATTTCATAATAACATTTTTTAAATATGTTTCAATGATTTATTAATCGTTTACGAAAGTTCATATTAATTTATTGACAGTAAGATTATGTATTATTCATTTATTTACACGACATCAAATATTTAGAAATAAACATAGCTCATCAATAAGAGGATGAGTATTCAATAAATCATTTAAATTCTTTTATCGATTTTCTTAAGAAAAAAACTCATTAAAACGGTTTATTAGTCAATATGCTTTTGCTTTTTCATGCAAAATTGTTTCACTTTTCTTGAATGATGAAATTATTAGATTTATTAACTACTTTTATGCAGAATTTCAAAAAATAAATACATTGCAAGTTTAATAATGACCTTTTTCTCTTTAGCGAAATAAATTAATGCAACCTGGGTGAATCAGTTAAAATAATAAAAGCATTTATCACCTGTGTCATTAATTTTTTGATTGGATTTGTATAATTCAAAAAGGGCAAACCAAGCGAATTTTGGTTCTTTCTTTTCATTTTGGCACATTTTGGCTCAACTAGAATCTTTGGCTAAAAACGAAATCAGAGAGCTTCAAACGTCTAGGATGCTAAAGCCACGAATCCTATTAAATCAGCATCGATTACACGAGCATTATTACATGAAAATGTAATTCCGGTGTAGTTTTCTTTCTAATTTTTTTTTAAAACGCAGTGATTCATCTGAAACAAATTATTAATATCTTTGATATATCAGAGTTTTGATAATTGAGATTCACAACTTCTACTTAGAGCTGTTAATGCAAAGTGATCGTGAATCATAAAATCATATTATGCAGTTATTAGATTTTTTTTTAGTTATTTTCATTTAAAAAACTTAAATTCCTTTGAATATACTAGTCCCATTATTAAGGAAGTATGAATATGGCTTGTAATTTCTTTTAAGAAGTCAATCCATCAAACAAGCTTTAATTTGTTCAAGGAAGAAGCGATTTCGTTATTTATCATAAAAATGTTCTTTAACTAAAATTTATGTAAACAGTAAAGGAAGAGGATTTCTATGCCTTTGAGTTATGGTTTTTTAGAATATATAAATATGAATTCTTTTTGATTAAATCAAATAATGTGTATTAAAATGCTATAGTTTTTGCTGAAGAAATTATGTTAGTATTTTCAATAACTTGTATACATTCAATATGCTGTTATTATTTTATTTCTTGAGAAAAATATTGGGTAAAAACTGGAAAAAGCTGATGATTTGATGTGGGATCTTTTTTTATACATTCTATTTTCTCAATAGATCTCACAATGGGTAATAAAATATATTTTATCTTCAATTTGTAGCATTTTATGTTTTTTATTCTTAGCTACAGTTTTACATTGAAAAATTATGAATTATTCTTTTTACAGAAGAACTGGTTCAATGATTTCTTTCTTTTTTAGATGTTCATGAAGATACGGATTCAGTTGGCTTGGTATGCACTTCAATAACAACAATTGCTGCAACGGCTGTGACTTTGTCCATAGCTCACGTTTTAGGCTTAGTGGGTGCATACGGCTGCTACAAATGGCACCGAAAAAGCAAACGGAAGAAAATTTTGCAGAAAAGTTTAAATTTGCCACGACCACATCCGCATCAAACGGCAGTAAGAAGAGCATCTACTGGTCGCCAAGAGGAATTATTTTACGCCAAACCGGACGTCTCTTTCCGAAATGTGTATGGATCTTATGAGTCACCACCATGAATCAGGCACGGATTATGACTGTGACTAAGCAATAATGTGAGAATCCTCCAATCGGAAGTGATTATCACCTACGCGAGGGCTGATTGGTGTGAAAAGTGTATGATATATAACACAAAAACAATTTTATAAGTAATTATATACTTTGCCGTGTTGTATCCCGTGCCTCTCAATTTGAAATTATTGAAGAATATGAAAAAGTGTTTTTTAACCTTTTTTTTAGAAATGTGAATTATTCCAGAGAAGAAAAATTATTTTTCTCATTTTTATATACCTATAGTATATGGAAAGCATAAAGTACGAAAAATCCATTTGTTTAATTGTGTATTATTAATACTTTTGAAGTGGGCTTATATATATGAGTTCACAGATCTCTTTTTATAAGAAATTTAGAATAATTTCCAGCTCTCTTATGGTTTACATTCAATGCTATTATGTCATACTCTATCAGAATTTTAAAGAATAATATAATATATTCTATTTACTTATATAACATGTTAACAAATGCAAAAGATAAAAATTTTCGATACAAAAAGTTTCATATTTTACAATTTTTACTGTCTGTGCAAATTTTTATACAATATTATCTTGTTTGAAACCACATTCTGAATCTGTATAATTTTTATAAACAGAAACACAATTTTAACTAATATTTTATGTCATACTTCTTAGAATCACAGTTAATATGCCTCAATAATTTTAAGAAAAATTCTTTAATCTTTGAGAATAATAAAATGTTTTTATGTTCTTTTTAGAAAATATCATGTCATTTGTATATAGATTAATTGCATTATTAAAACAGTGAGAATGTATTGGTGATTTATTAATCAAATAAAATATAGAAACTATGGTTTAGAAAAACAGTTTTATTCCTGTTGTTGGGAAAATGTTTTTTCTTTTCATGGAGGTGTTTATGTTAGCCATATCACTTTTCTTCGTTTGCTTGCAGATTTTAATTTTGAATTAATCAATTGTTTCCCTGTTGTTTTCAATTTAAGTGACATTAATCAAATTTTTTAAAATAAAGTTTTACTGCATCAAATAAATCTATGTGTTTTTTTCCTCGTAGTAATTATATAATATACATTATTATTTTTTGAAAAATAAAATAGTTTTTTAAAAATATTTAAATATTTTATTCCATAATATTATAAAGGAATATACTGTTAACATACCATGTTTCCTAGAGCTGATATATGATTGTTTACTTTATATGATTTTTAATAACTAAGGATGATTATTTTCATAGAGTAATTAGTACTACAATACGCAATGTAGGTTTTGTTTTCTTTGTTGTATTAATTACCAATAAACATTTTGGTCGGAAAATTAAAAATACAGCTTATAATTTTTCAAATTACTTTAAAGCGAATTTCTTTAGTCTTTACTTATGCCATCAGCGAATATTCTTATTTAATAATCGTATATAAATGAGTTATAACTATTAATATATTATATTTTTTACGACAGTGGGCATACCATTTATATTACATGGTCTACAATTAAGGGAAATTAACTTTTGTCTGGAAATTAGTACTATAATAGGATTACAAAATATTTATTTCTGTTATACCAGTAAATGACAAATTTATTAATTCATAGAATCAAAACTAGAACCTCAATAATAGCTGGCTTTTTACTTGTGAGAATTACGATATTTTTCGAGAACTGTTTTTTGGAGTCAGTCTGCGAGCATTATTTTAAACATCACATTAAAAAACATATATAATAATAATGCATTATTTTAGCAGCAGTGATTATTTTCATTAAAATATAAAAAAATGACAAATTTAAAGTGGTCTTGATTTGAGATTGTTTTGACAAATCAAATTTAGGTGCCGCTATTTTTAATATCAAACAGAATTATAATCTTAAACCAATATGAATATTTTTGATATGCTTCATGTGCTTAAGAATGTTTAGATAATTATGAAAACAACCAAAGATGAAAAAATAGCTAATTATAGTTTAACTTAAATTAACTACATAAATTAGAACTCTTATTCCTATTGTTAAAAGTTATCAGTTTTATCTTCTTGATAATTCTAAGTATTTTAAATAATAATAGCACTACAAAATAAAAATAATTTTTATAATTTAGTAGCATAATGAATTAATTTTTTCTGTAATATTAAACAAAACGAGAAGAATTACAAAATTCCATTTTTTTTCTGTAATAAAGTATATAAAATGAGAGCATTTTAATTTTTCTTTTTCCAATATAATAACATTTCTAAAACTCTAGTATAAATATTAAATAAAGAAACATTTAATTCTATGACACCAGCGCTGATAAGCTATCGATGAAAAGCTCAAGTTATTACCTTATTTTTAATTTTTTCAAGCCTAGATACAAAATATCACTTCATATATAAAGCTATTGTTTTGAAAAGATACAAGTCAAGTAATGAACTATTTGACAATGTTGTAGATATTTTTAAAATAAATCATTCTTTCAGCATCTTAGCAAACGGATATTTTGCTTTTAAGAGCAATGACTTATTCCTAGAAGACAAATTATGTTTCATTTACCCTGCAAAATACTATTATTATGATTAGATGTACATTTGCTGGCAAGTTAAATTTTACTATCCACTGATTATCTATTCATTCACCATGGTCACCACATCAATCTAGAATGGATATTTTAAATTTCTTATGTTAAGAATTTAAGTTCTTTATAGCGAGAAATTAGACACAAATAATATGTAGTAAAGAAACCAATTTATTTTTATTACAGAAAAAGATCTACTCATTTCAAATAATTTTTTTAACTAGCTTTTGAAATAGGTTTCTTTTACTATAGTGTTAATACTTTCAACAACCAATTCTATAACACTGCATGAAAATTTTCTAAAAATACCTGAGTATAAAGCCATTTTTAAGGAATGATGTGATAAACAATAATTATCCATAATTTTCTTTGTCTTTCCTATAAAATAGTAACAGAAATTTTCCTTTCTGGCTCATTCTTTTTCCTCATATGTTGAGATTGAATCATTTGTATTGAAAGGAATTTGTCATTCCTCCATATATTATAATGATATTATTTTTAATATATTTTCTACACATTTAATCTTTATTAGCAGTAACCCTAAAATTTCGTCTACACGACCTACAGATGAGATAAAGTAAAAAAAATTGAAATTTGTGCTGTTTCATTTATATCACAATATTCATTAAAAAGTACTGTTTAAAGATAAAATCACTAAAATGTTGACTTGATAAGAGTTACATCGAATATTTTTTTTATCGTTTTTGTAGATCTTCAATGGTTGTAAACTTTTTAAAGTTTGGCATATTTTAAAACTTTCGGAATACTTCATTTTATATTGTTATTAAGCAATTTTTAAAATACTCAAAGTTTTCAATGATTGTATGTCCTGGTAGTATTTTGAAATAATAAAAATTTTAATATTTAAAACTTGAGTTTTTTAAATTTTCTGCAAATTTTGCTTACAATAAAATATTTTAACTTGATTTTCATAAAAATTTCTTAATTTCTTTTCAATTGTTCTTATTTTGCACATTACCTCAGTTGTCAAATCATGTGTATAAGGTATTTGCTATTTTTTATTAGCAAAGTATAAGGTATAGAAAGGAATAAAGAAAAAAAATCTGGAAAAATATGTTACATTGATGTTAAATCGAATGAAATAATTTATTTACGGAAAGAACGATATACTAAATTTAAATTCATTACTTTAAATAATTTGATTGGTAAATAACAAAGCATAAATATAGAAACTCCAACCCATGTCGAAATCCGAGTATTAAGTGGTCATAGCAGAGAAGCATTAAAATACCTGCAAGGAAGGAGTATGAATATCATAACTTTTGTTAAGGAATTTAAAAGAGTTAAACACAGATAACAGTTCACACTGTTCAATAACAGTCTTATGCTATTGACTAGTTGCACTGAAGAGTTCTGAATGATAACGTAAAATCAGTATATTGAAATCTTATAATAAAATTCAGAATTACAAATGAATTTTAAATAAGATATTTAATCGTAATTTGCTTCCACTTTGACATAGAAGCTAAAGAGAACACAAATCCTAAGATTTGTGTCAATTTTACAAACTTCATTTAACTTGCTGGGTTATTATTGAGTGAAAAAAGGAATAAGAAATCTTATAAAAAATTTCTTATAATACTTTCATGTAAATTTTAAGAAAACTATGTTTGCCGAAAATAATTTTAAACTAATTTTGAAGGGTTCCATTTAAATGATTGTATGTTTGCATTTAAATTCTAAAGATTTTTTTGCCTTCTAATATTTTGGGCACAGGCACAGAATTTGAAAGAGTTCATTTGTGCTACATTTCCATTTTAATTTTTCGGAACTACCTTTGTTTTGTGATATTGTCACAATTCTAATGAGAAAATCCTATTTTTACGATTAGTTTTTCGTGAATTTTTAAACTCTATTTATCTGATTACAATTTTCGATGTGGATTTTAAATTATTTCTTCTACTGCATGTAACATGACGCCGAGTGATGCATAGTCATGTATCTGAGCTGCAACCTTCTATGGTGATGTTAACATGAAAATCAACAAGATTTCTGATGTCTCATTTATTTAATATTAACAAACACAAACATTCAATACTAAAACATAAATTATAGATACATATATGTATTGTCCGAGAGTCTGAGGGTCTCCCTCCCCTTCTCGTACCAATCCTCTCTTCCTTCTCCTCCTCGCCCACGCTTCCGCTTGTCTCCCTGACTGGCGCGCCCTCACATGCCGTCGCCAAGAGTAAAACTAGCTTCTCCAGAGGCTTGTTTTACTTAAACAGTCTTATCAAGGAATTATTTCCTTGCAGGATAACCCAGACAGAAACAAAAAAAAAATCATTAGTAAATTATATACACAAGCTGATATTAAGAAATAATGCACATGAGTTGATGTTTGCCAAAAGACAAAAAAAAAAAAAAACTTACCAAATACTCCATAATTAATGGGATCAAAAAAAAAAAAAAAAAAAAAAACCGACAACACATCTAATTTACATACATATATTATACACTTTCAAATATATAAAAATAAAAATTAGAAAACACAATAAACATTAAGAGATAACATAAAAAAACTCATTCATTTATTTCTAGCCTGGATAGATCATCTGCCCCAAGATGGAAAACACCAGGTTGATGAATTATTTTATAATTCCATCTTTGCAGTGCTAATGCCCACCTTGTTAATTTGGGACTCTTAGGAGTGGTCTCAATTAAAAATTTTAAAGGATTGTGGTCGGTAATAAACTCGACCACTGTACCATGTAGCCATTTATCGAATTTTTTGAGATCAAACAAAACTGCATATGCTTCTTTTTCTATGGTCGACCAATTTTTCTGCGTATCATTAAATTTTTTACTAACAAAGGCTATAGGTTTATAATCATCCTTAGCATTCCTTTGCGTGAGACAACAACCAATTGCATAGTTAGAAGCATCGGAATGTATCTGAAAAGGTTTACTGCAGTCGGGAGTCGACAATGCAGTTATTTTACACAGCAGATTTTTTAAGTGCTGAAATGATTCTTCTCTTTTTCCCCAGTTAACATCATTCGACTTTTTCCCTTTAGTTAACTCCGTTAAAGGCGACGCTAATTCCGCGAAATATGATATGCAACTTCGATAAAAACCCATTAATCCTAACACTGATTTAACTTCTTTTTTGGTCGTTGGTCGTTTTAATTTCTTTATAGCTAAAATTTTATCATTATCAGGCGCGTGTGTACCGCTTCCTATTTTATGACCTAAAAAGTTTTTTTTTTTAAGCTGCAAAGGTACATTTTTCAAGTTTGACAGAAAATTTGTTATTTTCTAATTATGTAAGGGCATTTTTTGAATGTGTTAAATGTTCAACCCAAGTTTTCGAATAAGCGACTATATCATCAATATATGCTTGAGCATAGGGAGAGTGATCCCTCAATACCTGGTTCAGAACCTTCTGGAACGTACCAGATGCGCCAGATAACCCAAAAAGCATAACTTTCCACTAGTATACTCCATCGTGAGTGGAAAAAGCAGTCAGCTCTTTACAATTTTCATTCATTTTTATTTGATAATAACCCATTTGTAAATCTAGACATGTTAAATATTGAGCCATACCCGCAGTAAATATCATTTCCTGGGTATTTTTCATAGGTAAATTCGGAACCTTTGTCACTGAATTTAGAGCTCTATAGTCCACACACACTCTGATTGATGCATCCTTCTTGGCTACACACACAATTGGATAAGTTATCTCAGCTTCGGATGGCTCGCTCAGGTTCGAATCAAGAAGTTCTTGTACTTGCCGGCTTACCTCTGCTCGATATGACATCGGAACACTGTAAGAGTGTGGTTTGTGTCGGGTGGCAATGGATAAAAGTTCTATCCTATGTTCACCAACCTTCACTGGTTGCAAGGGTCTTGTAAACAGTTCCTCGTAATTTCTAAGAAGCTTTATCAATTGATTTTGTTGATTATCTGACAAATAAGACATCTTTAAGTCCTGTAGTTTTTCATGGAATAACCTTTCAGTATGACTAGTTGGCATGGTTTGAACATCCCCAAATTCTTCTTCTCCCTCGAAGATAACATTGACGGTGTTTGATTCAGCGATGAATTCTCTAATCTTATTTTGATGCACATGTTTAAAACTGTTATCCGGCATCTTAACAAGAAATGAATGCTCATTTTCTTTTTCGTAATAGTCCCTGGACCTTGCCAGCGAGCTAACAACTTATTTTTAGAGTCTGGAAGAAGGACAATAACTTTGTCACCTGGTTTAAATGTCTTTGAACAAGATCTCAAGTTGTAATAATGCGCCATCTTATCTTGTTCGATTTCAGAGGTACTTTTGGCTCTCAAAGCAGCATCTTCCAATTTCCTTTTGAGATTTTCCATATATACTGAAATTGGAGTTGTGTCATGTTGAAGACCTTCTAACTCTCCAGTTCATTCATTCTTTAGAATTGAGAGTGGACCTTCAGGTTTGCGTCCATACAGCAGCTGGAAGGGGGCAACACCAGTGGTACTATTTGGCACTTCTCGGTAAGCCCAAAGAATGAAAGGAATTTTGGTATGCCATGTTCGAAGTTCATCGAGAATGACATGATGCAGTATTCCTTTTAAAGTTTGGTTAAAACGCTCCACTAGTCCATTGGATTGAGGATATAAGGGTGTAGAAAATCTTGGACTTAATCCCATTCGCATTTCAAACTCTTTAGTCAGCTCAGAGTTGAAATTAGTCCCATTGTCTGATGCAATGATATTAGGCACTCCAGTTCTCATGAATATTGACAACAGAGCTTCACATGTTGCTTTGGTTGTAAGACTTGTCAATGAAACAGCTTCAGCCCATCTTGTGTGCTGATCTACCAGACACATTACATATTTATGTCCTTTTGAGCAAGGCGGTTCAATTGGTCCTATCATATCAACGTTTACCACTTGAAATGGCAATTCGAGTCTCGCCTCAGGTGTTATAGGAGCTCGATCTTTAACTTTAATTTTCCTTGTCAATTGGCAATCTTTGCAAGCTTCACAAAAGTTCCACCAATTATGTTTCGTTTGTGAGACATTACTTTGGCCACTACAGCCGTTTCTGATGGCTTTGCTTCCTCCTTTTCTTCACAAATCTCCACTCTGCAGCTCTATTTACGTTGAACTTCTTCTTTACATCTTGTTCAGCTTTGTTTTTTGAAAGTTTTGGACAAAACTTCTTCACATGTCCGTCCATACCACAAAAATAGCACACATACTTAGGACTTTAGAAATTTCTTCTTGGGACTTTGAACTCGCATACTTGTTTTCGGTAAGAGGCGTTCCATGATTCTCATATCTTCTTTAATCCCGTTGTAATGGATACTTGTTATAAATTTGGGTTGGAAATTTAGGTAGTGCACCTGTTTGATTCTTAAATGATTTGCGTACACTTTCATATTTATCAAGCTTGTCAGCGAAAAGTGATGGTTTGACTATCTTTTCCCATTCATAGACGAAATGGTCTCTTATTTCAATAGGAACTCTTTTCTTAACTTGGTCGGTGATTATAAGGCTCTTAAGTCCTTCAAAATCAGTTATTTCAAGTCAGTCGATCAACCCCTGAAAATAGTTTGTCACTTCGTAAGCAAAATCTCGCCATGTCTTATCGGGACTTCGTTGGTGCTGAACGAATTTTTGCCGAAATTCTTCTGCATTCATTTTGAATTTCTTTAGTGACACCTCTTTCATGTATTCATAATTTCCAAATTCTTCTTCTGAAATTCTGGCAATCAATTCCACTATGTCTGGTGGCATAAGAGGTAACAGATATGAAACCATATCGTTTTCTTCAATTTTTATCCTTTTGACCTGTCTTTCAAACAATGAAAGATATAACAGAATATCGCATTCCTTTGCATCGAAACGAGGTATCGACTTCGTAAGTTCCATCTGTATATGATTCGGCGCTAATCTTTCTGTTTTCGGCACACTTAGACCTGCTTCTATTCGCAATTTCTCCAGTTCAAATTCCATTTGCTGCTTTTTCGCCTCATTTTCCAATCGTAACTTCTCTGCTTCCACTTCTCTTTCTTTCCTAACCAATTCACTTGCTTCTAACTCTTTTCGGGTATCGATGATTGTTTCTAACAACGATTTAGTAAATTCTTCATCATATGAACCACTACCAGTAATGAGCTCTCGAATTTTCAGTATCGTGACATCAGGTTCTAACGCGATGCCTAATTCTGAAGCCATAACTAAAAGATCAGACTTTTTTCCTTTCGCTAAGTAAGTCATATTTAATGCTTAATATTTTAACGCCCCTGAATGAATTTATTAAATTAAAATTTCAAAAATAACAAATTCCGAAAAAGTTTTGATTTTATTTCAACCAAAATTAGATTTTCAAACTGAAAATTATAAATTGATTTACTGCGGAAATGTATGTTTATTTTATAATAAAATTATAAAATAAGCACACAATGAATTAAACCCAATTATTTCTTAATTTAAAGGAAAACAAGAATAACTTCGAAATGATATTTATAAGCAGACTTTCGATTTAAATTTATATCAATATATTCAAAATTCAAACATTAATTTCTTTTCGAATCTTTGATCAAAACACAAAAATATGCAAATGTATTAAACTGTAATAATTATTAACATAAACAAAACTTTTAAAATATGTTCTACAAATATACCCTTTTTTTAAATCAAAGTTCAAGATAATAAAAAAAAATATTTTAACAGTGCACAAAATAAAATTCAAAACATCAAATAATATTCGTTATCTTATTTTTAGAAATCAAAAGCAACAAAAAAATGAGTAACGATTTCGTTACCCGTGTGGTTCTTTTCTATCACACCCACAGACTTTTCGACTCCAAATGAGAATCGAAATCAAAACAAATTTATACTACGTGTGATATAATTAACTATTACTTTTCTTCAAATAAATAACTTTTTTTTTCAAGTGAGAGAAAAATAACAAATGAATTCATACAGTTTCTAGTGAAATACTTTACCCATGTAAATGAACAATGATAACATATTAAAATAATCATAAAATACAATGATCAATAGAATACGCAATGATCAATAGAATAAAATTTATTTCACTGACATAAAAATAATTTTAACAAGCAATACACTTTGGAATACAATATAACCATTTATATCAACTTTGAATTTCAATTGAATATAGCTGACGCAGAAAAAATTATTTATTTATTTTTTACTGGCGTAAAAATTTTATTTCATTCACAAACGCAAGTAATTATATACTTCTAAATATTTATCACTGGCGTGATACACCCCAATCATACTATTCAATTGAGTACTGTTGACGCAGAAATTTATTCTCATTTGCTGACGCAAAGTTTTAGCACGTATCACTGACGTGATAATAAAAATTCACACTATTCAAGAGAAGAACCTTCTTAAATTAGTAATCATACTTAAAACTTAAGTATACTTTTTTTTTAATATTTATTATTATTAAATCTTAATAGAGGATCCCAACCAATAAAAATAAATATTTGGCAAACTTCACTCACCCGCTTTGCAAGATGGACATCCCTCAAAAACATCGATGAAGTTTATCCTGTTTTACTCGCCATTCGTATTTCCTTTTTGTGACATGGCTCCGCTGCCACCATTGTAACATGACGCCCAGTGATGCATAGTCATATATCCGAGCTGCAACCTTCTATGGTGATGTTAACATGAAAATCAACAAGATTTCTGATGTCTCATTTATTTAATATTAACAGACACAAACACTCGATACTAAAACATAAATTATAGATACATACATATATATATATATATATATATATATATATATATATATATATATATATATATATATATATATATATATATTGTCCAAGAGTCTGGGGGTCTTTCTCCCCTTCTCGTACCAATCCTCTCTTCCTTCTCCTCCTCGCCCACGCTTCCGCTTGACTCTCTGACTGGCGCGCCCTCACACTGCATTTTTTGAAATTAAGTTTGAAAATAGTTTGGTAGTAGTTTAATAGAATTTTTAAATTAATTTCTAAGTAATATTCAACAGTATATTTAGTTAATTATGAGATTCCATTTTCGTCTCATAATATATTTAGAAACTGGTTTTGAGCCGCTCACACTGTCCAGTGGTCAGAGTGCCTAACTGCGGATAGGGAGATACTGGGTTCGAATCCCATTTCGGGTATGGATTACTTTCTCTCTCTGTCTATCGTGTCTTTGTCCTTTCTTTGCTTGAACGGGTTGTAAATGGTTGCCTACCCTCTAAACGTATACCTATGGCATGTGTGTGCTGAGGAAGTCTGACTCCACATCAAATTACGGTTCTGTTGGAAAAGTGAAGTAATTCACCCCATATTGCCAGCCTAACTGACACAAAACAACAGAAACTGATTTTGAAGAATTCCATTTGAAAGTTAATATAATTTAAGTACTTTTTACTAGGTAATATTTTTTAAAATAACTGAAAAATTCCTTTTAATCCATAGTTATTTTTTTAAATTTGAAGAATTTCGTTTCCTTGACACAGAGTATTTATTAATACCAATTTTGAAGGATTTAATATAGGTAAAAGTACTTTCCTATGTTAATCATGAAAATATATTATTTGCATGAACACTATTTTAAATTTATAAAGTTTCTTTCATGATGAAATATATATCGCGTTCAATTTTAAAGATTCCATTTTCTTAAGGATAGTTGTTATTATACTGAATTTGAATGATTATACTGATGGATTGTAGTTGCACGACAGTATTTTACCATATATATATATATATATATATATATATATATATATATATATATATATATATATATATATATATATATATATATATAAATTTTAAAATATCTTATTTGTGTGATACGAAATTTAAGGATGATTCCATTTAGGCATTATTTTTTCAAGTTTTTAACTTAAATAATTGTTTTATCTGGGAATCTGGATATAATAGTGGGGCAATATGTATTCTAATAGTGCTTAGGATAATATTAAGGTATTCTAATTATAGTTTTAAATATCGTCTTTGAAATTTACCAACACTTCAGTAGAAGAAATGAAATGATTAAAAAAGGATATAAGGTCAATTGTTTCTCGTTAGAATTGATCTCATGCATGAGTTTTTTGTAAGCCAGTTTTATCACATTTTATCAAAAATACTATTAAATATCCTTTCATTTTTCAAATTTTATCTTGATTATAACTAAACTTAAATATTTTGTCTCTTAAAACGACGAAAATCATTTTTTTTTGTTGAAATATTTTTGACTGCATTTATATGAAAATTCTTTAGAAGAATAGCACTAAAATGAGAAATTTATCGTTATTCTGAGAAATTTATCGTTACCAAATTTATCATTTTTTAAAATTCTAAATGAATGTATTTATTATTCTTATACACGCTCAGATAAGTTTTCATTTATGTTAATATATATTTTTGTTCTGTTTTATCATACATTTTCGAAATCTCTTTTTATGTCAATTCCATGTTTACAACAGAAGTCAAAAGTATTTATTAAAGTACTTTATGCAATTATCTTTTCTACCTTAGTTTAAGTAAATAACGTTTTTTGTGATTATTTATAAAAATATTTATAAAAAAATTGTGTAAAATAAAATAAAAAGAAATGTTTATGTAGTTTTATGTAAAGAACTTTATTGTCTCTCTAATGTAATGTTTATTAAGACAGGAAAAATTCAGTTTTTTTTGTAATTAAAAAAAAAGTTGAATTATCCGTACGATATGCAAAAGAAAATTTTAGCAAAGGATCCTTGGTATCTAAATTGCATTATACAAAAACTATATTACAAGTATTATTATATTTTATACTATAATGAAAAGTTTATAAGCCTTTTTGAACAAAAAAAAATTTAAAGTTGATTAAAATAATTTATAAAATATTTTTACAGTATTTATTGCTATGGAAAAAACAGCAGTCAAAATTTATTTAAAATATCATCTATTACTCAAATAGTTGAAAATTTAATGGCAAAAATTCCACTTCCCAAAGAGTCTAATTTTGAATTGCAGTAGGATGTAGATGTTCATATCTATATAAATACTTTATGTGAAAAATTATCACTGAGTTATTTTTTTACCATAGATAATTTTATGATTAGACTCTTTTAAAATTTGTCATTTACGTTAACATATCTTTACATGTACTACTTATATATGCTTTAAAAACTTTCACTCAAAATGGCAACAAAAGATACATAATTTATTTGTGAAATATAACAATTAAAAATAATTTGATAGTAAAATTTCAAAATACACATGAAATATAAGCAGAAAATTGCCCTGAAAATACCAGATGACAAATTTATTAAATTATATTACCTGCGACACACACAGTAGTCAAGAAAAGCAATTACATGTCAGAAACTTCTACTTCAAATAACATTTTACTTTAATTAAGATATAACATGCTATCCAGCATGAAGCCCAAAGTGAAAATTTCTTTTATTCGGACAAAATTAGCTAATATGAAATGTTATTACAATCTCATTATCACGTTGAAAGCTTTTTTCTTTCCTCCACAGTTGTGCATTTTATTTTGGTCCCCTAAAATGCACTCTCATTATCTACTTTGCAGCCATTCATTACAAGTGGGTTTGTTTCTCTCTTGAAGAGTTTTGTATTTATTTTCCAATTTTAAGTACACATATGTAAAGGCTTCATTAAATATGCCTTTTATAAATCCTAATTTAGCAATGATGAGGCTTTTTTTATTGCCTTCATTCATCACCATTATGCAAATATAATCAACGCTTAAAGTGTTTTAAATTGCTATTTACAATTTTTTCTTTTAGGTGAATGTTTCAACATTATTTTGAATAAATAATGTCTTAATTAAATAGTTTTGTGCATATTTGACATCGAAAATATAGATCTATGGATGAGTGATGTTTTGATATGCATTAGAAGCATTTATTTTCAGTATTTTTTCCGAATTTAATTATTTTTATTACAGTGAATCTAACAAATAGTATTTTACATTATAATAATTTACTGAATGTTTCATGGTAAATGAGTCTGTGCTTTAAACTATTAATTTTACATTCAAAATGCAGCACATTTTATTGATAATGTATAATGATTTTTATTAATGAATTAAAAATTTCCATGCATAAACATCTGTAACTTGGTTCATATATAGGCTCGTTTCGTTAGTTGACACAAATGCTTAATTTTTTCAAGAATTATAATGGAAAATGTTTCATGGAAAATCAGAAATTTTCTTAAGTGGGTCTCGTTCAATAAATCTTTTATTCGGAATCTAATAATCTAAAATCTAAAATATAATTTTTAATAAAAATATTTGTCACGATAACAACATTATACAAATTTAATTATTTAGTAAAAGTATATGTATGAAAAATATTTTCATGTGCATGATATACGTCTGCAAAATTAATATTATATGCAATAAGTATGTTCATATCTTCACCCAATGTATACATACTCATGTATAACGAATAATATAGTACCAAAAATAAAAAGTTCAAATTTATAGAATTAATAATTCACAAGCAAATATTGTAAATTAATTTCTAATTTACGTATAAGTTATTAAATGTAACCATTATATATATACACACTTACTTCCAAAAGTTAAGCACTGAGAGGAAAATGTTAATTTCCGGAAGCTAATCAGAATTGAAGAGGATGCAAATCGCTGCAGTGGTAGATGGAAGCATGCAAATATGTTAGGTAACAACTAATCGCGCTTTCATGTCAAGAAATATGCAAAAAGGGCAGTCTTATAAGATACCAGCTTTATGAAGGGTTACAGAAGCTGATTGTAAGGGCTGATAGAAGCTGTTTAAAACTTTCGTGCAATTTGTTTTCAAGACATACGTGTTTCTATGACTTCGAGAAGACGAATGGAACATTTTAAGCGCTGGCGTGATGTGGGGTGCATTGAAGCAGGACAGTCGATCTTAGATGTTGCTCATTTCTTCGGCGTTCATCATTCTGTAATTTCACGTTTATGGAAACAATTCCAAACCAGACAGGCAGGCCCATGTGTGGCACAGACAACACGTGTTCGAAGGCCCGTAGCCTGTCGCCCAAGGGTTACAAACCCCGAGGAAGAAGCATATATTGCGATTATAGCCAAGCGGAATCACAGAGTGACCTCTACACGTGTGACATCTATGGTTACAGCGTCCATTGATAAGGTGATATCTAAAGCTACTGTACGCTAAAGATTACATATAAGTTCAACAGTATTATAACTACAACATTTTTAAAAAAATTGTCTTCAATAACAGTATTTAATTTAAACTGTAGTCTGCGTACCAAAAGCATTAGTTCAATACAGCTCTTTGTTTCAAAATATTACTCAATATGAAAAATTGTGTAAACAAAGCAAGGTATAAAAAATGTTTTAAATAGTAGCTCTAGTATGGACTCTGATACATCGCATGAATACTCCATCTTTAGGAAAAAATATCATTGAAGATATCAGGAACATTAAGTGAGCATTTGAATATCACTTCAAGATATTAAGCTATTATCTAATAAGATAATAAATGCCAATAAGGACTTATTAAGAGACTTCAAACAATTAAAAATTTGAACTATAGACCTATATCACCCTACAACATAGCATGAATGCATTGTCTTTGAGAAATTATGCATAATATTGCTTATAGGGTCAAGATATTGCAAGCATAATGAAATATGCCAATTAAGATCCAGTAGACAGTAGACAATCAAATACCAACTATAGACCTATGTCATCCTCTTAAATTAGAGCATTTCATTGTTATTAGGAAACACAAGATTGTTAAAGAGTAGGTTATTAGACATAAAGCTCATAATACCTCATAAGAGATATCATCCCACAAGTATCAGCGAGGACAAATTTTAGAAGGTATCATGCAGCAACAGTCTGACTAGTGACCAGTGAAATTTTGTTGCGGGACTGGATTGTCTTTGAAAGAAAATTACTTTAAGGAATAGCTTATTAGACTTCACAGTCAATGTAACCTAAGCATAATAGGTACCATCCACCATGATATAAAAATCAATAAACAAACAATCTGAATAAAACTGCCTCGTAAAATTATATAACAGTTATGAACTTGCAAAATGAATAACTTACTCCAGAAGTTCTTCATATAATTTATTACACTTAAAAAACTCTTAAATGTATGTGATTTTAGTTAGATTTTCAATTCATCGAACTTAATATGTTTTTATATTGATTTAACTGCAGTAAATATACAAATTGAACCTTAGTGATTAATTATTATGTTATTTGACAAATTATTGCTGCGAAAACAATATTCCCGCTAATTTAGATTATAAATGGAAAGATGTTTGACTTATTTAGATCAGCGAAATTTTAATAGAGGATTTGTTTTAAAATCAAAACTAAAGAATTTAGGCGACAAAAAATTTGCGTTGAATACAGTGGCTGAAAATGAATTTTTAGCATAAAAGGAATGTCAAATTTTATATTTAAAATGCATTTTTAAATAAGGTTTGTTAATTTGAATTGGGTAAAGTCCCCTCAGAGTTCGATTAATGTTTCTTTACTTAAGATTGAATAATAAATTTGAGCTCTAAATATAATAGACATAATTTTCAGAATATTTATTTAATGTTCAGAAAATAACAATAATTTAATATTATAAAACTGAATAAAAATATCGAACAAATTACTTTAATATTACATTTTTTATCGAATATTCTATTCGAATGGTTATAAAATTAGTTTTTCAATCATTTGTTAACTGTATTTAGAAAACGATTCATATCAGGTTATTTTATTTGATTTTAAATTACTTGTACAATACAATATTTTAGGCACCATAATTATGCATTGTAGACTAAAAGTTTCTTATTATAAACAACTATTGATTTTCTTGATATTGAATATTTGGACTAATCAAAACCAACTTATATCAATATCTTTACAGTTAAATTTGTCGAAGTAAATAGTGGATATTCCATGTTATTTTATACCGACGTCACCATTTTGGTATTAATTTAATTACATATAAGTGAAGTGATTTATCTCAAGGAATAATAATATGAAGTATAAGTACCATACAATTTTAAATTTAATCCAAGTTTTACAGTTAAACCAATACTTAAAATTTTTACTCTCTCTTCTAAGCATTGTTGGATAAAAGAATTTGAATATTTCTATTCTGTAGTATACATGTCAAAATTTATGCAGAGGGAGACCCTACAAACTTTAAAACAGATTAAGCTATTTAGAAACAGAAATTAATTTAAAACCATTAAGATGAAATATAAAATTGATCAGAAAACAAGTATCTTACCATTCTTATAAAATAGTGTTTTCAGTAAAGAATCCTAAATACTTTCGGAAATTGCTATAGGAAAAATTTAAAAAAAATATTCAATTTTTTTCAAAAGTATAATAAATATAGAAAAGGTTATGCATATTTTTAAACAAAGAATAGGAAATGCTTAAACACATATTATATATATATATATATATATATATATATATATATATATATATATATATATATATATATATAATTTCATTATAATTTATAACAAAATAGAGAAAAAGTCAGAAATTGAGTAATGAGGAATTGCAAGGCAAAGAATTTCCGAAAACGTTTTATATAAAGCATAGTTGATTTATGTGACCTAATCGTCTCTCTTGAGAAGTCGATTGTGTTATATCATATTAAATGCTTCTTTTAATGAGGATGCCATGAGTTAGTTCAAACAATAGAAAAGGTATTAGGAATTAACTGATATTTGTTTTTTTAAATCACAAACTGATTTAAATGTATAAGTAAAGAAGTGAGGAAATAGGAAATGTTCATAAATTTATTTTATAGTAAATAGCTTGTATTTAAGGATATATATATATATATATATATATAACCCAAGTTTTCCAATGGTTAACTCTTTATTATTTTATAAGATTAAACTGGGTACAACAAATTTAATACTTTTATAATAAATTTTTAATGACATCTTAAAGAAATCAACTGAAAAGACATTTTTCCCTGCAGGAAATAAAGAACATTTTTGATGAATTTTTGAGTAATTTATAATTTGGGAATTTCTTGAACAAAATAGCATTTCATTCCTTATCAATTTTGTATTGTATAGAAATTATACACTTAATTAATTCTGCTGTAAATGTTCCGTAATTCTTTTGCTCCCTATTACATAAATGGTGAGATTGTAGCTGAATGGTGAACCCATCAAAACTAAATTCAAAAACTCGTCTTTCATTAATCAAATTAACAGAAACATATTATTTATATTTATAAATTACACATACAAACGCACACATACGCACAGTCCTACTTTTAATTAAATCTAAATACTTCAAATGCTTTAAAAATCCGTTTTTATGACAATATATTGGTTTGGCTTATTATTCCACAGTTTGTTTTTGCATACAATAGTAAATTTGAAAAGGACTAATGAAGTAGATAACAAATCACTACAATTACCAAACTGCAAGATGTGTGAATGAGACAAATAGATGAACTGTTCAAATCCTGGTTAGAGAACTAATGATTCAGAATCCAGAGAAGCAACAGATTATTTGCATGTCATTTGTGAAAATTGTGTTGGCATTTGATGGTGAGAATAATTATTAAAATAATATCTCTCTCCCACACACACATGTTAGGAGTCTATTTTATAAGATTATTTTAATGATTGAGGTGTGTTATAACGAATAAACTTTTACAATTTTCTTGCACTGAAGCAATTTAAATCCCATTATGTATTTTGAATCTGATAAGAAATTTTAAGTTATTGGAATTGTAAGAGAAAAAATGATGGAAATAATTTTCAGTTTAGTTTTTGTTTCAATAACGAATAGGTCACCTTTGTGATAAGTAGTTTATACTGATGTAATATTTATATATTAGAAATAAATATTTATGTAAATTTAAAAGCTGTCATTAATTGTTAAGTAAATTGTAAACTAAAAAGAAATTTTTATTAAAACTAGTTCAAATTAATTAATTAGTAAAAAAAATGATTCAGCAATTAAAATTTTAAAATGAATTAATTAAATTTGCTAAATTTTTCATTATATCTTTGAGGGATAAAATGTTTACTGTAGTCAAATAAATATTATTGTGCTTTTAACTTTTCTAATTTTTCGTCCAAAGTGAAAAACGCATAAGCACGTCAATTCAAGCTGTAAGGTTTTCTTAACTATTTCCCCATATTTCTTGTTATTTTTTCGCTATGTAATATTACAATAAGAAACTAAAATAATATTGGCTTTGAAAATTTTGGTATGATGCAAAGTATTTCTAAGGAGGCAAAACAATGTTCCATCATTGCCAATTGTTTTATAAATACGTTAACATATAATTTTAAACATTCATTTAATTTTAAAAATGGATAAAATACTAATTTTTAAGTAAAACAAAATTAATCATATTTAAATATTTTTTAAAAAAATAATTTTTCCGTGTGTCAAATAAAGGAAAATATACACTTTCTATTTTTCAATTAATTTCTTTATCACACATGTATACGACCTAGTATAGAAAAAAAAATCCATCGGAAAATCAATCTTTAACAAATAAAAATTTACTCGTTAATGTTAAAACTTACTTCAAATGAAATTTTAGCGGGCAGTTAGATTACACATTACGTAAATTCAAATCACTTAGAAAACAATATATGCATCTTCTCATATTGTAAAAATATAATAACATTAAAAACATATTTAATAATATTAAAAGTAATTTCGTTGCAAAATTTAAACTTTAAAAAAAGTTTTAATTTTTAATTTATAAAAAAGAATAACACACATGATGCGGTAGAATATCTGTTGGAAAATAATGAGTATGAAGCATATCAAATTAAAAGGAAAAATAAGTTATATTAAATTTCTTAGGAGAATTTTTGTAAAAAAATAATCAATTTAAAACTTAAGGACTTGTATGTAGAATTTTTATTTTTGCATTATTTTCTAACTATTTTCTAACTATTCCTGTAAAAATCCTTAAATATGAAAAATTAGGAAATCTTGATATTTAAAATAGCTTGAAAAAAGTTGATTATTTCTTAAGATTTATATTTAAATCTATAGCCTTCAACAAGTATTAATATTTCTCCTTCAAGGAATTTCATTAATATTTCTTTTTGAATAAGAAAAAGTTCAAAAATGTATAACTAAGCCTTTTTATAAATATATCATGTTCAAACTTTATTGAATATTTTTAAATTGAAATATATTTCTTATAGTAAATATTTACCTGAAATAAATTAAATTTTCGATGGATTGTTCAAAATTCGCATGAAATGCTTTCGAAAATTCATTAATTTTATTTACAATTTAAAATTTTTAGGGATTTTTTTTTAAAAAAAAATCTTTGAAAATTTTACCCTAAAATTTCTTTTAAAATTATTTAATAAAATACAAAATATCATTAAACTAACTAACTATAACAACATTATAATAATGGCCAAAAAGTTTTACAAATTTTCTGTGTTTTTCTGTAAAATATCAATATGTCTAAGTGTGTAATTTCAAGATTTGACTTTTTAAATTTTTAAAATATTTTTTATGAAAAATACTTAGCTTAATCTGGCATTTGATTAAATGTAAAAAAGTACTATATTTGTAAAGTTAATTATGCATAATATTTTATAAAAATGCTGAGAAACAAATTATTTTAAGGAAAAATAATTTAACAGATATGATACGAAATATCTCAAGTACCTTAAGTGTTCTATGGGGAAGGATTTATTCTACAAAATGATATGTATATTAATAATTTATCTATTTCCATCTAAAGAGATTTATACTTTATTTTAGGGATAATTACGTATTTATATGAACCACTAATAATCCTGAATATTAAAGTACCAAATATTGATTATTAATTATATTCTTAGATAAAAAAAAATAAAAATCTTTGCTACCATCGGTTATTTAAGTTGAAAAAATTACTTTTTTTTGGGGGGGGGGGTAATTAACTTAATAATATATTAATTTTAAAATAGAATTTTAAAGAAATTATACTTCCATGAAATAAAATGCATTAAATATTCTTGAGTGTATTTCATTTAAAAATACTTTTTCAGAACTAACAAAATTGGCAAGCTTAATTATTCTAATTAATTATGGAGAAGTTTTGATTTAGGCGTAAAAAAGTTTTCTGTTAGAGAAATACTTTATTCTAATTTGTTGTAAAACTAATAAATTCTTATTTTAAACCTCACTTCATAATTATTTAAAGAGTATAGAGAGAGATACTTGAAAAACTATTATACTTTAAACTTGATTTAAGAAAAAGTAATTTATTTTTCGGAATTAAAACATTTAACATATTCTTTAAATGAGAAATTAATTATGAAGTTCATTAATCTATTACAAATTAATTTGCTTTTCAAATCTTAGTATTTACATAAAAATATGTTTTAAAAGTATTTCTTAATTTTTAAAATGAAAATTGAGGCATACAGATAAATGAAACCAGTACTCTTTTGTTGGTTTGTTGGTCTGGTTTCACTTCATACTTATGGATTCTTATTCAACCAGAGGTTTTGGAATAAAATGAGTTCAGAAACACATTACAAATACCGATGTCAGAATCGAGAATCGAATCCAAAAACATTAAAACTAAAAAATGAGCAAATATCCACTTACATTTATTAACTCTTCTTAATATTCTTTTAACTAATGTAATACTCATATGTAAGATGATTAATATATTCTATATAATATTCTATTTTTAGTTTAAATATTAAATGAAAAATTTCCAAATTTTAAGGATAAATACAATTAATTATAAAACTTTATGTCTATTATAGAAAATTTAATTGTCTATTATAGAATTCTGTAGATAACAGAATTCTAATTGCTTGGTAGAGAAAGTAATAGTTTTGATTTTGAAGAGTTTACCGCTTAATATTCAACCCAGCCAAAAAGCTTCGTGATAAGAAATGCAGATGATAATTGTTTCATGTAAACTAATACGTCTGTACTAAAATGGTATGGAGAAGAGCCACTTCAGTTGTCAAAATCATTACTTTGCTGTTTCTCCAAACAAAGAGGTTCTTAAATGCTTAATAATTTTGATTAATAATAACCATAGGGCGATAATTTAAACAACAAAAGTAATATTGAAAAGCGCAAATAATTTCATTGTAGCAATTCGTAATGCTAAATTTATTTAAATCTATTTTCTAGACGATGATAATTTCGATACTGAGTTTCAATTAAATTTTTTGTAAAACACTACATACATAATCAAAAACAAAAATTGATGTTTTAAATATTATTCAAAGGAATTTCCTATGATGCGAATTAAAAGTTTCTTTTACGAATTTTTGTTCAAGATTTAAAAGGAAAGTAGTTTCTTATTGAGTTGTTATGTAATTTACTAGTTTTTTCTATATTAATAAATTTTAATTAAAAACCATATTTTTCCAAATTTAAATTGAAAGCATTAAGCGCAATCTCCTAATCAATGAATAAAAAATAATTGAAAATCATCATTGGAAAGAATTGGAATCTAACCAAATAATTTTATATTACAATTTTCTGTAAAAATACATATTTATTAAATAGAAATAGCAACTTCTTACTTTCAGTTGAATCGTATACTGTCTAATAAGTTTATAATTAAAACTCATAGTTAAGGATTTGAAATGAAAGAAAAATTTTCGATGAAGAAACTTTTTATGAAGTTTGGTCAGAAATAATACTTTATGAGTTCTGTTATATTAACATCTTCCTATTGAAAATACTAAATTGTTTATTTTTAACTAAAATTTATAAGTATAAATCGCAAAGGAATAATAAAATTTTGCACCATATGTCACCGTTGCGAAGAATTTTAAATAAGTCGAATATAAAGTAATATGCCATAATTAAAAAATTTTAAGAGTTTTGATGTTTAATTGGAAGATTATGTTTTTTTTTAAATTATTGTATTATAATCTTTTATGCCAATAAGTTTTGCTTCAAAATAATAACATTTTTAATTTTAAACGTAAATTAATAAGCGCAATCATGTAATTCTGTATTTAAAATTAAGTGAAAATGATCATTGTGAAGAATTCAACCAAATGAAGGTTTCTTCAAAGACCATTGCTTGAACCTTATTAAGAAGATAACTTCTTGTTTACAATTCTAAATGTCATATTTTGATATTAAATTTCTTAAATTAATTTTAGTCATTTCCCTATTCTTTATTAAAATGCATAAGAATAGTAGCGTAATCCTATAATTAAAATGCATTTATTTGAATCCACATTGAAAAAAATTCGAAATAAGTTGAATCAGAAGTTTCCTTTACGAATCTTTGTATGAAGTTTAATAGAAAGATAACAAATGGCTTTATGATTGCAACGAAGTTTTAAGACGGCGAATACACTTTTATTCGAACATGAATACGATGCACACCATGCCAGCTTAATGTTTAGCTTTCTGTTAGTTCCAAGAAGATTAATGTTTGTTCGGAACAACAGAGTTGTTCGTTTTGTCCTTGTACATGACTGCTTAAACCCGATCTTTGTTGTAAAAGCAATACATTTTCCGAGTCAAAAGTCTTGGAATTAATGGATTTTTCAACCCCAAAAGGTGAGGGTAAGCTTTCGACTTGTCTCAAGTTATTTGATGCATCTCTATCTTCTTTCTTTATATATTCGGCAAAAAAAGTCTGTCAGTGTATACACGAGCTCAAAAAGAAAGTAAAACCCTTTAAATAAATACCTTTTTCTTTTTACAAACAAATGATTGATGATGACATAAATCGTAGCACACGAGGTAGCGAACCAGAAATAACGTGTTTATATTTGAAGCTTTGGTAGAAAACTTGTTGGGCTTCCTTATTTTTCTGACAAAGAAATTCGGAGTTACATAAAGACAATTTCAACTTTATTTGATTTAAACTTTTTATATATATATATATATATATATTGGTAGCTAAATGTGTATATTGTGTGTTTTTGTTCAATTTTTGATCTGAAATCATACGTGGCATTTACTGTCAAAACCTATATTTATATACATAGGATTTAACATCCTAAAGTAGATCTAATAAAAAAAAAATTATAACAAAGGGCATCTTAGGAGATTTTCTTACGCATTATTGCACGAAGATCTTTCCATTTCATGTTATCAATTTTCATTTCCTGAAAAGCTTTCATTTCCAAAGAAACGCTACTCACAGTTCTATGCTGAAGTTTTAAATTTTTCTGTTTTTCTTAGAAATGACAAGTTTACATTATTTTTTTACTTTATATTCTGCAATGATTTAACCCTAAATTTTCTGCATTTCTCTCTATATTATATTTCATCCCAGTATATAATATCTTAAATTTTTCTCTAACTTTAAAATTTTCTAATATAGAAAAAATATGTGATTAAATTTTCAATACCTTTAAATATATATAGTTTACAGAAATAATTTATGAAATATGTGAATATAAAATATACTAAATAATCATATATTTTAAACTAATATTATTAAAAAATTAATTAATCATTAGCCGCTGCAATAACGCATTATTGAACAATCTAAAGGATTTCGCACATATCTTTGAAGCACGACCAATTACTTAAAATTTTTCACATTTTCGGTTTATTTGAGAATTTTGCAAAAGTATATGAAGCGATAAAGAAAATCTTTTTTTACATAAGGTCTAATTTTTCAAGTTTATATGTTGAATTCGGGGTCAAGAAGGGGAACATGCTTCCTTACGGGCAAAAAAAGGACGCTTTATCCACTTTAAGTTATTAAGTCTTTCTTTCTTTAAAACTAGTAAATCATTTTCGTTTTCCTGTTAATATGATCTTTTACTTCGTTGAAAATTCGGAAAAAATAAATTTTAAATGTAAAACTAGTAGCCTATTGATGAAAAAAAAACATTTTTAAAATGAAAACGATCGCAAATAAATTAAAACATTTTCCTATGTGACAAAAGTTTGAATACAAATTTGATTTACATTTTTACCTGCCTTTTGAAAAATATCACATTTCTATTTCAATTATTAAAGACACAAATTTAAAATATAATTAAATAAATATTTTATTAATAACATATCAATTAAAATGTTAATTTTATTTTATTATAAACTAAAAAAAATAAATGATTTTTTATTGGATACATATTATTATCATTGAAATAAATTTACAGCAGCCAACTTATGTTGATTTATTTCTGTTGTTAAAGGCATCTAAACTTTAATTCTAAACCGTAGTCAAGTGATTTGATTTGATTTGTTAGTCGATCAACGATCAATGTCTTCATCTGAAGGCTAATTATACCCCTGATGAAATGATAATATTGACATCTTTTCTTTCCAAAACTTCCACCCTGTCACAGTTTTGTTCATTTAAGTTTATTTACCGTTTTGCAATTACTTTTTTTTATATGAAATCTAATTCTAAGTAATTTAAAGTTTAAATGAATTCTATTTTACATTAAACGCCCATTTCCGAGGTGGGAGTTGAATCCACGAGTTCTTGAAATGAAGTCAAGAGGGCCAACTCTTCAACTATCTCTTGAAACAAATCAAGAGACATTGGGCAGGCGAAAAAGTAGTTATACTGGCAATCTTAGAACGAGTATCTTCTCTCAAATCATTAGTCAGAATGAGTATTTTGATCATTAGCTTTGGTCAGAACGGGTACTTCGGTCATATCTTCGGTCAGAGAACAAATACTTTGATCATTATCTTTGGTCAGAACGGGTATTTTAGGTCAGATTTCGAACCCACTACTTTTCGAAGTTGATAACATGATCTCTATACTTACTAGGTTGTCATATGAGCTTAGTAAATACTACATATACTACATAATAATTATATTATGTGTAACAAGAAGAAAAAACAAACATAGAATTTTAAACAAAAATCATTTGTCTTTTCATAAAAGTTTTTAGTGTAAATTTTATGTTGGCTTACAATTAAAAAACTGCTTAGTTTATTAAGATACTTTTTTTACTTAGATTAGTTCACCTGTTAAATGAAATTCTCCAAAAATTAACATTTGTGTCCTGAACTGGAATTTTTAACGAAAATTGAGGGCTTCAGTAATGTAAATTGAATTGAATTACCGTGTAAACGATGATCTCGTAAAAAACCATCAAATCCCATATTACAATTTCAGACAAATTAGAAATTCAAATTCACTGTTAGCTCTAACAGACATAAATTTATATCATATTAAATGGGATATGAGTTTGAAATTGGTTGAATACATCACCAAAAGAAAATATTAGAAAAAACAACTTCGAATAATTAAATTTATTTTTCGAAAAATTTTATTTAAATAAATAATTTATATTGAGAAATCTGCATTTTCAACGAAAATATAAACATAATCTAATAAACTATATCCCTCCGATAAGAAAATATGGGATTAGGTTTAAGTGTATTAAATATTTAGATAAAAGAACTTTATTTTGTTTAGGAATTATATAAGACACAAACAATAAGCGTGAAACAAAAATCATAAAAAATAATATTTATGTAAATTGGAATTTATTTTTTCATAAAAGTATAAGGACAAGAAGAAAGTAGTGATTGAACATCTTCATAAAAATAAAGGACTTATATTAATATGTATTCGTCAAACAGAATATAATTTCATTTTTAATAGCTTTATAAATCAAAGAATTATTAACATTATGAATTATTAACATTAGAATTATTACATTATTAACATTTCTTGTAATTTTATACGATCCAGCAGCATATAAATTTTTGAATCTTATTCCTGTATCTTAAAAGGTAAAATACTAACTTTATAAGCATTTCTATCTAAAAGTACTGAAGTTTATATATATTTTAAGGACATTTTTCTGTTTGTAAGAATGTAATATTTTATTTAAATTCATGGTAATATGTTCTTGTGTAATTTTATAAATCGACGTACGCTTTTATCTGTATAATAATAAATATAATTATAAAATTAAAGAAATAAATATAAAATTTATAATTTAAACAGCACAGTAGTTATTTCTTAATATGAAGTGTAAAAATACCCAAAATCAAATCATTATATATAAATTGAAAACGAACAAAAATTAAACATATATTAGTCTCCAGTGTGTTCTTTCATGGATAATGGAATGTGTTAATTTGGAGCAAATAAGAAAAAAAATTCGAGGACAGCTAATCACTCACCTAGAGAAAAAAGTATGCAAAAATCTAAAGTTCTATATTTCTTTATTCAACACTAACTGGATCAAGACAGGAAATTTACAGTCCAGAGAAATGACCCTCCTGCAAAAACAGAAATATGTTCAGACTTAAGAGTGTTAAAAATTCAGTGAAAAAAAATCGTCTTTATTTTATTTTCCTTTAAAGCTTCAATGATTCGAAACAATGAGCCGGAAACAATATCATGAAACACAAGAAAGTAAAATTAACTGCTAATTAAAGTATATAAATATTATATTTTTTTTTACTGTCGTATAAGAAAACGATAGTCTATATTAAAGATAAAAGCATGACTCTCTTCCAGAAGATTATAAGTTCAATACACAACCCTGTAAGGATCTTCATGGTGAGAAGGTTACTACACATTAAACTTTCGCATGATCCATTGTTTCTCACTGATATATTTTAAAGTTTAAAAGATGATGTCAGTTCAGTTGTAAACTGTCAACGCAATGTGGTTTAATTTGGTATAAAATTACAAGAAAATTTTCCGTGTTCATTTTTTTAATTTTAAAATATTACCATATTCATTTTCAATCTATATATGTATATTTTTAAAAATCACCTATTAATCTTGAAACTTTGAAGCCAAGTAACGGAATTGACATCTGATTTGGCACCTTCCTATTCAAATAGCCACACCACATAAACATTGGTAGAATACGAAAGTCATCAAAGGGTAGTTATTTTTTTTATCACATATCCAACCCATTACCCTTCAAATATGAAAAGATCCTCCACCAGCAAGTGGATTTATTTATCGTTATCTGTACCTAAGAAAAGACAACCAAAAAGATGTGCTTATATTGTAAAAAAATAAAATTGACATGTGTACAAGGAATTTTGCAAAGGTCATACCCGCGTACACAAAACTATTTTTCATTCTTTCTATTTTGTTAAAGATCGATAATATGTTATTTTTGATTAAACATTTTATAGCACACGCACACACAATAAATATTTTCATTTATATATATAATCGTTATTTTTTTTCAAACTAAAAAATATTCGGTGAAAAATTTGAAAACTCAAAAAAATTAGGAAAAAAGTCATTTATTATATTTACTTAGGAACCCAATTTTTATAATAAAAATCAAAATAAAAAAATCATTGTTCAAATTTAAGTGTTTTTAAATTTAATCTTTGAATAAAATAAATAAAACATTTAAGTTAATATCTAGGTTTGTAAGTAATGTAATTTCGAAAAATTGATTTTTAAACTAATTAATTTATAAAAATTATCAAAATTGGATATAATAACTTTTTATTATAACAATTCGACCCAAAATGAAAAAAATATAAATTAAAGAAGAAACATGTCTTCCATCCTTTACTGTTCCAGAAAATACTGAGACATAGCATTCCATCAAGTTGCTTTCGAGTACATTTCAAAAGTGTTATGTGTCACAAAAAATAAGTGTGTACTGTAGCGAAACTAAGTTTTTCCTTATGTTTTCTTTTTCTTGAAAAGTAAAAAACGTGATTTTCTCCTCCCCCTTTTCCTGATTTAATCCGGAAAAGATTCCTTTCAAACGCCTGAAGTTTAAGACTTCAAAACCCTTTTAGAGGGTTTAAAGTATTTCAAAACTCTTAAAGTATTTTTTGGCCTACTCGAAGATTCTAATGCATTAATGTAACTGTGAATTTCAGATTTCTTTTAAGAGCTTTCATCCAATGAATAATCAAAAAGAGAGGGAAAGAAACACGATATTTCGTATTCAGAAACAAAAAACAACTTTCAAAATCGTCGATTCTTACATCCTATAAATACGCGGATTTACTTATTTTAAATATAAATTTCCTTTTGCAGAAATATTTCTTATATTGATTCTGTTTGAATTGTTGCTAAACACTTATTAAATTGTTTCTTAGTGTATCAAAAATTTTTCTACATTTATTTTTCAAAATTCAAAAACACGATAAATGTAAGCACAATTTTGGAAAAAAATCTACAAGATGTTATTTTTTATTATACATAAATAATAGTTTACATAATACATAATAAATTTATTTTTAAAACCCTGAACTCTCTCTCTCTCTCTCTCTCTCTCTCTATATATATATATATATATATATATATATATATATATATATATATATATAACTGTATTATGAAGTTTTAATTATTATTTAAATCATAAAAATGAAGATTAAATATTTGATGAAAAATATTACTAATTCTACCCATGCATTAAGGCATAAAAAGTTATCATTATATGTGCAATAAGTGAAACTAATTAGTTTATAATTGGTAACCATGATTTATTATGTGCAAAATGCCAGAAATGGATGTCATATAGTCTTTTTAGAAATATATTTATTTTAAGAAATGTGAATTCAACCAAGTAATAACCAATCAGAATAATGACACAGATTTAAAATGTTTTTTTACAAAAACTCATATAATTCCTGGTATTAATATAATAGGAAAATTAACATAAATATGTTCATACAAAAATCCAAATCTCTTACTTCTTATTAATTTTTTATACAATATAAATGGCCTACATCATGATGAATTCCTAAAAAAATCCAACATAACTTTTTTAGTCAGCTTCGCTACATGTTATAAATACAATTATTTAAAATTTAGTAATGCCCTTCAGTATGCAATTTGTGGTTGATGAGTACTATAAATATATTCATTTAAATTAAGCAATATCATTTTAAAATTTAGCAATGATATTTTTGGATTGTTCATCATTTTACTTCCATTCTCGACTCCAAGATAAAAATTCGACAGGTATTTACAGTTGAAAGGGGAATGTGAACAATATTAAAACATTCATTCACGAAGTGAAAATTGAAAGCAAGAGCTGATGAATTGAATGCTAGACCATTGACTATTCAGTTTGTTATGAAATTCAAAGCATATATGAATATAAATGATTATTAAATATAAGCAGGAGCATATGGATTTGATGATTATTGACGAATGACATTTAGATGATTTCGTTTTATTTATTTTTGCCATAAGATGAACATTTATTACATAACATCTTGTCTCTAAATTTTTAATTAAGATATAAATTTCTTCAATTGCATAATTCCCTCAGTTAACTATTCAACTGTTAGTTTAGCATAAATGTAAATCGGCCATAAATGAAAACTATAAAGGAGTGTGAGCAGAACAATACACCTTCGTTAATTAAGCACAATTGGTGAATTGTGTGAGCGGCGACATAAGTAGCTTTACAGAAAGTTAAAAAAACCGAGCAAATTTCGACTCAAATTAATTGAAGAGATTTAAACATTAGAAGCAGAACATAATCTGCTTCAATTTAGACTGAGATCAAATTATTAATATTCAATGCCGCCGTTTTTAACTATACACCCGATAAAAATTTGTTGAAGTTACAAAACGATGATTTCCTTTATGTAAGTATACTTCATTTATGTATAATATGAGGTAAAATATCTTTAAAAGGAAAGTTATAGAGCCAAATTTGAGCTTTAAGCAATTCAGATTCTTTTTATATTATAAAAGTGTTTTTTCTACTTAAAAAATTTCCTAGATAATATTGTTTAATTTTAACAATATTCCAAATGAAAATACGCTCTACATTTGAGGAATGTAGGATTTCTCAGAGCAAGTAGATACATATTTGTATGGAAGATTTTGAGCATAAATTAATTCGCTTATTATTGTAAAATATAAATATTATAAAAATAAAAATGTGTCTTACAATTTTAAAGAGAGTAATGGTAAAAAAGATGCATAAATTAAGATGTTTAAAAATGATTATTTTAGGAAATTTGTGTTATAATACGAAGCGATTTTACAGCTAATTTTAACTTATATCAAATATTTTCTAGCATGAAAACATAATAAATTATTATCCATTATTATTTAAAATAAGTAAGACAAAATATTTATGACATATTGTTAACCTTATAGAGAAGGTCATCACTGTTAGTTTAAAGTATAGTTTACCATTAGTTGAAAGCTTAATATGTAAAAAGTTAGCTATTATTGTCACACCGATAAAATCCAATGTCCTAATACTAGTACCGGTGAAATATTTCAAAAAAAAATGTCAGTCTTGAAACTTTTGATATATTTCAAAGTAATTAATCGATTAGATGTGCTTAGTAACTCAAGGTGAGAAAAAGGAAAGCCAAAAATTAGAATTCATGAATTTAAAAAATCTGTTAATTCCTTTTTCCTTTTTAGATTATTTACTAATCTTTAAGAAATACAAATGAAGTAATCTAATTTAAAAACAAAAAATGCTTCAAAAGTATATTTGGATTCATAAGAAAAAATACATTTGATTAGTGGTTTGTAAACTATAAAACGAAGGAAATACATAATATACAATTTCTTGAACGTAGTTATTGATTTCTCTAGAGCATTTCCTTTAAAATTGCTTCTTACATTTCTCTAATGATTTATTGTTAAAATAGTGGTAATGGGTATCACCTTGAGTGGAATTGTTTTCATAGTACCTTTTGCTAAATTTTCATTATAATAGAAAAGTGTTAGAGTCATTTTTATTAATTTTTTTTTGAAAAAATACTTTTCTTTCATTATTTATATCACGAATAGTTACAGAAGTTCCATCGCAAAATCTTAAAAGTTTAAGAAAAATGACAAAAAAGGATTGGCAGTTGCCAATGAAGTGTCTTAAAATGTTGGCAATTTTTTCTCTCGTTATTTGATCTCAGCTTAAAGGCACAGGAAGAAAAGATTAAAAGAAGAAAGAAAAAAAAGATCTGCGTTTCGCTCGGGGACAAAGATAATTATTGGGGAGCTTTGTCTTTCTGAAGGAGATTGAAACTAGTCCAACTCGACAGTAATAAGGGTAAAAATTTAGAGACAAGAAAGACAGAGACAAAAAAAAAATAAAGAATGAGAAATGAACTAGAAATTTTTCAACTTTTGCATTAACGAGAAAAGAATGAAATAAGAAAAAAATATCATGCAAAGGAGTATAAAAGGAACGAAAAAGGAGAAGGAGGAAAATTCCGAGAAATATCTTTGGTTTTTAGAATTTTTTTTTTAAACTTTTTCTTATTTTAACTTCATTTTGTTCGATTCTCCCGGCATTTTAATGATCTTAGATTCGAAATACGAACTCCAGCCTGAGACAAATGACAACCCCTAAGTATAATGTATGAGACAAATAATGTATTTTAGAGAATTTTCTTGAATACCGTGGAGAATTTGCATACTTGAAAATGTGGCGCTAAGCAGAATGGGTTCTTTGTAAGGCCGTGAACAATAGCACTGTGTCAAACATTTGTGATTCTTCATTTAATGATTTGCATGCATTTATAAGACAAAAAAAATCATTTTTATTAAATTTGGATACAGTTAAAAAATTGATTTAGTTGAAAAAGCTATTTTCATATCAAAAGTTGGTAATATTATTATAAAATATTGTTATGAACTTTAAAAGAGTTGTAAGAGAGAATAAATATAACTATTTCATGAACATTTATTGCATAAAATAGTTGCATTCATATATTTAAAATATACTACATAGATCAAGATACGTACATTTTTAAATAAAATATAAATTTAATTAAATTGTGTAAAGAAATAAGAGGGACAGTTGGAATATTTTCGAAAGATTTCAAGTAAATTTCAGATTTTATGCAAGTATTATTTTAAAATAGAATACCAAAGATAAGTTAGTTGTATATCAAGTTTATTTTAATGAATAATACATTTCTGCTTAAGTATTTATCTAAGCTTAAGTATTTAGTATAATTCTGCTTATGTATTTACCTTAAAGCAGAAAAATAATCAACGAAAAGTTATGTGAACTACCACAAAATAAATATCAAGCTAGTCATTAAAATTGTGAAGGAAGATAAACAAATTGAAAAAGATATTACTTGTACGTAAACAGTATGGCATGAAGACAGTGTGATTAAATTTGCAAACAATTCGGCGGATTCAGGGATGTAAAAGGGATAGAAATAACTGCCATCTTTTGGAACTAAAACAGACCTTAGCCGTTGAAAGGACTATTTAGGCTTATCTGCTTAGTACCATTTTAAGGGCTGTTTTGGTTAGGCCTGATGTTGAAATTGGGGCTGGCTGATAAAAACGGGTTATTCATTACATATTCCTTCCAGTCTATCAATCATACTAGCAAAAGAAGAGTGACAGACCAGTTTATCAGACAGCAGACTAGTCCCTTTTCTCAATTAATAATTCATGATATGGCTGTGCAGTTTTGCATGGCAGCAATTTTTGAAAGTTGTAAATAGATATATCGCAATAAAATGTTATTATATGGAGACATTAAAATACTCCACCTAGTTGATGCTAAAACTATGTAAAAGTTAAGAACAATGCTGCGTCCTGGTGACAAATATATGGTAATTTTTAAAGTTGCTAAGTAATCCTAGAAATAAAGTTCAAACAATGATACATTTGTTTTAGATTCCTGTTTCTTGTAGATATGTTCTGGTGACAAACATATGGTAATTTTTAAAGTTGCTAAGTAATCCTAGAAATAAAGTTCAAACAATGATACATTTGTTTTAGATTCCTGTTTCTTGTAGATATGTTCCGGTGACAAATATATGGTAATTTTTAAAGTTGCTAAGTAATCCTAGAAATAAAGTTCAAACAATGATACATTTGTTTTAGATTCCTGTTTCTTGTAGATATATTCTGATTAGGTCTTGATCTATATTGAAAAAGTTGAACATAATCATAATTTGCTCGTAAAAGTTCCCTAATGCTTCAATCAACTAACCAGAGCTAATATTATTTTATTATAGTAAAATAGCACTAGTTTTCCTAAAAATCTCATTATATTTTAGTACCAATATTTTGGATTTAAAACATTATTATCAAAGAAGTTGAAGTTAACATTTAGAAACCTTTATCTCTCCTGCTCAATATAAAATGAATGCAACTCGTTTCGAATATTAAACCATGAAATATTATTATAGGTGTTGCAAGATAATATCAAGTTACACAATGCTACAAAATATACACAAAAATTACAAATGCATCATATGCTGAATAGAAAATTTTTTGAAACACTTCGTATTAAATGTAATAATTTTTGTAAAAAATAATATAATAAATTTAATAACACATAATAGACAAGGGAAATATATACTTGGGTATTTCCTTGCCTATATGTGTGCATACACCTAGCTTTGCTGAATGATATTTATTGTTTGTAGTTACAATAACGAATATATATTAACGGATGAAGAGAGTTACAATAACGGATATTTAAAGAATTTTGAGGAAAGTCACTTTGGTTATTATAAAACGATAGCAATTGTAACTTGCTTCTCATTCTGTGCAGCAAACTATAATATATAACGATTTACTTTAAATTTTCCATTTTTAAAACTAAATTTTCTCATTTTGTTTTCAATAAAGATGAATTAAAGAAGTTTTTTTATCAGCTTCGCAAATAATAGTTATTAAATTGAAGTTTATAATGATATGTCAAATTAATCTGTATTTTCATATTAATTTCAAAGAAATTAATATAAAAATACAGATTTTCAAACAAAAGTGCTTATCCAAATGAGTATTATTTCATATCTTTACGTTATTCGTATTTAAAAATTCTAAAATTAAAAAAATAAATTCATATATTCTTTTTTTAAATTTCTTAAATGAAAATATCAAAAAATATTTTAAAAAATTTAGAAAAAGTAATTATTAATTAAGAACATTTACCACAACAGTAAATTATATACATAGACGAATGCGGTGCAAATAAAATGTTTTTACTCAGCGTATCATATTAAATAAATATATTTTACAATAATCATTCATTTATAAACTTTACAATAAATTTAACTTTAATTGATTTTGTAGAAAAAATCATTTATTTACAAATTTATTATTCACCCATAATTTTAACAATAATAAA